>OX940917.1:29551237-30151237 GCA_954870645.1 Agrotis clavis | reverse complement strand
CTAATACAAAGAGAAGCAGTCGTTTTGTTCACTATTTCAAAGCTACGGATCTAAGACGGCCACTTTAAACAAGTATTTCTAAAAGTCACTTCGTGAATTTCCAGCAATGTTATTAACAGTTATTATTAATGAAAGTAAAAAAGACTGAGTAAAAGTTATGTACGTTTATGAGTAAGTATTATTATGCCTATTTCATATTTTCAGTTCTACTAAATAAAACCAAAAAAAAAAAAATGAAGCCTAATTGTAATAAAGGCGAGTTGGAATCGTGTCCATTATAACAAACCTGGAGTGGGGTTTCCGCTGTATATAGCTTCGAAAGTGACGGTTTCTTCTTCGTCAACCCGTTCTCCTAGAATGTCTTTCACAAATGTGGGCACTGATTGAGTTGCTGTGAAAAATAAGAAATTGTTAGTAACTTTATATCTAGAATTGCCACATTATAGGCGAGTCCTCTCTTTTGGGAGTAGCTATTTGTAGGTAACGTAATGCTCAGAAACAGATTTTGTTTTATTATAATTATTATGGACGAATACCCCGGTTAGAGTGCGTCGTACGACGAAAGTACTTTCTTTCCATAGATGCCACCAAAATAATTGTTCAGCTTTTAAAATGAAAATGTGTTACCTTTCAACGCTGCTTGCAATTCTTCCATATGTGTTACCCATTCTGGCTTTCGGTACTCCTTGGTGCCAATAATACCTATAAGGAACGTACAAGAAAATGAAATAATAAAATATTTTCAATACAATGGGTAAAATAGGTAGTTGCTATTTCCTTGTTGAAGTGAGTTCTGTTTCAGTCTGAAAGCTTGGAATGAAGGACAATTTTGATTAAAGTCTCTCTCAACATATTCGATATATTTGCAATTCTGCGTACATCGATTGCTTCATCATCGGCCACTGCTATCTGAACAACCTATAAAACTTGTACTACAAGCATAATGAGTGCCTGCTCTATTCGGAATTCAATCGTAGGTACTTGTGTTTAGTGTAGTTGGTAGTTGTACATAAGTATGGGCTGGAAGGGAAAGGTAGTATGGAAAGGTGAATAAAAATATTCGTAAATCATATTTTGTTATAATCAAGCCACTCAAAACTGCTGCAACTGTAAGCATAAAATAATATAAATATTTGTGTTTAAATATATAATCTTAATGAATCTATAGATTTTAATATGGATATTCCAAGTTACTTGTATATGATTGGTACTTACTTTCTACAGAAAGTGCTGCGATTGTCGATGTTACTCCCAATGGATTAAATGCTTCAAATACTATTTCCCCGGTGTCGTCTTGATACACTTCAGGTATAATTAGTATCGAAGTGCCATCTTCCATTTCCTCTATTTGGTATTCTTGCGACTGAATTATCTCCACGCCTTGTTTAAGCCACCTTACTTGAGGCTTGGGGATACCTATAGCTTTCGCTTCGAACCTAAACAGTGTTTATTAATCATTTATTATGTGTAACAAAAAAAAAAACAATTATTTGTTGCATCAGTAAACGAAATAATAAAATAAGTATGAAAGAGACTCAATTTTTAATTCGTATTCTAATAAGTGGTCAAGAAGTACCTACTGCGCCTTTTCTGTTACACATTGTAATATAATCTAACCTTATGCCTGGAATGCAAAAGGCAGTAAAACATGCAGAGCTTTATAACCTTTTGAATGTTTTGAAATAAACTAACAGCATGATAATAATTCTACTCGAAGTTTAGTGTTTCATTATGGAAATCGTTACCCACCTGGTTAGCTCTCCTTCTGTAGTAGTAACCACAGTTGGCAATGCTTTAACAATGCGCGGAGCAAATTCCTCTATGTCACTAGTTTTCTGTGGAATAAAGATGTCAATGTTAAGATTTTTTTTCAGTTGTTAGTTAATGATTTTGAAAATTTTGCTACTGTGTGGGCAGAATACCTGTATGTGTTTTGCAGAGATAAGAGAAATAAAAAATAAAGAAATAACTATTCTGAACATTATATTTTGCGTAATCTGCATTGACCAGACACAATAGATACAAAATAAACAATTAGGAATAGAAAAATTAGACGTATCGTGTATTTTCTTACCTCATCACTTAGTATATCTTCCTCTGAGGCACTTGGTACATATTCGTAAGCTAGAAAATAAAATTGAAAATTGTAAAAAAGTAGTCTTAGTTCTATAATTAACATTATTCACCAGTGCTTAATTCTTGTGCAATATTGAAGTGTCATAATTTGGCCGTTAATGTGTTAAAAATTCCCGTTTTAGGTCGTTCTGCACAACCTTATTATTCATCCACAACAACAGAATGCGACGCAGTTAACACTCAAGAAGCTCTCATAACACAAGCATTTTGATTCCGTCTTACAAACTGAACTTTCTATTTTATTGCAGTAGAAAAATATATTATATAAACTCAAATGCGGTTTTATTTTTTAATAAACGAAGTGATCTAGTATCAAATAAGAATAATTATATATTTATGGTAAAACATAAATGCTTAATACTACAGAATTAACTTAACTCATTGTGTTAAAATTTGTTTTAATTTAAGCTTTGAAAATAAATATTCAACACTGCAGTGTCTAATAAAATCAAACTTCAAATATTTTTTCTACAGATGCATGGCAAATATGGTCAATGTTATTAGGTGCCTGGGGTGAATTATTATGAAAACTCGTACACTCCGTATGTTTCAATATACATGCAAACTATTGTTCATGCATTGGTGAAGTAGAATTCATGTCGCTACCTTCAATTTCAACAGTACATTCACAGCTACAACTTCCAAAATCGTTTGTAGCTACACAACGGTATATTCCTGACATTTCGGGGAAAGCTTCTTTTATGCATAATTCACATAGGCCTGATTCTTGTCGGGCCACAGTTATGTCTCTAGCTCTTTGAACAGGTGTACCATCATGATACCAATCTATTCGTGGCCACGGCTGACCGCTGATTTTACACGATATTTTTATTGGTTCCCCGTCCATTATTAAAACTGATTCTAAAGGAGTAATAATTATTGGCGCTTGCCCTATGAATTCTTTATCTTGTTGTTCTAATAGCGAAGCAGAACATGAAACAGATCCTGCAAAATTCTCTGCTCTACATGTAATGACTCCTAAGAAATCTTTGCTTATATTTTCAATGCATAGACACGATACGTTTTCCCTGTCTGTTACATATATATTAGTTAGTTTATTTTGTTTAGCATGTGTGGTTACTTCTCTTGTGTCTATGAACCATTGGAAGGAAGCATTCGGAGTTGAAGTTACTTCAACTTCTAGTAATACAATATCTCCTAAAATAACCGATTTGGGTTTTAAAGGTTTTATGAAAACGGGTGGCAAAATTTGGTCTTCATCGGATGGTTTTAGTAGTTTAATGGAACTTCCTGATTTTGCAACCACGTTATTTTTTTCAACTACCACTTCATATTTTCCTACTTTCTTTTTGTCTACTTTTTGTACTTTTACTGTTGATATCCCATTCTCAGTATGAATAACACAGTCATCATTTGTTTCTAGGAGTTGATTGTTGCGATACCACTTCACTATGTTATCATCCGCAGGCTCATACACAACTGTCAATTCTAATGTGCTATTTTCCAATATGTTCAAAGCCTTAATTGGCTTAATTATCAATGGTTCCACCTCTGCAAAATAGTGTACTAGTTAATCTAAGAATTTTAACACCTGGAGCTCACATGCAATTGGACAAAATTAAGGTAGGTTTAAAAATGCGTCCATCCACATGTTTCATAAATAAATAAAAAGCATGTTTTCTTAGGATTCCTAATCCATAAGCAATGTGTTGTTAAATAAAAACTGATTAACTTAAATGTTGAAAAAAATTCGAGATTTATTGGAGCGAGAGGGCAATAAGTATTAAAAGAATAAAGATCCATAGATTTGAAACGTGAATAAGAAAGATATGATAAAATACTTGTTCAAAAAGTAACCGGAGACATAGGAAATATTTCTATTTTGTCGTACTTACACGTTTAGATAGAAACGTAGAAAGTCAGTTTCCTGGACGTAATTCTTTAAATTCTAATGTCCTCAAATGTTTTGATGAACATATATTCTCAGAAGTAAATAATATTGTAATAGTATATTGGTATTTACATCGCGTTTGTTAGATATAAAATAATGAAAGTAACCATGCATCTGTTTGATAATAGACAATGTAAAGACACAGTTTATTTTAATATCCTATAATGACCTATATTATCGTATTGAATATCTTAAATTGGTAAATAAAGTCGTACCTTTCTTTTTATCCTTTTGTTTTTTGATTTGTTTCTTTTTGACAACCGTCGTTGTTTCTTCCTCAATTTCTTCAACTGGCTCATCAACTTTAACTGTCGTTGTTTCCTGGACAAAAGTCTCCTCAACAGACTTTTCTTTTTTAATTTTTTTCTTTTTCTTTTCCTCTGTCTGCACGTCAATGGTAACTTTTTCAACTACGGTGGATTCATGCTTGTCTTCCTCAAGGATAACTGTTTCAATTGATTTTTGATGTTTGAGTATTGGTTTGAGAGGCGTTTCTTTTATCTCTTCAACTACCTTTTCCTTTATGACAGGCTTCAATTGTACTTCCTCTGGTTTTTCCTCTTCAGGTGCCTTTTGTTTCGGAACAGGCTTGAGGACAACTTCTTCTTTAGGTTCCTCTTCCTTCGGACGCCTTTTGCCAGTAGGCCACTTGGGCTCCTCAGGCTTGGCTTCTTCGACTTCCTTTTCCTTTTTAACAGGCTTCAGTTGTACTTCCTCTGGTTTTTCCTCTTCAGGTGCCTTTTGTTTCGGAACAGGCTTGAGGACAACTTCTTCTTTAGGTTCCTCTTCCTTCGGGCGCCTTTTGCCAGTAGGCCACTTGGGCTCCTCAGGCTTGGCTTCTTCGACTTCCTTTTCCTTTTTAACAGGCTTCAGTTGTACTTCTTCTGGTGTTTCCTCTTCTGGTGCCTTTTGTTTTGGAATAGGTTTAAGGACAACTTCTTCTTTAGGTTCCTCTTCCTTCGGTCGCCTTCTGCCGGTTGGCCACTTGGGCTCCTCAGGCTTAGCTTCTTCGACTACCTTTTCCTTTTTAACAGGCTTCAGTTGTACTTCTTCTTGTGTTTCCTCTTCAGGTGCCTTTTGTTTCGGAACAGGCTTGAGGACAACTTCTTCTTTAGGTTCCTCTTCCTTCGGACGCCTTTTGCCAGTAGGCCACTTGGGCTCCTCAGGCTTGGCTTCTTCGACTTCCTTTTCCTTTTTAACAGGCTTCAGTTGTACTTCCTCTGGTTTTTCCTCTTCAGGTGCCTTTTGTTTCGGAACAGGCTTGAGGACAACTTCTTCTTTAGGTTCCTCTTCCTTCGGACGCCTTTTGCCAGTAGGCCACTTGGGCTCCTCAGGCTTGGCTTCTTCGACTTCCTTTTCCTTTTTAACAGGCTTCAGTTGTACTTCCTCTTGTTTTTCCTCTTCGGGTGCCTTTTGTTTCGGAACAGGCTTAAGGACAACTTCTTCTTTAGGTTCCTCTTCCTTCGGTCGCCTTCTGCCAGTTGGCCACTTGGGCTCTTTAGGCTTGTCTTCTTCGACTACCTTTTCCTTTTTAACAGGCTTCAGTTGTACTTCTTCTGGTGTTTCCTCTTCTGGTGCCTTTTGTTTTGGAATAGGTTTGAGGACAACTTCTTCTTTAGGTTCCTCTTCCTTCGGGCGCCTTCTGCCGGTTGGCCACTTAGGCTCCTCGGGCTTTGCTTCTTCCACAACCTTTTCCTTTTTGATTGGCTTCAATTGTACTTCCTCTGGTTTTTCCTCTTCAGGTGCCTTTTGTTTCGGAACAGGCTTGAGGACAACTTCTTCTTTAGGTTCCTCTTCCTTCGGGCGCCTCCTGCCGGTTGGCCACTTAGGCTCCTCGGGCTTTGCTTCTTCCACAACCTTTTCCTTTTTGATAGGCTTCAATTGTACTTCGTCTGGTTTTTCGTCTTCTGGTGCCTTTTGTTTCGGAACAGGCTTAAGGATAACTTCTTCTTTAGGTTCCTCTTCCTTTGGGCGCCTTCTGCCGGTTGGCCATTTAGGCTCCTCGGGCTTTGCTTCTTCCACAACCTTTTCCTTTTTGATAGCCTTCAATTGTACTTCCTCTTGTTTTTCTTCTTCGGGTGCCTTCTGTTTCGGAACAGGCTTGAGGACAACTTCTTCTTTAGGTTCCTCTTCCTTCGGTCGCCTTCTGCCAGTTGGCCACTTGGGCTCTTCAGGCTTGGCGTCTTCGATTACCTTTTCCTTTTTAACAGGCTTCAGTTGTACTTCTTCTGGTGTTTCCTCTTCTGGTGCCTTTTGTTTTGGAATAGGTTTAAGGACAACTTCTTCTTTAGGTTCCTCTTCCTTCGGGCGCCTTCTGCCGGTTGGCCACTTAGGCTCCTCGGGCTTTGCTTCTTCCACAACCTTTTCCTTTTTGATTGGCTTCAATTGTACTTCCTCTGGTTTTTCCTCTTCAGGTGCCTTTTGTTTCGGAACAGGCTTAAGGACAACTTCTTCTTTAGGTTCCTCTTCCTTCGGGCGCCTTCTGCCGGTTGGCCATTTAGGCTCCTCGGGCTTTGCTGCTTCCACAACCTTTTCCTTTTTGATAGGCTTCAATTGTACTTCCTCTGGTTTTTCCTCTTCTGGTGCCTTTTGTCTCGGAATAGGTTTGAGGACAACTTCTTCTTTAGGTTCCTCTTCCTTCGGGCGCCTTCTGCCGGTTGGCCACTTAGGCTCCTCGGGCTTTGCTTCTTCCACAACCTTTTCCTTTTTGATAGGCTTCAATTGTACTTCCTCTGGTTTTTCCTCTTCGGGTGCCTTTTGTTTAGGAACAGGCTTGAGGACAACTTCTTCTTTAGGTTCTTCTTCTTTCGGACGCCTTCTACCAGTTGGCCATTTGGGCTCTTCAGGCTTGGCTTCCTCGACTACTCTTTCCTTTTTAACAGGCTTCAGTTGTACTTCTTCTGGTGTTTCCTCTTCTGGTGCCTTTTGTTTTGGAATAGGTTTGAGGACAACTTCTTCTTTAGGTTCCTCTTCCTTCGGTCGCCTTCTGCCGGTTGGCCACTTGGGCTCCTCAGGCTTAGCTTCTTCGACTACCTTTTCCTTTTTAACAGGCTTCAGTTGTACTTCTTCTGGTGTTTCCTCTTCTGGTGCCTTTTGTTTTGGAATAGGTTTAAGGACAACTTCTTCTTTAGGTTCCTCTTCCTTCGGGCGCCTTCTGCCGGTTGGCCACTTAGGCTCTTCGGGCTTTGCTTCTTCCACAACCTTTTCCTTTTTGATAGGCTTCAATTGTACTTCCTCTGGTTTTTCCTCTTCTGGTGCCTTTTGTCTCGGAATAGGTTTGAGGACAACTTCTTCTGTAGGTTCCTCTTCCTTCGGGCGCCTTCTGCCGGTTGGCCACTTAGGCTCCTCGGGCTTTGCTTCTTCCACAACCTTTTCCTTTTTGATAGGCTTCAATTGTACTTCCTCTGGTTTTTCCTCTTCGGGTGCCTTTTGTTTGGGAACAGGCTTGAGGACAACTTCTTCTTTAGGTTCTTCTTCTTTCGGACGCCTTCTACCAGTTGGCCATTTGGGCTCTTCAGGCTTGGCTTCTTCGACTACTTTTTCCTTTTTAACAGGCTTCAGTTGTACTTCTTCTGGTGTTTCCTCTTCTGGTGCCTTTTGTTTGGGAACAGGCTTGAGGACAACTTCTTCTTTAGGTTCTTCTTCTTTCGGACGCCTTCTACCAGTTGGCCATTTGGGCTCTTCAGGCTTGGCTTCTTCGACTACTTTTTCCTTTTTAACAGGCTTCAGTTGTACTTCTTCTGGTGTTTCCTCTTCTGGTGCCTTTTGTTTTGGAATAGGTTTAAGGACAACTTCTTCTTTAGACTCTTCTTCCTTCGGGCGCCTTCTGCCAGCCGGCCACTTGGGCTCTTCAGGCTTGGCTTCTTCGACTACTTTTTCCTTTTTAACAGGCTTCAGTTGTACTTCTTCTGGTGTTTCCTCTTCTGGTGCCTTTTGTTTGGGAACAGGCTTGAGGACAACTTCTTCTTTAGGTTCTTCTTCTTTCGGACGCCTTCTACCAGTTGGCCATTTGGGCTCTTCAGGCTTGGCTTCTTCGACTACTTTTTCCTTTTTAACAGGCTTCAGTTGTACTTCTTCTGGTGTTTCCTCTTCTGGTGCCTTTTGTTTTGGAATAGGTTTAAGGACAACTTCTTCTTTAGACTCTTCTTCCTTCGGGCGCCTTCTGCCAGCCGGCCACTTGGGTTCCTCGGGCTTGGCTTCTTCGACTACCTTTTCCTTTTTGATAGGCTTCAATTGTACTTCCTCTTGTTTTTCTTCTTCGGGTGCCTTTTGTCTCGGAATAGGTTTGAGGACAACTTCTTCTTTAGGTTCCTCTTCCTTTGGGCGCCTTCTGCCGGTTGGCCATTTGGGCTCTTCAGGCTTGCCTTCTTCGACTACTCTTTCCTTTTTAAGAGGCTTCAGTTGTACTTCCTCAGGTTTTTCCTCTTCTGGTGCCTTTTGTCTCGGAATAGGTTTGAGGACAACTTCTTCTTTAGGTTCCTCTTCCTTTGGGCGCCTTCTGCCGGTTGGCCATTTGGGCTCTTCAGGCTTGGCTTCTTCGACTACTCTTTCCTTTTTAACAGGCTTCAGTTGTACTTCTTCTGGTGTTTCCTCTTCTGGTGCTGTATGTTTCGGAATAGGCTTCAGTACAACATCTTCTTTAGGTTCCTCTTCCTTTGGGCGCCTTCTGCCTGTTGGCCACTTGGGCTCCTCAGGCTTAGCCTCTTCTACAGGTTTTTCTGTTAATTTGCGCCTCCATACTGGTACATCATCAACTGTCGTTTTGAGACTTTGTTCTTCCACTTCCTTTATTTTCAATATTGCAGTATCTTCTTCGTATGTCAAGGTTTCTTCTGACTCTTCCGTATCAATTTTTTTAATCGATCCTTTCCTTACTTGCTTAAGAGTCACATCTTCTATTCGTTCTTTTACTACTGCAGTCTTTTCCACTTTCGTAGGACGCAGTTTGATACTTTCTTGTGTCCAAGGAATCGACTCTTTTCTTTCTTCTTTAATGGAATCTTTTCTTTTGTCTTCGACACGAGGTTTTCTCCATTGAGGTACCTTATTTTGGTCTTCTTCTTCATCTTGGTCCGTTTTAAGTATTGTCGCGTCTTCCGTAACAGACAAAGATTCAACTTTTTTATCGTCACGTCGGGGCTTTCTCCAAGATTTAGTTTCCAAGTTTTGTACCTCAGTAGTTGTGCTAATGTCAGTATCATCTTGTACTCTCAAAAGAGAAGTATCTTCTGTTGCTGTCACTTGCTCCAAAGATTTTGTTACTGGTTTTTGTTTCCTCCAGTGCCGTACTTCAAGACTTTCTTCTTTTGTTTCTTGAATTATGTCTGTCTGTGATTGTTTACGCCATGGTACGTTTGAAGCTAGTTTTTTTGTTTTAACGTCTTGCAAATTTTGAATTTTCAATAAGTTACTTTCTTCTGTTGATTGATAAGATGATTTACTCACTTGTGTTATATCAACATCATCAGAGCTTGAAATTGTAACATCTGTCTTGTCTTGGAAAGTCTTCCGAACAGTTTGGCGAGACTCTGAAAAAAGAACAAAATAAAATTAGTTATGTAAGGATTTATATTGATTATATTACAATTTATGACATATACCGTAACCCCGCGCAAGAGTGAAGGGCTTATGGGACTTAATCCTTCAATTAAGTGTATGAAATAGAATTCACATGCTATAATTGTGTTTGCAGGTACAGTATTGATTAAGAAAGTGTTTATTGCTTCCTTCAAATGCAGGGCTAAGATATATTTAAAATTATAGTAGGACTATTTTATTAATTCACAAAAAAGTGATACAGAATCATAAAGAAAACACCATACAACCATATAGAAACAAGCAACTGTTGATCATGCAGATTTACATCCTAACTAATATTAAGAATCTTTTTTGCTTATAACTTGTATACTATTTGAAAGAACATGTTTTCAAAAGGGGTTGAATGCGGATACCTATAAAGGTAGAAAAAAAAAAATCATCATGAAGTGGAAATTAGGTTAAAAAATTCAGACCTGGGTAAAGGTAAAGTTTACAGTTACATATTTGTAAACAGGTAGTTTAAAATATGTTTAGTATTAAAATTAACATAATCATATTGACTGAGAAAAGAAGCATGTCTAATTGTCTTTATTGTCAATGTCTATATTTTTAACGAAAACAAAGTAAAAAATTATGTATTTGACTAGAATTTGGGTTCAATATTTGAACTAGTCTGTGGCAAAAAGTCTATTAATTAAAAAATAAAACTTGAGTGGTGTCAAGGGACACCCGGATGGAACGAAGTTATTGTATATACTCAACAAAAATAATCGTCGCGACATCTGTTCAATGCGAAATAGAAAGACGAAACGAAAATATCTGGCTTGCTTACTATAAGAGAGAGAGAGACATGCGTACGCCGCAATGCGACAAGAGTCACGTGGAACCAACCCCCGTTGGGTGAACCAGGCGCGGGGTGCGGGGCGTGGCAAAAAAGTGTCGTTACAACTTCTTAATTCGTCTTAATTTTTTCCGTCTAGCCCCCTTTCGCAACGCGCGATAAGGATCTTCGTTCCAAAACCAAAGCCAGCGACTTCCGAAAGCAGAGTTATTTTACACTTTTTTTGTGGTGAAGTCAGTAAATTTTTTTGTAAAAAGTTTTTATTTTCGTTTATACCTTAAAGAAGACAAAAAATATAATTATTTATTGATCTACGTTACGTTTTTAGCGTTGCTCAAGCGTTTGAAGAAACATAAATCTTAGCCAAAGATCGTTTACTCATCAGAGGAGAGAAAGCAAGCCTCGGGTTTAATCAAATATCAAATTATTAAAAAAAAGAACTATTATATTGTATAATAGTTCTTTTTTTTAATCTCTCTTTAAATTCTCTTTTTAAGCTCCGCAATTCGCTCCGTATACAGCTTGTCCTAACTATAAAAATAACGATAATAAAGTACTGTTTACCATCTACATTACAAAACAATGTGATTATTTTTTAGTAATAGGTTGTGTAAAAAAATTGTAACGGTGCGTACGACTATGTAATATAACATGTTATATAAAATTTTTCATAGTGTGGTCATGTTATATAACATTGTTATATAACATTTTACATAGAGTTGTAGTGTTATATAACATGTTACATGGTCTGAACGCACCCTTATACAACTATTACTATGCATAGTTGTTGTTTAAGTATTAAGAATATAGCTAGTCCATTTGAGGATACACTGTTTCGTATTAATATATTATTATTACTTATTTCGCCATGTCTGTATTCGAAGATCTTTTAATTATTTATGGACAGCGAATATAAAATTAACCCTTATCTCTACCCATACTCTACCAATCAATAAAGTCAATTTCTCGGGATCAGGGGTCTAATCTCTAAGCACGAAACCCGCGGTGTGACAGACGTTTTGACAACGAGCCCAAACTAAGAATGAATGATATTTGACAGAAAGCTCCTAGTGTCCGCACCACCACTCATGACCTGTGGAAAATTCGTTATTATACCATATATTTTGAATTCAATTAATTGATGTAATGACACACTAGCACCGTGTCAAAATTATTTCAGTCGTGGCGGTATTATCCGTCCGCTATTTTGTTTTGACGTTAGTTACCTTCGCACATCTACAGTGTGTTTGGAACTTAAGACTGACTCAAATACTTTTAATTTAATGCAAAAACCCAAGCATAATTCAGGGGTACTTTTCGAGATAGAGTGAAAATTGTGAAAATATTCAGAAAATTTTGTGTACAATTACGGGTTTTCCCATGTTTTTTGGTTCTTCTTACATATTATTTAGAAAAATTGGGTAAATTTTTCAAAATCCTCAACGTTTAACTTTAAAATAAAGTCATTTGCATGTATGTAGGTCTCTTGGATTCAAAGATATTTGCATTTTCTTGTACCTACGTGTTCCAGTTCGACCGGTTAAAGAAACTAAAATGGCTCCATTCGCGAGGTGTTGGAGTAAGAATTTTTTAAAAGCAATTTTGTCGATGAAACTGAGTCTATAATATCCCCTTCAAGTATAGGTAGTTCAAAACCAAACACACTGTATATCCGTTCCCGTATTTTCTTTGACGGAATTAAAAAGTAGACACCCAGATTTTTCCAACGTACCTTTTCTGATATGATGGCATACTTAAAGATCCTAGAGACACATTCACCAATTGAACAAATATGTTTAAAAAAACAGCTCATTATGGCTTATTTGGATGCTTTTTAAACAGGGTTTATAGTGTTGGTTTAAGGTTTTAGGTCAATTTATTGCAGTCCGACAATCAGTACGTTGACGTTTGTCTAACATTGTGTATCTATCTATTCTTTAGATTGAATCTAAAAAGAGTGTCCATGGAGTTTCTTGCCCGTTCTTCTCCATAGAGATCTACTCCTTGGAATGAGCACCTACGGTACTTTCACAGTTTTTATGTCTTGTGACTGTAGCAATATAACTATTTTTGAATTGTTTTTATTTTTTATCTTTTGACAATTCAAAAGTGCCTGTAACTGGCCTACTTGAAATAAATTCTTGGTTTTTGATTTTGAATGATACAGTACAGTATTCCCATTTTACGAATTTTATCTTAATTCATGTGTAGTATGTTTATATAGTTTGTTTATTAATTAGAAAATGTAGTTTAGATAATAATTATGTAAAATATATTAAATAAAACAAGATAAAAAAAACATGTTATGATACTGCAAAAGTGGCCCTTTTAGGCCTGCAATTGAAATCATCAATTTAAGGTGAATGCGGTTTGGAGAGTTTTATGATAGTGGATGGTTTCCCTCAGTTTATAACGTAACACTTGCTAATGTTCAAGGTATCAATGTTGCTGTGTGTTGAACATGTATTTCAGCGTGCGTCTAACGCCACTTTTAGATGAACCAAATAAGACCGTTGGCCTTAATATTCTTGATTCCGCATTGTTGACGTAACGACTTTAGTAAATCTTTAACAAATGTCCGGTGAACAGCGATAATAACTTCATTTGACCTCAGATCACATTTAAAGTAGGTATATTTTTTCATAAAACCATTAAGTATCTACTTTAAAAATATCGTTAAATCCTACCGGCTTTGTTTTTAAGGAATATGAATCCCGTATTGTGTTGGGCACTCTTTTGTCACCATGGTTTAAAATGATGAGCACAGGACGCATAACTGGGGGAGTATAAATTATAGCTTCACGATGTACTCGTACGTTACTGCGAAAGTTTATTACTGCGACGTTCATTGTTGCGAAAGCTCTTAACTGCGATGTACGTTACTACGAAAAGTTGCCATTGCGACGTATTTCATCGAAACGACGCGGGGCTTCTATTTATTTATATTCAGGGTTTAATGAACCCTATGAGGAGGAAGACGCCTCACTCTCTTTAGTCCCCTTTGAACCTATCCACGTCGAGGTGCCTTAAGCTCCCGAGCTGGCTGATCGAAGACACAGTTACTGAAACATGGTTATCAATTCAGCTAGGTACTGCACTGTTCCGCTAAAATTGAACGAACATTAAAATTGAACGCATATAACCCTAATATCTTCAAAGTTGAAGTGAACAGACTTCTTCTAGGTAAGCCGTCATCATATCGTCAACCTTGTCTTTGTTACCCCTGACCAAGACTGTCAAGAAATAACACATCGAGATAAAAAATAATACATAAGTCTTATTGACTGTGATTGTTATTCTTTGTCCTTTTCTATAAAATAATGTAAATACCATTTTAAACACGATTGCTATCTCTATATTTCCTGCCACGAAAAGCTAATCATTTTGTAAATGAAGAAATTTCTACTAATGATGTAAATAATTTTTGATTTTTCAAATTGCGACGCTTTTAGCGACGCGATTCACGTGAATGCAAATATTCATTTCGAATATTTCCGAATACGAATGCGACAGTTGCCTTTTAAAAAAAAACGCGTGCGAAATGATAGATAGGTTTGACATTTCGTGTCAATCATGTCTAAAAACTCATAGTCAAGCCGATATAGGTCGAATCAAAGGAGTTAAGGGCGCATAACCAGAAAGTTCGCAACGTCGCTCATAGCTGTCAAATATTTACAAGTTTTAATTAATTTGGCAATGTTACTGTATGGAAATAAGAAATAAATATGGCTCTGTAGTGCACTAGAAAATTGATATAGGAATGCAATTTAAACACTGAATTTGATGTTGTAACCGTTTCAGGTGTATAAAAGGAAATTGGAAAGTTTCCAAATGCTTTTTTTACGTCTAAAACTATATATTCGATGTTACGATATTAATTATTGCATTCCCTAATAATTTTTTTAGTGCACTACAGACCCATATTTCTTATTTTCATACAGTAAATTTCTAAAATTAATTAAAGCTTGTAAATAATTGACAGCTATTTGCGACGTTGCCAACTTTCAGAATAAGCGCTCTTAATCACATTTATAAGTTCATTCAAAGAGCTCAATTTCTTTACACACTTCACTGAAACAGGCTGCATGAACAAAGAATACCAAAGATTATTGAATTTTTTGAAAAAATATTTAGGTAGATGCTTTTTTTTTGTTTTCTGTAAAAAGAAATCGATAACATAAAGTCTGTAATTCCCTAATGATTAAGTAGAGGTGTACCATAATTGTACACCCACATTTCGCTTATTATATTTTTACGTCCCAAGTAATATGGGGCGAGCCTATTAATATCGACTGCGCACATATGTGCACTCCGTGACTCTTACTAAAAAAATCCTTAAGGCGGCGCACGCGTCGAACTCACTGGCAGGCATGGTCAAAAACCATGATATTTCACTGGAAATCGAGCCATATTGTTCATGTGTGCGCGAGCGTCATCCCCCCGTGGAGAAAACAGGGGAAAACATTATTCAGTGAGATGCACGATCATTCAGAGTAAAAGGCGCGTGTAAAAAAATACGAAAAAGCCTTTGGAAGAAGGGGTTTTATGAAAAATCCACTGCACCACTAATTTCTAATAATTTGCTGTGTCGGTACGGACTTCGTTTTGGAAAGTTGATGCTTCTTTAGATTCTAATTTACACCTAAAGTTGTGTTAAAATTAGCAAAAAAAAAACGAATCTTTAGAAGCTCGTAACTTTTTAATAGCTTCATATTTTACAATTCTGCTTCCGTACAGACAAAAATAAAAATGAGACAAAACGATAGCATGTTTAATTTTGGATGTACCTTGTCAAATAGTGGAGTAAAACCCCAACGAAGTTTCTATGGAAAAAATTTTGACTTGTTTGACCTTAAGAACATAAAAGCATTATGAGTGTTATCGGTAAAAAATGTAAATTTACATAAAATCGTTTTTTTTTTTTTAAGTTAAATTACTACAAATTTGCAAAAAATTATTAAAAACTAATTTGAGTACCGCATTAAGCATTTATCTTTATATTGTATCTTTATAGAATAAAAATTGAAAAACATTATTAAATATCAAAATGAAATCTTATTTTTATCTCATATTTCTGAGATTATACGGGAAGACTGAATTTCGGAATGAAATTATGAATCAACAATGAGTCGTAGAAGCCTGGAAAAAATACGTGGAAAAAGGAAAGACACCGTTATTGTTATTGTATAAAATAAAAAAGTGATTTTAATTAATTAAAAACCTAAAAAAAAGATTTTCTCAACCTAAATTTGACAAAATAAAACATCTTTTTTACTTAAATTAAGATTGAAATAACTTTTAAAAAATACACTGTTTGTAAGTGCAGTTCAGGCAAACAAAAATCAGTAAACAAAAACTTACACAAAATTATTTAAAGGACAATATAAAATTTCACAGTTACTAATAAATTACGCAGCGCCGAGCTGTGTCGGCCAGTTTTATACAAATCTAAAATATAAAAATCAATGCCACTTTTCGTTGTACTTTTATAACTCAAAAACGGGCACACCTATCCAAACCAAAGGTTTAGGCTTTGTTCGGACTATTTAGTAAATTATTTATGTGAAGTTTGCACAAAATCGGTCGAAATTATTTATGTGAAGTTTGCACAAAATCGGTCGAGCGGCTCTTCATTTATCACATTTTTTGTAACACGTTTTTAATAATTTCGTGCCAATTTGTAGTAATTTAACTTTAAAAAACCCCGATTTTATGTAAATTGACATTTTTTACCGATAACACTCATAACACTTTACTCGACCATATTTCATAGGACGAGCTTATTGACATTGACTGGGCATATCTCTGAGTTCCGTGACTCTTACTAAAAAAATCCTAAAGATAAAAACGCAATTTAACATTTTGCTCGACCTGGACAGTTGCACCAACAAGAAAATCAAAAGAAATTATGACTTTTTAGGGTTACGTAGTCAACCACAAACCCTTATAGTTTCGCCATGCCCGTCCGTCTGTCCGCAGCTTAGCTCAGAGACGCCCAGTACTAGAAAGCTGTAATTTGGTGTAAATATACGTATTTGTTGCGCCGAAAAAGTGGTAAAATAAAATGTCGTAAAATATTTTTTAGGGTACCTCCTGTACACGTAAAGTGGAGATGTTTTTATTTTTCTCGCGTACCCCTTAGTTTGGGGTATCATTATATAGCCCTAAAAATATTGATAGTTTCCATTAACAATTTTTTGATAAAAAGATTCGTTTGTGAAATAATTAAGCTTTAAAGTGCTGCTCGACTCGAGTGCCCCCCCCCCCTCTACCAGCTAAACGAAGTTTAATAGAAAATTATCATGACTAAGTAGGCTTCGCAAGTTTACGAGTAATAGTCGACCAACTTATAAAACGTACTTGGATAACATATTTTCCTAAACAAAATGTATCGGAGAACATGTTCTTCAACTGCAAATGTAAGTTTGTCAACTTTATTTTTACAGCTATATTATGTGGGTATGTTTTGGGGATAGGTAGGTTTTTATTGTCAACTATTTTTAACTAACTTCAAAAAAAGGAGGAGGTTCTCAATTCGTCGTAATCGTTTTTTTTATGTATTTTCCCCGAATTCTCAAAGAAACCTGGACTGATTTTGAAAATTCTTCTTTTGATTGAAAGAGTACACCTTCCAATTGGTCCCATGATCATCAAGTCAGGATCTGATGATGGAATCCTGGAGAAATCGTGGGAATTCTTTAAATTTTAACTCATTCTTGAAGCGATTTGATAACAACTCAATCCCGTCGAGTTTCGGCTCGTTAGAGTCGTCTTTATTACATAGACATTGATGCTGGATGATGTCCATGGTCTGATGATAGAGCTGGAAGGTAACCATGGGTTCTTTCTTATACAACAACTCAATCCTAATGAGCTTAGGGTCATTTGATTCGTCTTTACATGGGCTTTTGTACTGGAAGTTTTCCAGGCTCTTATGATGGAGCTGGAAGGTAGCCATGGGATCTTTGTAATACAATAACGCAATCCCATCAAGTTTGGGCTCATTTGATTCGTCTTTACATAGACTTTGGTGCTGGATATTATTCTAGGTTTTGATGATGGAGCTGGAAGGTGGCCATGGGATCTTTGTAATACAATAACGCAATCCCATCAAGTTTGGGCTCATTTGATTCGTCTTTACATAGACTTTGGTGCTGGATATTATTCTAGGTTTTGATGATGGAGCTGGAAGGTGGCCATGGGATCTTTGAAATAAAATAACATAATTCCTTCGAGTTTAGGGTCATTTGATTTTTCTTTGCATGGACTTTGGCACTCGATGTTTTCCAGGGTCTAATGATGGAGCTGGAAGGTGGCCATGGGATCTTTGTAATACAATAACGCAATCCGATCGAGTTTGGGCTCATTTGATTCGTCTTTAAAAGGGTTTTTGGTGCTGGATATTTTCCTGGCTCTAATGATGGAGCTAGAAGGTGGCCATGGGATCTTTATAGTACAACAACGCAACCCCATCGAGTTTGGGCTCGTTTGATTTGTCTTTACACGGACTTTGGCGCTGGATATTTTCCAGGTTCTGATGATAGAGCTGGAAAGTGGCCATGGAAACTCCTAAGCTAAACCGGATGCGAATCAGTTTAGTTAGTTCGCATAAGTATTTTGATGGGCAACTACGGAACCCTACACTGTGCGTGGCCCGACACGCACTTGGCCGGTTTTTTTGAATTTATTTGAGATTATTATTCATCATACTTATAACTTGCAAAATACTATTTTATTGTAATTGGACTAACAAAAGTATCTTTCTTAGCTGTGCGCACAATAAAAGTATTGGCAAAACGCTTTGTACGTGCCGAAGGGATGTCCACCATGTGACTATGGCGCGTTGCCGTACGTCTCGTAGTACAAAGATGGAAAGGACCAGGTGGAATTAAGTTGTGCAGTTTCATCGCACACTCTCCGCAATGTTTCCGATAAAAAAACCGACAGTCTGGCAACTCGGCGTCCATGTTCCAAGCTCTGAAGCTTTGAATCGACCAGAGCATCGTTGCCGATAAGCCTCTTGGACCGTTTATCAATCAACTCAAGTGTACCTAGTTGGTATTTGGCAGACCCATCCCAGAGGTGAGAGCAGTACTCCATGCATGACCGAACATGCGCTTTGTACAAGTTAAGCAGCTGTTCAGGCGTAAAGTACCGTCTCACCTTGGAGAGGATCCCCAACTTTGTAGCAGCCAACAGGGCTTTAGTCTAAAAGAATGGAGACACCTCGGAAAGATTGAGCCAGGTGGATTTGACTCTTTTCATGTATTCTAATTTTCTCGCACATGCTCTTGAATTTAGTCGTCCAAATTATGTCGTCACAATTCATTTTGCATACCTGCAGGGACAAGAAAGACAAAAAAGTTGTTTCTTCAAGATTCAATTTTCGCTTATATTTCGGCAAATAACTCTAAAAACTGACGCTGTCGGACATTATGGTAAGTATATTTTGTGTTTGTCTAAGTGTCCATTATCTAAATAATCCGCAATTTTGCAAAAAAAATACTAAATGGATACCGCGACCGATAGGGCGAAAACCTTCAAACTCCTTTGGTGAACAAAAATAAGCATTGGGTATTTGCAGATAATCTTTGTAGTCGTCGCCTCATACAGGGTGAAATTTTATTAATGAGCAATATTTTAAACTTGGGCATTACTAACGATACTAATCGTTTTATGGAACTCAAAAACATTATAATGCAAGTATCTTCGCTTAATATTATTTGATGTTTGTTTACTTTTCGTTCCGCGCGCGGTGTAATGCGCTTTAAAATTTTGATACGTTATGATTTATGGGGTTTATGATTTATTTTTCATTACTTTTAGTGCTTATTTGCAATAATAAGCAGGGCCCCCGTAAGGTCTACTGGCGCCTGTGTGCAAAAAAGGATTTTGGCGCCCCATAAGGCATTTTGAATTATCTTTTTTTTTTGATTGTATGTCGGTCAGTGGCGTATTTTAAAATTCAGTGCCCTGCGCTTCATAACTTAAACACAAAAAAAAACCATCAAGTGCTACTCAAACTTCACACCCAGAGTTCCATACCATCTTAGAGAAGACAAATTTCATTTTTTGTAGACCAATACAAGATTAACTAACATAAGCATTTGCTATTGAAAAATGAGCTATCAAAAGCGAGGTCATGAAAAGCGAACGTCAACCTTAGTTTAAGCGCGAGCGAAGCGAGCGCGAAATATTTTAGCTTTTTGGAATAGGACAAGGCAATTCTGCATAGAAGAACGCAGTGAGCTCTGAAGTTTAACGTTTCCGGACTTCAAATTTCAATCTAAAAGTGAGATCAAATATTTGAAGTCTTTAGTAGGTACTTAAAAGTAATCCTAGTTAGGTTCTCAACTTTTCTTTTAACATTTTTTTTTTTTTCATTTTTTTTTCTGGGGCCTTGGCTTTGGCGCCCCTAAAGGATGGCGCCCGTGTGCATTGCACACATTGCACATATGGTAGCGGGGGCCCTGATAATAAGCCTTTTTTAGGCGACATACTACATTTTTAAAGGTGTCCATAATTGCATTAATAATATTTTTGATTTGCGATTTATTAGCCTTAATGCAATCAGCATCGTGAGTAGAGCCTTGGATTAAAATATTGCCCGTGATTTCGATTACACCCTGTATAATGTAGGTCGTATTCAGCTTCGGAGTTGCATCTGGAGCATAATTATGATTCACTTCTAACAGTTCCTGTCCATTATATTCGAGAGGACAATGATTTTTGCATCGGATCGGTCCTACCTGTTGGTAAACGACTGCACGATCTCTTGCCTTAGGTGTTCCCACCAAAAAAATAAACTCTTTCCTAAATTATCATGGCCTCTGTGGCTTGTGGTTGAAATAGGAAGTAATGCTTTGTTGGCATAGGTTCTACATGCGGATTTTTATTCGAACCAGTAGCTCAATTCACGTAACTAAACAAGTGCTGTTGCAGTGCAGAAACAACGCTTTTCGTATTCTCTACCGCTGTCAGACACGCTCGCGTCAAGTTCGCGTCACGTGAGCGCATTATATCGGTATTCTACTGTTGCGCGTCTTTGGTGCGTGTTTTGGATCGCAACATGATCGTGAATCTTGATTGTGAATCAGCCCTAAAATCTGTATTATTTTAATATTTTATTAATGTCATATTCATTGAAATTAAATCGATTCCATTCGATAATATAGTGGGCAATAATTTTTCCGTCTTGTGGCCATACCATGAGTAAGTTTGGTACAGTTTAGTTGTCGTACAGTTGACGTGCAGTTCACGCGCAGCTTACGCGCAGTTCAAAGATTACAAGAATACCGTTTATCACTCGAACTTAAACTTAATTATAAGAACTTGCATGCTTAATTTGTGTGTAAACGCATGTTTTGAACAAATAAAATATCTTTATCTTTATATCTTTATCTTTAACTGCAACTGCACTACTACTTCATCGGCGCGTCATAAAATTACGTGAATCAGCCTTCTGGGTTGAGATCGATGCATTGGCGCGTTTGGCAATGCACGGTGACTATACATTCGTCTCCAGCGCCACATCATGAATGAATCAATCTTTCGTCTTGCTCGAGCCAAAATCGTCCTCGTTTCTACTCCATACAGGAAGGACTATTTTATTAGAAATACGCATAAGGTCCGCCTAATAAAAAGCGGTCACCGTAGCTTATGAACGCCTACAACACCGATCCTGCAGAAACATTTGCAAGCTCTTTTTGAAGAGCCCCAAGTAGTGGCTTCTTGGGAAACCTTCTGAGGTCTTCTGGAGGATGGAACTCATTTAATTTCACAACAGAATCGTTTGTAAGCACGCTTTTTTGCCGAGTCTCAAGGTCCAAGCTGGTACCCATAGATAGCAGCAGTACTCCATAATAATATGATGCCAGACTTCCTCTTTGATTTTGTAATAGATGTCTTTGGAACTGGACATACTGGAGATGTCAATGCCATGGATCCCAAAGCCGTTACAGATGGTTAGGGGTATATCCTTGAATAGTGGAACTACAACATATCTAAGCGGTAAAACCTGTGTCTTAGGTTCAACTTGGACTAAATTTAGTCGGAGACTCCCCCAATCGGAGACTGTGTGTGTTTTCTTTTTCAGACTATATTTCGATCCGTATCGAGGGATTTCTTATTGGGGCCTTAGAGATACGAGTATACTTTAGTATTAACATTTGAAACCGGTATTTAATAAAAAGGAGTTATTTTAAATAACTGTGTATTTTAAATATTGATAACAATGATTTCCACGTGACTAGCTATCAAATAAATGTCACAGAATCAATCAGTGTAAAAATTATGAATCAAGGTGACAATCTACCAAGAGCAAACGAGGGACAACGTATCAGGAGTATTGAAGAGATTCTCGCAAAAGTTCTACCTTATGATACGAGACGACATGATTGAGCTCCATTCAGATGGTTTTGTGAAGTCGCAAGGTCTATTAATAGTAGAAAAGGTTAAGGGCTGCAGTACAATTTCCAACAGTTTATCAACATCACTTCAGTGCTATGTTAACACAAACTGAACGGACAAACGAACAAACAGTTTTGTGGCAGAGAAATAATTAATCAATCGGGAGCCGCCTTTGGCATTGGACATCGCGAGTGCGACACATTTTCTGGCAATCGTTTCACCCACGGGCATGCTAACGTCGAGTAATGGGTGACTCGCCGTGAGATCATGGACCATGCCAGAGTCGACTTCGCATCGTGTTCCACGCGCGCCTTAAAGAGCTGTTTGCAATCTGACGGGGTCCATAGAGGGTCAAATGCCGAGGCTGCAACGTAAATGGGTTTTGATGAAACACCGTGGATATTAGCCAGTACGAGTCTGATAATGCCTTCCCGTCTACCCAGGGCGGGAGAACTCATTTGATGAATGAAAAAGGGCGCGAACTTGCTGACGGTGAGTAATAAGTAGCTCGCCGTCTGATCAAGACCTGCCCCCTTACTCTCGACACTCGATCTCAATTGAAATTGGAAATTGGGATCGAGATCTTGTCATTTGGCACTCTTGAATGTTACACTAGCTCACGATTGGAACAGTATTGGGCGGATTTTTTTGGAACTAAATGAAATCGACTTTACTCGAACGAAAATAAATATCAGCACAAATTTATTTATTGATTAATTAATAATTAATTCAATATTTTTAAATTTGGTAATTAACGTTTTCATTTGTATGGCCACACCATGACAATCAGTGTAGGTGTAGTCGAACATGCAGTCGATTCAAATCTCAATCTCGACTTCGTTCAAGAGTTCAAGAGTTGAAACTGAATCGAATTAGAATACGATCGAGATTGGGATTGATTTCAAGAGTAAGGCCCCAGGACCGAACCAATTTCTAGCGGTGTTGCGGGTCTGTCTTATAAGGGCACTTGAAACGCAACTGAAAGAACATGTTGATTTTTATTCAGTAAAGTCTCATAGTCCATTCCTCTCCACCTTGAGTTTCATCAAGATTTGTCTACTCGGCCCGTGTAGGCGCTGCAAACCAAAAACAAAAGATGCCGCCAGTGACGAGTAGTTGCGCAATCGAATTGACGAGACGAGAGTGATGTCTGATGGCAAAAAGGGCCGATGCTATAAGGTTAAGGAGTTATTGAGCACACTAAATGATGTGCCTATATAGGAACTTTTGGGTGGGATTCACCACCTAGCCGACCGCCCTGGGTATCGGCACCACAGGCCACCTATAACCTGTGGTACTTGTGGTATTGGTGCGATTACACTGGCGGCGGTGGGCCTCACCAGGTTAGCCTGAGTTCCAGTTCCATCTGGATGAGTTCTTTCCATTTTAGTTCTGAAACAGCATATGGGCTAGATTGAGACCAAAAGCGTTGATGAACTAAGGTGTGAAACTTGACACTTTCACTTTTGACAATGAGTATCTTAGCTCTGCGTTCCACTAAGTGCGACAAGTAAAACTTGGCTCTATACTCCATGAAGGATCGAACTTGGGCATGCAAACGTGTCCAGTTTTTTGACCTCAGATGGGGTTTTGTACTAAATTATGGCGAAGTTGAGATTGGATGTCAACTTCTTGCCAGATTGCAAAGACAAGTTTGTCATCACTTCATTGGGAGACAATTCTTAAATTCATCCCATGCTAGCGTCTCTCTGTAGCAGTACTGTCATCTGCGTACCCAACGATAGCTAAGGCTGAAGTAGGTAATTACTGTGCAGTAGGATAAGATTTGCAGAGAGAACAGTACCCTGAGGAACTCCATGGTCAATAGCCTTAAGCTCAGAGAGCGGCCGTCAACAACTATTCTGAACGATCGTTCACGAAGGAAGTTTGACATCCAGGTACAATTAATATTGGCTGGGGTACCATAAGAAGGAAACTTGCTGAGTAGACTGGCGTGCCAGACCATTAGCAGTCTTCCTTCTCTGTCATCCACACGTGTATCCGAAATATTGTCAAGATTACAAAGACTAAGTGAATAAATAACTTTCGCTCACATTTTATTTTTAATTATAATTAACAAGTTTAAACCGAAAGTTTAGGGATTTTTGGACTTGGAAGTCCAAAAATCACTAAATTGACGGTTCTCTTTATGAATTTCAGGAATCATGGGCTTTCCCGGTTCTTTTCAGTTTCTGAAGGAACCGGGGTTTCCGGGTTCTATACCTTGCTGCTACACTACTAACACTGGAACAAATTTTTCATCTGAAAACAAAGCTTCGTCTTAAGCAGTGAAGCCCCACTCATGATGAGGGTTTAAAGGAAGTTATCTGATCGGGATACCCCAAATTTCCAAGCTCGCTACGATTGCTCTTGGGTGAAAGTCTCTCTTGGAAGTAAACCAATAAAATGTTATGAAAACCATACATTAATGACATGGCCAGTTTCAGCTAGCCATATCATGAAATGGTTGCCCAAATATTGAAGTGACACTAGCTGATCTTTGCGTCAACAGTAGGGTCAACGTCTGTCGAGATGTTATCCTGTATTTTTGGATGTTGGTTGGCATCAGCGCCACAACGGATCCTATCGTTTCAGAGGCCCACTGAAGCTTAATTTAACACCTATACTGTTTAAAAGATATTGTAATAGAGACAGACGAGTTTATTGCCAGAAATATTTTAACTATAAGTATCCCGAAAATGTTTAAAAAATACAAGAATGTAATTTTGCTTAACTAACTAGTTAAGCAAAATTACATTCTTGTATTTTTCTTAACCCCGCGAAATTCGTAGCGCCACAGAATCAATATTACTACACTACTAATACTACTACTACATCATTTGTTACAAAAAATGTGATAAATGAAGAATCAATCGACCGATTTTGTGCAAACTTCACATAAACCATCTACTAAATAGTCCGAACACAGCCTAAAAAATTAGTTTGGATAAGTGAGCCCGCTCTTGAGTTATAAAATTACAACGAAAAGTGGCATTGATTTGTATGTAATTATATAGATAATAAACTTTATTTAAGAGAAATAACGAAATCTCCAAGAAGAGTACCTTTAAGAAACCATAGCGGTGACATTGTAGGCGATTGTTCATTATTGGAACGAAGATTTTACTACGGGCTGAGCAGCAAAAGCGTTATAGAAATGCCAGTGAAACAGTGTGTCTTGAAATAACTAACCACGAAGACAGGATCCTGGGACGTGGAGGCTCAATCTACGTTGTTTTTGTTTCTACTGCCGCTAAAATAGGGGTTGTCATCCTAGTTTTTATTATAATGTTTGACCTACTTCAGCCAAATGGTCTGGACAATACGATACCTCTTGTTAAGACTGGCTTTCAGGCATTCGGGGTCCAACTACTTACTGGCAAAATATTATATAACAGAATGCAGTTATTTAGAAGTCGATTAAGTTTATTGAGAATATCGGAATTCAAGACGATGGTAAATAAATAAACTTTCTGTTACGTTAACGGATAGAGTGACTGCTATCTTGAATTGCTTTCTCCATTAATGACAAGTCAGCATTAAAAAAAACTCCAGACGGAGTGATTGAGCTGTCGTAGATAACTAGGTGGCACGGTTGAGCTATTCGGCTCTTTTATAACACCAAAACCCTAATCTATCTAAACCAACGCTGTTCCTACGCTGATACAACGTCACCTTAAAACGTTAGGAATGGATTGAAAATAATTGATGCTTGTGAGCAATTCCGCAATGGTGGTCGGTTCTTAAAGGCGTCTGATGTACTGAATCCGAGGTCGCAGGCTCAAGTCATGACAGTTTTTTTTTTAATTAAACATCAGTATTTTTATGTGGTTTAATAGTGATTCCCATTCCTTTACTGATTTACGCAGATAATACTCGTAGCAATAAAAAAGAAAAATCATTCATAACGAAGCTGTTATTTGATTTTTGTCATTCAAATGTAACGAATCTCGCCATCTTTATTTGCAGAAAACTGGTTTTATTCCAGATAAATATATCGATTATCGATAAAGAGCAATATATAAGTTGATATATTTTGTTTTTATTTTTCAGAATCCTTCTTGACAATGCAGCAGTGGCTGAGATGCTACTTAAAAAACGGTAGGAATATTTATGCCTTTTAGCGCCTTTTTTACAACTTGTTTATGTCACCTAGTTTTCCTTGCACACCGCTACGATACGTTACTTACCGTTCCACTTACCTTATTTCCAGTAATTTTTTTCTTTGTAATCCTTTTTTTGTAGTTTTAGTATCAAATCAACGTAACGAAATGCTACAAAATAGACTGGTCTCGTACATATTTTATTTGTGACTGAACAATATTATGTGTTTTGTTGTGTGTAAATGTTGTGTTCTTGTATATGTTGTAAAACATGTTGAAATGATATAGTCAAAGTAACTTTTTAGAACGCATGAAATGCTAAATTTAAACTTTTTATATCATCAAATATAAAGCTAAAATTAATGTATTGCTAGTTTGCTTCAAGTAAAATGTTTCTATTAAAGCTGGCATCAATTAACTGGCGTTATTATAAAAATAGAATCTCTAGGAGTTATAGTTAATCAACTGTTTAGTTACAACAGTAACAAAAAAAAACCATGTGACTAATTAAATCACAACTGAGATTTGGATGGCATGAAGAAAGAAAATAGAAGTTTAGACAGAGTTGTGCCAGTTGGATGAAAGAAAGCAACCAAAGCGACCTCGCTATCCATCATGGTGATATGCTCTGCGCGGGAGCATACACGCTCTTTGTTTAAAATAATATTATAGAGTTTCAACATGTCTGATGGATAGCAGGCACTTAGTGTGAGTGCGTCGTGTTTAATGTAAGATGATTGTAATCTACTCTACCTACGACTTTTACGAGCATTTCACACTTGAAAGTATTGAAGATTGTTTTGTTGTGTATAGAATAATGCGAAATTATTATTAATTTATAGCATTTATTAAACAGATTTCACATAAAGGTAACATACAAAATTTTAAGTCATAAATATATTATTATCAAATATTCTAAAAATTCATTTAGTCATAAAATACTGCCACGCCTAATAACTTAATACAATTAGGTGAAACATACAACACAATTTTAATTTAAACAATATCGTGCACTTAAAACAAACTAAGTTAAAGATCACTGTAACGTTAAACTATAAAATCTCATTCAATTTGGATTTGTACTTGCAAAAAAAAAATTAGGTCATCAACATCGGCAGTGTTGTCAAAACATAGAAACTGGCAAGGCAAGTAATGCGTGCGTACTTTAAGTCGTTTGAGTGGTGAGCCGCAAGGGTGAGCGACTTAGTACACTAATTTTATGTTTCTTTGTCATAGAAGAGTTGACAGCGGAACTAGAGGCATGGCGAGATACAACCACGATTAACTTTGTGCTCCTCGAGAACGACCCTCCCAGCGCCCGCTATACCCACTATCGCAAACCTTGACATCGACATAATACATACTCGTACGTGACACTGACAAAGTTAGTCGTAGCTGTTAGGTAACGTCAGGGGGGGGCGCGGGCTGCGCACCCCTCGTGCAGCGGTGTTAGGTGTGACAGTTCTTAAACATAGTGCCAAATCTAAATCGGACAATACAAACAATGATTCATGCTTAAACAAGGTTAAAGTTGAAACAAGGAGTATTCTTAACTTCGTGATCGGTCTGCTCACAACTATAGACATTAAATTTAATCATAGACGACAGAAGCTGCCAAAATCCTTGTTTCAATAACTATCCGTTTATCTGCACTTCAAATGAAATGACCTTTGTAAACGTTTGACATCACTGAGATCATTTCCATTAGATTCACAGGTCAGTCAGGCTATTTTGTTATAAACTCAGTATTGAATTGACTAATGTAACCGCAGAAACAAGGGTCAGGGTCAGTGTCCAGTTACGTTCATCTGCGGCTGCAGGAGTGAACTCCATACTGACTTTATACAGAATAGCTGAACAGATCTCAACACAAAAAGCGTAAAACTTTTTAATACTAATCATTATGGTTAATAAGGCCAAATAAATAATTCATTAACTTTAGCAGGCTTATCATTATTTAAATGAGTATTGGGTGAAAAATACATTTGATGTTTTGTCGAAGGACGCGTCTTTGATTGATAACGCAATTTGTTCTAATATACAGTATAATCGTTCAAAGTATACATTTAGTAAACATCGTAGCGGTAAAAGCAAAACAAAACAGTCGTAAAATGTCTCGTGTTCATGTTAATCACAGTTACGTGTGTCCATCTATATGGAAGCTGCTCTCGCCGCTCGCTGCTCTTCGCTTGTCGTCGCCTCGTGGTAAGACTAGGACTATTTACACAAAAAGCTTAAATATACAGCGATGTTAGATGCGGAAATTCGCCCAAATAGTACTACAAGTTAAATTTACAATCGAGTCGATTTGCAAATAATGTTAGGGTTTGCGACGTGTTGCTTTGTTGTGGTAGCACAGCGGTCAACATGTTTCAGGTATAAAAGAAACGCACCTTGGATTCTGTACATAACTGTACGTAAAAACATTTGATTTATTCTTTCAATCCCTCTATTTTTGGTCTATTTTTGAGGGAACAAGTGAACAATCATGTAGGCACTGTTAGAGTTCCTTAAAATTGTTATGTCCATTCTATTTATGCACCTACCCACAATAAAGTAAATTATGTATGCATGAAAAAAAAGAAGAAGAGTATCTTTAATTGCTATTCTTATGTAGTACAGTGCATTAAGTAGAACTTCATTTGCAATGATTACTTGATGATAATTTGCGTAAAAAACCCAAATTACTGTAACATTTTCATTTTGTTATTGCGTACAAGTTTGTTCATTTCTTTAATACCATAACGTAATCTGTTTACCACTGTGATACTGTTGCACAGCAACACACGTTATGTGCGCGTAGTGATAGTAGTATCACATCAGAACTATTCAATTGCCTATGTTCCGAGGGGGCTAGGTCGTTCAAGACTAGGAAGGTACATCATAAGTATTAACCTGCACTCGCGGTAGTTTGTGTCATACTGTCAAGATGGTGATCATGGGGTGTGTCTTACAAGCGGACATAAGTCGTTATTGTGGTAACCGCTACGATTTTAAAGCCATTTAATTTAATACTAAACTCGCATGTCAACTTTCTTAGTTTTACTCTATGTAGTAGTTTTCACCCGATCTCAAAGTGATATAAAGATGAAACAAAGAAACACTACATTAATGGATTAAAAGTGCGCGACGCGAGCTCGCTGCCTGTATCTATGTCTTACTTTTGACGACTAGCTTTGCCGAGGTCTCGACTTGGCCGGCAGCGGTAGTGGCCCGGCAAGTGAAGGTTCCGGTGTCCTCCTCGTAGGTGTTACCGATCAGCAACACGGCGTTGTTCCCTTCGTGGATCATCTGAATTCCAGAAAAAAAATATTGTAACTTTACTTCAGAAAGAGGTTACTACACTGTCGGAACTGGGAAGCTCTTTATCTTAGAATGGACAGTGTTTGGTGTCATTTTGTCACAGTTTGGATGCTTACAAGTGATACTTAGTTTACAAATATGGCTACGTTTAATTAGGTGTACCTTTTTTAATATTGACACAAGTTACAACTACTAAGTATAACTTTATTACGAAACGAAGCGTTTAAGTAACAATTACCTGGAAGTCTGGTGTTTCTGGAATAAGAGCACCCTCTCGAAGCCATTGAATCGTCGGCTTAACTTTGCTGGTTATGTGAGTTTTGAACTGAGCTGGTTGACCTTCATAGACAACAAGATCTCGCAGGGGTGTTAATGTTGGCAAATTGTCGGCCTGATCGGGCTGGGTTACTTTAAGTTTTGCGGCAACAGTCACTCGGCCAGCCGAATTATAAGCAACACACTTATAATCACCCTCATCTTCAGGGAAAGCTTCAGATATGCGCAGGGTGTACTCATCCGCTGTACGAGACATTTGGAAATACTTAGAAGGCTTGATTAATTTTTCACCCTTGTACCATTGGACCGTAGGTGCCGGCTTACCAACAATCTTGCAACTGAATTCAATCGCTTGGCCTTCAGCAACAACTTTGTCTTTCAAGGGCTCAATAATTTCAGGTGGCGCGTTAGCGGCTTTAGTTTGAGGTTTTGGTTTTTCTTTGGTAGCAGGAGCATTTACTGAACACTCGGCATCACATCGAGCTTCTCCTGCGCTGTTTATAGCTACACACTCATATTTACCCGAATCTTGGGGATAAGCTTCAAGAATAAGGAGAGTATATGTACCATCTTCTTCTAAGATTTTGTTCCTTATGTCTGGTTGAACTTTCTTGCCATTCTTTAGCCAATAAACATCAATCGGTTTTGTTCCAGTAACCTTTGTATCAAACCTAACCAATTGACCAGCTGTCACATTAACATTTTGTGCAGTTAATGTGAAACTTGGCGGAGCAATTCCTCCTTTTCCTTGTCGCCTGCGCTCTTCTACCACCAAGTTAGCGCTACATTTAGCAGTTCCACCACGGTTTTCAGCCACAGCAGCAAATACTGCAGAGTCTTCAACAAAAACTTGCCTGATAATCAAAATAGACTTGGTACTAAATGTGTGGATCTGGAAGTCAGCAGAATTTTTGATGGGGAAGTTCTCCCTATACCACTTGATTGTTGGCAATGGGTCTCCGTCAAACTCAACTTCAAATCTGGCTTGTTCGTGTTCAAACACTCGGCAGGGTTGCATTTTTTTAGTAAAGACCGGAGGGTTGCTAGGCTTAACAGGTCCTTCCACAACTCTCTCTTGAGTTTGAGCCTTATGTTCCATTTCAGTGGTTTCTGTAGAAGTTATTTTACGAGTAATTTCAGTATCCCCAACAACTTCTTTCTGGATTTGCTTTTGTTTGGCAACATGAACTTCTTTTCCATGGACAGTCGATTCAGACGGGCCTGGAATCCTAGGTTTTGGGAAAGATTTCTTTTGCACCTGTTCTGTGGTAACTTCTGTTTGTTCTCTGTAATGAAAAATAACATTTGTTAGGAATCCAATTTTTAAAACATAACCTTCATAAATGAAACTTCCAATGTAACAATTACTTACAAGGTGTCTTCATATCTTTGAGCCATGCCTTTGGCGAGAGAACTACTCGCGATTTTGTCTCCAGGAATAGCATATTGATGAGTTGATTCTCTAAACCGACTTTCCTTAATAACCTGTTCGTTTTCCAGTTCCTGAAGTTTGTTGTAATAGTCTTCACTCTTCTTCTTCTTAACTGTTTGTTGCCATTCTGTATCTGGCTCCTTAATAAGTTTGGGTTTAAGTTCAGGCCTGTGGTCAATAACACCTTGTCGAAGCAAGGTTTGCCTTTCTTCAAATGTTTTTTCCAATTCAGTTTCAGATCGCTGATACTGCGTTGTTTCATCGTACCATGCTGTGTATTAAGCATTAATACATTAATATAGTTTCTATAAAATTAGCTTTAAAACATTTTTCAAGACATACCTCTCCCAGAATCCGTTGGCAAAGCTGGCAGAAGCAATTGATTTAGCTGCACTCCTTTTGGACAAAGAGAGGGAAGGTAACGGGAAGCTGGGGGGGTACTTTTTGTGCGTAAGCGGTTTGTTGTAGTGTGCGTGGTATGGTATGGTAATGTATGTTAGAGCAGTATATAAGCTGTTCTTGATATGTAATTTTCTTTTTAATAACTTTATGTTTATGGAAACTGTTAACTGCGAAATAAGCGTCATGTATTTACTCAGATATATGTAAAACTTACGCCGTGGAGCATTCTTTAGAACTCCTCTGTAGTCGTCGTGTCTTGGTATTACTTTTAAATCGGTCGAAGCAACCGCTTCACCTGCTGAGCTCCTTGCAATCACTTCAATTTTACCAGTGTCGTATTGCCTAGTCTTTGGTATATCGAAGTGATACATTCCATCATAGGTCAGTTTGTATCTGGAACCCTACAAATAAAATTGTTTTTCAAATGCTGCATTTGAGGAACAAAAATGACAAAGTAAAATTAATCGACAGTTACATTGACTATAGTGTTGCCGTTGATGAGCCACATCACACGAGGTTTGGGATGTCCAGTGACGCGGCAACAAAACCGGGCCCACTCGCCTTCTTCTACAGTCACGGGTTCTGGACGACTAACGAATACTGGTGGTGATCGTGCCTTGGTCTCCTCTGGTGCTTGCTCCGGTGCCCTAAAATTAACATGGATATATTTTAATTGTTTAAGTATTTTTTTTATTGCTTTATGTCAATTTCTGCAAATTATGAATCTGTGAATGCGAATACTAATACGCGATCTATCCCCTTCATACTTGTTGCGTGCTGACAACTAGGCGATGAAAAGATTCATATTTGTTAATAAACATTTAACTCCCTAAAATTATGTAAAACACCTACGTTTGCCAGGCAGCTTCCATCTCCCTAATCCTCTCAATACTCTTCATATGCTTAGGTAATTGCGAATCGTAAACAATGCCAGGTTTTCCGGCTGTCTTAATAACCGCTCGGGTTTCATCCATACCATACAAGTTAGTGGCGCGGCAAACGTATTCGCCACTGTCTTCAGGGTATACCCAACCAAAGTTCATCGCCACATAACCAAAGTCATAGATGGGCGTGAACCGGTTCTCTGTAAAAAAAAAAAATGTTATATTTAAATTCTTTACAATATTAATTTATGTTCACAATTTGCTCTTATACTCACTATGCAATAAAGGTTTGCCATTGAAAAACCATTCCACTTTCATATTAGGATCACCAACAGGTGCCAGCTGGCACTCAAACTTTGTGGATTCCATTTCTACTAAGGTGGTTTGACTTTCAATTTGGGTCACGAAGCGTGGTGGTTGTTTCTTATCAGCGTCGTACAAGTCATCCTCAGTCAAAAATATTTCTGAAGTATACTTCTTGATAGTAGCTTCCATCTGCGTCAATGCTTCAGATTTTTTCATTCCTCGCGGTACTTGATTTTGTAGGATAATATCCGGCAGTTCTATAAATAAAATATTTCAATAAGTATTTATTTTAGAAAAGTAAAACCCATAAAGTCAAGTAGATAAAGTATACTCACGTTTGCAAGAGACTGTCGCCTTAGTGAAATCTTCGCCAATGTCGTTAACGGCACGGCATACGTATTCACCTGAATCTTCAGCGTATACGTACAAGATGTCAAGAGAAACGAAACCCATATCGTAAACAGTGCGGTATCTATGACCAGAAGGCAAAAGTTTTCCATTACGGTACCACTCAATGCGCAGTCTTGGGTCTTCCTTAGGTTCCACACGACATTCAAACCGAACGCTTTCGGATTCTTCAACAGTGTGCGATTGAATCTGAGTAATAAACTTAGGTGGGACGCTTATAACCGGTTCTTCCTTTGGTGCGTCACTTACACGTCCTCTTTCGAGCTCTTTGATCTTTTCTCCACTCATTCCCTGTGGCAGCTGAGATTCTAGCACGATATCACGTTTAGCACTGCATGTGATCTTTGCAGTGGTTGTAGCGGATCCCCACCTGTTTGTTGCACGACAAGTATACTCCCCGGCGTCACGAGCATATATGTAGTCAATGTCCAACGCAATAAATCCGAAATCATTTAGCATATGTACTCTGGATCCGGTAGCGAAGGGTCTGCCGTTATAGAACCAATCGATTCTCATCGTAGGATCACCAACTGGTTCTACTCGGCAGTCGAAATGAATTGGTCCACCTTCAGGGACATCAAGATTATCTTTAATTTCAACCGTGAACTTTGGTGGGTTGGGCTTTTCATCTTCAATTGCAATTTCTTCACGTTTGTGTAGCGTTTCTTCCAGTTTTTGGATGCTTTCAGTACCAGACTTGAAGTGTGATGGTAATTGTGGTTCCAAAATAATACCTTGCCTTCCTTTGACTTGTAATTTACACGAAACTGTCGCTTCTCCGTGTCGATTGGTAGCTTTGCAAGTATAAAGACCGGCATCGCGTTGGTAAACTCCACCGATCTCTAGGATCACAAATCCAAAATCGTTTATGGTCTTAACTCTGGATCCAGTTAAAAGTGGCTTTCCATTATGGAACCATTCAACTCTCATACTTGAATCATTAACAGGAATGAGACGACATTCAAAGTGAGCCGATGAATTTTCTGACAAAATAAGATCAGACGGGGTAGTAGTAAATTCAGGAGGATTACCCGTCTCGGCTTCTGGAGTCATGGAATCTACAGTGCCTGTGTAGCCTTCAAGAGCTGCAATTTTATCGATAGTACCCTCCATACCTTTAGGTAATTGTGACTCCAAAATAATATTTCTCTTTCCTTGAACTTTCATTGTTGCTGTTGTAACAGCTTCTCCATAGTTATTATATGCTCTGCATAGATATTCACCAGAATCTTCAGGATATGTCGGAGAAATCTCTAGGATAACAAAACCAAAGTCGCAGAATGTTCTAAATCTGGAACCAGCTTTAAGGGATTTACCGTTCCAGTACCACTCAACCTGAAACAATACACAACACCCATAAACACTAGTTATCTTACGATATTAATTCGACAATATTGATCACCGTTAGTATCCCATCGCTTATAACTAACACACAGATAATACTTGCCTTTAAGTTAGGATCATCCGTCGGTGTCAATCTAGCTTCAAAGTGTGAATTCTCTCCTTCCCGAAGGTTATCAATATTTGATAGTGGTACTGTGAAAACTGGAGCTTTACCCCTTTCTTCCTCTTCCTTATCATCTCTTCTGCGTATCATTGAGTCCTCAAGCGTTTGTAGTTTTTCCAACCCACCTTCCATGCCCTAAAATTTAAATAATGTTTACTTACATCGAATCGAGTTTCACTTTTATTACATTAAAATAGAATTACTGCTTTATTTTTTAATGTCTTCGGTTAATTTATGTACTCACCCGCGGTAGTTGCGAGTCCAGGATTAAATTCTCCTTCGAAGTACATTTTAACGTAGCCTTCGTAGAATCACGGCCTAACTTATTAGTAGCCACGCATTCGTATACACCTGAATTTTCTTCATAACAGTAGAGAATATCCAAAATAACAATACCAAAGTCGTGGAAAGTCCTGTACCTATGGCCGTGTGGCAACTTCTTTCCATTGTAGAACCATTCGACTTTAAGGTCTGGATCATCAACCGGTACTAGTCTAGCCTCGAAGTGTGCACTTTGACCTTCAGCTAATTTAGTAACGTCTTGTATTTGAGTAATGAACTTCGGAGGTACAGCAGAAGCAGGTGCAGGCGCTTGCTGTTGAATTCCTTGTAAGCTTTCCAATTCCCTGATCTTGGCCAAGGAATCGGGTTGCAAACTATCCAGGTAAACTCCACCTCTTCCGAAGCAAGTGATAGTAGCTTTAGTAAAGTCTTCGCCGTATTTATTGTAGGCGCGGCACACGTATTCTCCAGTATCATGGTTTTGAGTATAAGCTATGTCTAGGACAACAAAACCAAAGTCAGAAACCGTTTTGATTCTTGTAGAATGACGAAGTGGCTGGCCATTATGGTACCATTCAATCTTTAAGTCAGGGTCATCGACAGGTACAACTGTGCATTCAAAGTGAGCAGACTGTCCGTCTTTCAAACCCTCAATTTTTTGAATATGCGTTGTAAATCTTGGTTTTTGTCCTTTGCTTTTATCTACGCATTCTAATTTCACACTTATTTCAGCCTGACCCCACCTATTAGTAGCTCGACAAGAATAAACACCTGAATCGGTAGTTTTAGTGCCGAGAATTTCCAGTACAACCATGCCGAATGCATATACCGTACGAATGCGATGACTGGCTTCGATTGATTTTCCATTGTAGAACCACTCGATAACCATACTTTGGTCGCCAGTAGGTATAAGAGATGCTTCATAGTGAGCTATCTGCCCCTCGCTAATATCAACGATGTCTTGGAAGACAGTAGTGAATTCCGGAGCTCTACCAATATCGTCATCAGGCTTCTGACCTGGCTCTCTACGAAGAGATTCTTCAAGGGTTTGAATCTTTTCCAAACCTTCAGTACCTTTAGGGTGTTGGGTTCTTTCAATAAGATTTTCTTTACTGGTGCAAAAGACAGTTGATGAAGTAAAGGCTTCACCTTTCTTATTATAAGCTTTGCAAGTATAAATACCACTATCTCTTTCGTACACATCTGTCAAATCTAAGGTCACAAAGCCAAAATCACTTGTTAGTTTAAATCTTGAACCTTGTTCCAGAACTTTTCCATTGAAGTACCATTCAATCCTGAGGTTCGGATCGTTTTTAGGTTCAACCTGCCCTTCAAGATGAAGAGCTTGGCCTTCAATCAATTGATTTTCAGCTGATACTGGTACCACCCATTCCGGTTTCGGGTAATCAACATCTGGCACGGACGTTCTTCTGCCTTTAGACAATCTTGCCTCCTCAGCTTGTTCTACAGCTTCTAATCCAGCCTTACCTTGTGGATGCTGCGTATCGAAATAAATGTTTTTATCTCCAGTGCATCTTAGTGAACCTGATGTTGTTGCTGATCCCTTGCTGTTGGTAGCCTTGCATGTATAAATACCAGAATCTTCTTCGTACGTATGAATAATGTCAAGAGATACATAACTGAAATCATGGGTGCTCTTATATCTTGAACCAGATGGCAACGGTTTATTGTTAAAGAACCACTCAATCTTAAGTGTAGGATCCCTAGAAGGTTCCACGTTGCATTCGAAATGTATATTGTCACCTTCTTTGCATAGGATATTGTTCAAGTGCGAAATAAATACAGGAATTTCATAAACAGGTTCTGGTGCTTCAGGTTTTTCTGCTTTAGGCTGTTCCAGGGCGCCAATTCTATCTAATGATTCAGGATGAAGTGTTTCACCGAGTAACCAGTGACGATCCTCAATTTTTATGGAAGCGGTTGAAACAGCTTCTCCGATAAGATTAGTTGCTTTGCATGTATAAATTCCGGAATCATCAATCCTAACACTGTTAATGGAAAGAGTCACCAAACCAAAATCAAAAGTGCTTTTTAATCTTGATCCAGTTGTCAGTGACATTCCATTTTTGAACCATTCAATTCTCAGGTTTGAGTCAGTTCGCGGTTCTACTTGAGCCTCCAAGAACACGTGTTGACCTTCAACGAGTTTGTCGTAGCTTTTCAGATGTGTGGTAAAGATAGGTGCTTGTTGAACTCCTGAATCCACGAACATTTCTGGCACTTTGTTCATGGCAGCTTCCTTCAGTTGAATTTGTTCCCATGCTTCAGGTCTCATTGATTGATCTACTATCGTTGACTTAGTTTTAACTTTAAGTGCTGCAGAGGAGACTGTGCTTCCAGCTCTATTTATTGCTTTGCACATGTAAAGACCCGCGTCTTCTGCTACTACAGAATTGATGTCCAATGTGACAAAACCGAAATCATGAGTTGTGCGGAATCTTGAACCTGTGAAAGAGAGAATAAATATAACCCACTATCAGAGTTGAGATACTTTAAGCGATTTCATAGTCATATGATTAGATAGGTAAACTAATATATTAGGACAATTTTATTTTCTTACCCATTTTGAGCTCTACTCCATTAATGTACCATTCAAATCGTAAGCTTGGATCACCAACTGGCACCACACGTGCTTCATAATGAGCATGTTGACCCTCCCATAGTTCAGAAGGTCCGGTAAGCACTTGGGTAAAGATAGGTTTTTCAAATTCACGTTCAGGCTCGTCCGGCCTACTTTGCTGTGGTTGCTCAAGTTGCTGAATTTTCTTCATACCCTCTGGATGTTGTGTGTCCATTTGGATGGCCGCCTTAGCTGTAAAATAAAATTATATATTTAAGTATCTTAAAAATGTTAAGTCAATACTGTACATAGATTAAATTATTTCAATTTAATAATTACTTTTTATTCTCATGGCAGCGGTTGTTACAGCTTCACCCAATAGGTTTGATGCTCTACACATATATACACCTTCATCTTCATCTCGAACATGGGTGATAGTCATAGAGACATAGCCAAAGTCGTGAGTTTTTGTGATTCTGGAACTGTCCTCAATAAGTTTCTCATTTCTGAACCATTCCACTTTCAAAGTAGGGTCACCGACTGGAATGAGTCTACAGTCAAAGTGCGCTGTTTGACCTTCTTGAATGTTGTCTATGTTTTGAAGTGGTTGTGTAAATACAGGTCTTTGGCGGGTTACCGGTTCGGGTATTTCTGGACGTTTGAAAGGTTCTGCAGATTCTAGCTCTCGGATCTTTTCTAAGCCTTCAGGACGTTGAGATTCCGATATAATGCTACCTTTTGCGGTTACTGTCATAGATATTGCTGATACGCATTGTCCTAGAGCATTGATTGCCTTCACTGAGTATTCACCAGCGTCTTCAGGGACGCAATGCTGAATATCTAATGATACGTAACCAAAATCAAAAGTGATATGGAACCGTGCAGCAGATTGCAGGGCCTTACCATTGTGGTAGAATTCGATTCTTAAGTTAGGATCATGTACAGGTTCTACCTGACATTCAAAGTGTGCTGTTTGTCCTTCAAAGACGTGTGTCGTGCCACGCAGCTCTGTGACAAACCTAGGTGGACTAATCTTGGGTTCTTCAATTTCCATCCTAGTATGATGACCCTGTGCTTCAAGTTGTCTGATTTTTTCTAAGCCATTTGGATGTTGTGTGTCTAAAATAATGCTTCTATGCCCTGTAATATAAAATAAGTGATAAGTTTATCATTTTAATTTTATTTTATTCTGTCGGTTGTGTAATATAAATCAAATATAATATGTATATTTACCTGCAACCTTCATCGTGCATGTGTTAACTGCTTCACCAAGTTTGTTAGTGGCCTTACACATATACGTTCCAGAATCTTCAGAGTAAGAGTACAGAATATCCAGAGCAACATATCCGAAGTCATGCGTCGTTCTGTACCTATGACCCGCTCTTATCTTCTGCCCGTTAAGGAACCATTCGATCTTTAGATCTGGATCGTTGATCGGCTCTACTCTACACTCAAAGTGAGCGTGATCTCCTTCTTTCAAATTTTCGAGGTTTGCAAGAGCTGTCAAGAAGACAGGTCTTTGACCTGGCTGCTCTTCTTGCACCGGTTTAGGTCTCTCATAATTTTCTAATTCTTGGATCTTCCTCAGACGTTGCTCGTCTAATGTGTCCAAGTAAAGACCCGCGCGAGCTATAGAGTAAGAAGAATTTCAGAATGGTTATTTATGCATAGTCTTGTATATATTATTATAAGTGAAAAGTAAAACATCTTAATAACTCACCATCCACTTTGACAGAGCTGGTAGTGACCGCTTCACCAACAGCGTTAGTAGCTTTGCACATGTAAGTGCCGCTATCTTCCGAGTAAGCATAGAGAATATCTAACGCTACATAGCCGAAATCGTATGTAGTCTTGAACCGATGCCCTTGTTGAATAGGTCTGCCGTTACAGTACCATTCTACACGCATAGTGGGATCATTAACAGGCGTAAGTGTAGCTTCCAAGTGTACTGGCTTGCCTTCAGATACCTCAGCGTTCTTCAAAGGTTTTCCGAACTGTGGTTTCTCAGCCACAAAACTCTCATCACGGACGACACGTTTAAATCTACTGTCATCTTCGAGATACTGTATCTTTTCTAGGGCACTTTCATGTTGTGTGTCTCTTATGATAGACTCCTTGGCTGTAATGTAATATATTTTTTAGTTTTCTGTCTGTAAAAGATACACCAAGTTTACTGTGTTTTTAAAAGCATAAAATAAGTTAATACTTACACTGTACGTTCAATTTAATTGAAGATGTTGCTTGTCCTAAGTTATTGATAACTTTACAGGTGTATTCACCAGAATCCTCTCCGTATACCGTCAATATATCTAAAGCAGCAAAACCGAAATCGTACGCTGTGCGATAACGATGGCCGCTTTGTAGGACCTTTCCATTAAAGTACCATTCGACACGCATATTTGGATCGGGGTAAGGTTCAATTCGGCATTCATAATGAGCACTCTGGCCCTCAACAAGTCTCGAAGGACCATTTAGTTGCGTAATGAATCTTGGAGCTTGGTTGACCGCAACCTCAACGTCTTCTCTACGTTGGTATCGTGAAGAATCTTCCAACTGATGAATTTTTTCTAATGCGCTCTCGTGCTGCGACTCTAGCTGAAGCGACGCTTTAGCTAAAACATAATAAATTATTCATCGTCATTATCATCATCAGCCTTTAAATCTTCACACTGTTGCCACTGTTGGGATAGAGGACTCCATCTGTGAGAGGGAGTTGGCCATAATCCACTACGCGCGCCCATTGCGAGTTGGTAGTTGTCACATGTCTTCGAATTTTTGGTTCTAGGACGTGCCGGTTTCCTCACGATGTTTTCCTTCACCGTTTTGAGAGCAGTGGTGATGAAATAAATTACACAAAGTAATGCGCCTGGCTGAGTTCGAACCCACAACCTGCTACTCGTAAGTCGAGGCCGATGCCACTGGGGGAACACTGCTCTCAATGAATGAATTATTAAAAAAAGAGAAATACGTACTCGAGTTTACAATTCGGTTCTATTTTGTAAATAATATGTCAACTTACATTGAACGAACAGTGTTGATGATGTTACAGCTTCTCCTAATTCATTTATGGCACGGCATGTGTATGTGCCTGAATCTTCAGGATTGACGTATTTCATGTTCAAGGCGACATAACCGAAGTCATGCATTGTTGTCAAACGATTTGCTAAAAAAAAAATGTAATAAATATTTGTTTTATTTACGTGAACTCATTATTTTGAACAAAAGAAGCCGGGCTTTGGTTTTCATTCATTGATATATTTGAGATAATTATGAGTTTAGTATACTTACAAGCTTCAATAGGAACGCCATTTCGTAACCACTCCACGCGAAGTTTGGGGTCCCCGACAGGGATAAGCCTAGCTTCAAAGTGAGCTGCTTGGTTTTCAGCAACTCGTATATCCTTCATAGGCATGGTAAATACCGGTGCTTGTGTTATAGATTCATCTTGAGCACTGTGCCTTTGATATCTAGAAGTATCTTCTAATTGATTCAGTCTTGGAAGAGCTCCTTCGTGCTGCGATTCCAAGTAAATGGATTTTCGAGAATGTACAATCGCAATTCCAGAGGTGACTGCTTCGCCAAGAGCATTGATGGCTCGGCAGGTGTATGTTCCGGAATCCTCTGGTAAACATGACATTATGTCTAGAGCAACAAAACCAAAGTTGTTGGTTTCCGTGAATCTTGAACCACTCTTCAGCGGTTTGTTGTTATGATACCATTCTACTTTCATTGTAGGATCAGAAACAGGTATCAACCTGCACTCGAAATGAGCTCGTTGGCCTTCTTTGATTTCAATATTTTTCAATGAAGTCGTAAATATTGGGGCTTGTGTTGTGACTTCCTCAGCGTAATCGGTCCTATGGTGTTTAGACCTATCTTCCAATACTTGAATTTGGTTTAGACCAGCTTCATTTTGTGTAGCTCTAATTATGTCTGCTGTGCTGCGACAAGTTAACCTACAGCTGACTTCGTCGGTGCCAACGAGGTTGACCGCACGGCATGTATAAACACCACTGTCTTCAGCAATCAAATCAATAATGTCGAGTGCGACATAACCAAAATCATGAATGGGTCGGAACCTGTGTCCAATAGTAACAGGGTGCCCATTTTTGAACCATTCAACTTTAAGGTTGGAATCAGTTACTGGTTCAAGTTTGCACTCAAAATGTACATGGTGACCTTCCACGACATTATCTATAGACTTTGGTTTTGTTATAAACCGTGGCTTTATATTTATAGATTCATCGACCACCTCGGTTTTCTTATAACGTGAGGCCTCTTCTATATATTGAATTTTCTCTAGTCCTGATGGGTGCTGTGACTCGAGTATAAGATCTTTTTTAGCAATAACTCGTAAAGCACAGGATGTAACTGCTTCCCCAAGCTGGTTTGTAGCTTGGCATGTGTAAACGCCTGAATCCTCTGGATATACACTCAATAGATCTAGCGCAACATAATCAAATTCATATGCAGGCCTGAATCTGTGACCTGTCTTAATTGGCCTTCCATTGCAGAACCATTCTACTCTCATCGTTGGATCACCGACAGGTTGTAACCTGCATTCCAAATGCACATTGGTCCCTTCTACGGTCTCAATATTATGTAGAGCTCGTGAAAATTGAGGTGCCTGCCTCACAGTTATATCTTCATGTACTTGTTTTGTTCTACGCGCAGCGTCTTCCAGAATTTGAATTTGCTCTACGGCTTGCTCATTTTGTGTATCAGTCACAATATCTGATCGTTCAATAACTCGAACCATTGCAGAAGTGTGAGCTGAACCCAGGTGGTTTACGGCTCTCACTGTATATTCCCCAGAATCAGCGGATGTTGCGTGAATTATATCAAGTGCAACAAATCCAAAGTCATAATAAGTTCTAAATCTGGAGCCAACTGTCACAGCTCTGCCATTATGGAACCACTCGACACGCATGGTCGGGTCACCCATTGGTTCCAGTCTGCATTCTAAGTGAATATTTTTTCCTTCTGATACTAAAGGCGGATCAGATAATGGCTGTACAAATATTGGTTTTGACTTAGATATTTCTTCGATTTCATACATAGGTTCCACAAACTTTGATTCTTCTATATGTCTTGTTTTTTCATATAAACCGCGGTGAATACTCGAAGTATCAATACTGGATCGAGCTAGAATAAAACAAAACTCAAATTATGAACACGTCAGAAATTACTGTTTGCCTATATTGAATCATACCTTTATCAATTATTTAATCACTGTAAAGTTAGACATTATAAAAAAGTGATGATTTTATGATAACCAAGTAAACAAATAAAATTAAGTCAACATAGAAAATTTATTATACATATAGTGGCTGTATTTTCTCTATAAATTAAACTCTACATTTTTCAATAATTTGTTATACCTATTCAGGAATTTTAATTCATGAAAAAGGTAAGGGTTTTCATTGAGTACTTACTTTCGACTGTCATAGAAGCACTCAACTGTGCTTCACCAGCTGCATTGCGCGCCACAACCGTATATACTCCGGAATCATCAGCGCGGACACTGGCAATATCCAATGCTACGTAGCCAAAATCGTGGTATGTTTGAATGCGAGTAGCACTCTTAATTTGCTTTCCATTGAAATACCATTCTACTGTCATAGTCAGGTCACTTTGTGGCTCTACTCTAGCTTCAAAATGAGCGCTTTGCCCTTCCACTATTTTATTAGTACCCTTTAATGGTCCCAAAAATCGAGGCTTTTGTGTTACCTTTACTTCTTCTTCTGCCCTCCTTGAATATCTGCTGGAATCTTCGAGATGCTGTAATTTTTCGTATCCACCTGGATGTTGGGATTCTGCGATTATATCTTTCTTTGTCACAATACTAAGATTGGCACTCGTGGCTGCTTGGCCCAGAGCATTATAAGCTCGACAAGTATAGTGACCAGCATCGTGAATAGTCACGGATTTTATTGTCAATGCGACATATCCAAAATTGAAGAATGTAGTAATTCTCGAACTAGCTTCAACGGGACGACCATCTTTTAACCATTCAACTCGCAGGGTTGAATCGCCTACTGGTTCAAGGCGAGCTTCGAAATGGGCGAACCCACCTTCTTTAATATTTATTTGATCTTTAATTGGTGTTTTAAACTCCGGCCTCTGCGTACTTTCAGGGGCCTCCTGATAATACTTTTGATGTTGCTGTTGCTGATATGCTTCCAATTGCTCAGTCTTTTCAATGTATCGTCGTTGTTCTGGTATGCCAAGATCTGCAGTAACTGTACTCCGGGCAGCTACCCTGATTGAAGCGGTACTAATGGCTTCGCCTAATTTATTTACAGCTCTCACTGTGTACGAACCTGCATCTTCAGCCCGTAGGTGCAAGATGTTAAGGGAGACGTAACCGAAGTTGAAGATTGACGTGATTCGCGAGCTAGCTGTAATCGCTCTACCATCTTTGTACCACTCTACTCTCATTGTAGGGTCACTGACTGGAGTAAGTTGAGCTTCAAAGTGAGCATTCCTGCCTTCTTGTAACTCACCAAGCTCTTGCAAAGGTCTTATAAATTGAGGCCTTTGTGAAATTTGTTCTTCTATTGACTCTTGGTGCTGATATCTGGAATAATCCTCCAACTGTTGAATATATTGCAAGCTCTCTGGGTGTTGGCTCGTTCTTTCTATGGTTGCTCTTGGAGTAACTTGCAAAATGGCTTTTGTTTCTGCGACACCTGTTGCACTTATAGCTCGGCAGGTGTATTCTCCACTATCTTGAATATTAAGACTGAGCATATCGAGAGAAATATATCCAAAGCGGAATATTGATGTATACCTAGAACCTGCAAAAATAATTATTTTATCATTTAAATTAAATTCACATACTTAAACTTTTAAGCACATAATAATAAGTACTTTATATTTTATCGTTACTTACTGGCTTCGATACTTTGTCCATTTCTCAACCATTCAATTTTCATCGTTGGGTCGCCAACTGGTTCTATCCTCGTTTCGAAGTGTATTTTGCCACCCTCCATCTGTGAAATACTCTTGAGTGGCACAATAAACTGCGGTGGAGGATAAACTCGATCTTCCTCACCTGGAGGAATGTAAGGTCTTGCCCTTTCCACGTGCCTTAAGTAAATAATTTCTGGTCCAGGAGCAGGTCTATAACAATAAAATGTAGTCAATAAATACATTCATGGACAGGTCAAAACGTAAAATAAGATTTATAATTTTACTTACTCTGGCTCGATAATCTTTGTAGGCCGGGGCAAGTGCAGACGCTTTTGCTCAGGCGGAGGCTCTTTCGGTACTTCGACGTAGAGCCTTGCCCGAGTAGCGGTGGAGCCTGCGACGTTCTGGGCTGTGCACTGATACCATGCCGCATCCGACGCCTTGGCTCGCGGAATGTCCAGCGTCGAGGCCCCACCATCGGTATTAATTCGTAACTCTGGATTGGGTATTATCGGAACACCGTCCTTCTGCCATGTGATCCGTGGTGTAGGTGTGCCAAGTGCGCGTGCACTTAGAATAACAGGTTCCCCTTCGCGTACGCTTAGAGTACTGAACCGTTCAACAAACTTTGGAGCAACTACTTGTTCCTTCTCGATGACGTTTAGTCTGCACTGGAATGATGTTTCACCAGTCTTGTTGCGGGCAACACATGTAACTACACCACTGTCACTAAGTTCGACGTTTGTAATCATAAGTGCATGATTACCTGATTCGTTTACTAATATCTTATGATTATAATCGTCTCGAATTTGTCTATCGTTAATGAACCACGTGACTTCTGGGTAAGGTCTGCCGGTGACGCGGCAATCGAATCGCGTCATTTTGCCCTCCGTGACATCGCGGTCTTGGCAGACTCTTACAAATTGCGGAGCGAGAGCTTTCTCACTTATTTCTACTCGTTCTTCAATTCCTGTTTGTTGAGTGTCCATGATATACTGTGATCGTTGATCTTGCACATAAGTCTCTTGTGGAGATTCAACGGCGAGGTATGCAGATGTAACAATGCATCCATTGGGATTTTCAGCCAATAAAGTGTAATGGCCAGAGTCAGACTTTTGCGTGTTTCTTATCCTAAGAGTTGTTTGATTATGCGTAGTAACAATTTCATTTTTGCTGGTATTTACTAGTCGCTGACCGTTTTTAAACCAGGTCACTCTCGGCCGCGGGTTACCAGATAGCTGTACCTGAAATTGGGCATCGGTGCCCTCTTGTAACTTGGAATTCCTGGGCTTTTGTGCAATTTTTGGTGGTGACACAGGGCCAAGCGTTTTGTCAATCTCAGTACTGATATGAACGTCACTTTCATTGGCATATCTCTTAGTAATAGTTTCCCTGAATGAAACTTCTCGCAAAAGTCTGTACTCAAAGGTGTCTACTTTGAAATCTTCTGTAGACGAATAGTCAGTGCCGTTGGTGTATGCGACTTTCTGTGTTTGTCTGGACTGTTCTGTGGAGTACCCCTGTGTACCGTAGGATTTGTGCTCCACGCTTTCGCTGACGTGTCGATAGCTTTGTTGCTGCGAGGACTGCTGCGCGGGCACCGGGACGCCTTCCGGCTGAATGTACACGGAACAAATGGCCTCGCCATATTGGTTGCGGGCCGTGCATGTGTATTCGCCCTCATCGCCCGGGCCAATCTGCTTAATTAATAAGGACACGTCACCAGTTTGTTCATTATAGCTCATACTGTACTTGTTGCACTCTACTAGTGGGGCTTTCTTTCTTGTCCACGATACAACGGGGGTAGGATTGCCTCTCAGTTTTCCTTCGAATTTTGCATTTCCACCTTGTGCAAATCTTGCATTCTTAAAGATTTGCTCAAATATTGGCGGGGAAGGTTCGCCGGGCCTGCCTAAAGTGACAGGCAAGCGATCGCCAGCGGATTCAACTGAAACAAATAAAAAAAACTGATAAACACCATTATCCTCAAGTATAAGGAAATGGAATGCAATTAAGTTTTTGGCTGTATTTAACAACCAAAAACTTAGCTGGAAAATTAAAAGTTATTTTAGTTATTGATGGGACAAAACGTGTAATTAGCAGGTGAGAAGACTGGTGGTGTTCACAAATAATGTAATATTGCGCACAACCACGGACACAGCATTTGACGATTTTATAAAGTAAGGAAAGAGTTTGGGCGACTCTGGAATTGTTTTAGCTCATGTTTTTTTTACCATGGCTGACGTGAAAATCGAGACCTTGGCCTCTAAGTACGAAAAAGAAGCTTCCTAAAAACATTATTTTTTTACGTGACGCAAAGACCACATGCAAAATTATTTTGTCTATAGATATTAAAATGTACTAATTCTACAAGTGGAGGCTTGTAATTAGCGATTTGTTAATATTATATTTTTTATATAACATTTTCTGTATTCGTCTGTAAGCCTTCTGTAAAATAAATAAATAAATAAATAAATAATAATGTATTGGGAATCTTCTATTAACTAAATAGGTTTTGTGAGGTATTTTTTAATTTAAATACGAGTTGCGCGGTGAGGGAGCACCTTTATGCATTTTAACGAGCGTTCTGGCGAGTTGTTTTCCGAACCGAATGTCAAGTCTGACATCTTCATGGAGAAAATCTTGCTAAAGACAATCGACTAGATCGTTCGCTAGAAAGATCGTGAAGATGTTCGTAACGATGTTTGGCTCTATGCTTGGCCCTGTTCGTTGCTCAGTTCGACAATTTAATTTTTAATTAGTCCTTTTTCAAATAAATGAATCTATCAGCACCTCGTTGCTATTATTTTTAAATTAGACTATTATTATTACTATACTAAATGATAAATGATGATAAATGATAAAATAAATTATTTAGTAGATAGAGTAAAAACATGGTAGAAACCTTTAAGTGCGCTATTTTCGCTATCCATGATCGTAAATAGTTATGTGATAAATATTTGAAGTTCGTGTAACGTGCGTGTGTCGGTATTCCAGCTCTGTCCGGATTGGATGCGCGTGAGTCACGGGAGTGACGAGGCAAGCAAGCTCTTTTCGCGCGTCTATTTTAGTACCCACCACTCGGATCTTGTTACGATCACCATTTTGGTGGACTCGCCTCCCCACATAACTATACCAAACATCGTCAAAATAAAAAAATATGTCAATCTTTGTTGTTTGCCTTTGAAATAATGTATTGATTAAACTCGTATTACTTTAGCTGCATATTTGTTTACCAATGCGATGTGTTCTCTAAAGAACAGTTAGGATTGGAGAGTACGAGTAGTCCGATGAAGTCACAGGACCAAGGACCGGTTATGCTGGTGTTATGTCAAGCAGGCTTTGGTTGCGAAACTTGTTCGCATACTTGTAGGTATATGTGTATGAAACAATTAAACAAGACGACCTACACTATTACTACTTCTAAATTATCCTGGCTTTTTGTCACTACTGTAGAAATGAAAGTATTTTAATTGACTAACTTGTTAGTTACTAAATGAACCTATAGTAAAAATGTGGCACCCATATGTTTATATGACATCACTTACATAAGGCAAACATTCAAGGTTTGTTTTCTAGGTCAAGGTCATGTGGTGCCTTAACAAATAAATTTTCTTTAAATATTTCTACAAGACAATGCGAAACTTGTAAATAGACGTTTCGCATTGTTGTTATTTGTAGGTACATTAAAAAATACAATGGATATGCTAAGAACTTTCAGTCGACATTATTGTGTAGGTTTAACTTAAGATCTTTTTGAATTATGAAAATAATAATCGTGTTCAGGACCGAATTGGCAAAGCAGCATCGCGCTAAGGCGTAATACTTAATTATGGAAAAACGATATGGCGGCTCCACATTAGTGCCGTGAATTCACGCCGCGAATTCTCGCCGTGAATTCTCGGCACAATACCGACACTGATCGGGGAGCACGCGTGAACCCTGCGAAAACCATCCACATTCTCGTTCGCGCCTGTTCACGGGGGTTCACGGCACTAATGTGGAGCCGCTATTATAAATCGCTCACATTTAGTGTTCGCAGTTCAATATTTAAAACCTCTTGTTACTTTTGACTATTTAGGAGCACACACATAATTATGTAGATCTTCTTTATTATGTATACTCGTAGAATTATGAGGAATAAGTTTGCAGTTACATGTCGAGTGAACATGTTCGTAAGTTATCTAGGCTTTTGTTTATATAGGCTTCGTAACATCGATCAATCGAGTTTCAGCTGTGCATAAACCTACCAAACATTACCACGATTGCTCATATGAAGGTATGTATTTCATTTCAAATATAAAGCCGTAACTTTAGTCCAGTTGAAGGAATTTTATCATAACCCTAAGAAATTGAGTGCAAGATATAAAACCGCAGAGCGTACCGGACCACTAACTGAACATATTGGTTGCATTCGTCTATTCTCATGTTATAATGTTATGGACAAAATCAGTTTTTTTTCATATAGGTCTCAACTGCACTTAGGTACAAATCGTTGAAAAATTGGCATGGTTCACTGGTCGCTTCCATAGATAAGAATCGGATAGAAGATCTCTTCGAGATTTTTAGATTCATGCTCTTTTAAAAATCAAATATTTTTGACAAACTTGAATCGAAACATTACGCTTAGAATCGCAAAAGCACGCGTAGCATGACCAATTCATCTCTTTTCTACCAAGAATAGACAAAGTTATTTCATCATTATTTCCATACAAATCGACTGTTTTTTTGCACAAGTATTACAAGATTCGCACACCATTGATGATTAGAAACACTCATATTATTATCTAGACATGCGAGAGCGTGGCCAGCCAAGTTCAGGCGTTTATATTAAGGCCAATAGAGGACGAGCCTATAAACTCTAAAAATATTGAGAACTAGCCGATTGTGGATTCGTCAAAGATATATTATGTATAATTGTTAAGGTATAAATACAATATAATAATTCTTTCTCACACACAAAATTGCACATCAATTATCAGATTTTATTTTGGTGTGATTGTGTTTGAAAATCGAGGCTATTCGAGTACTGTGTGCTGAAATACAGATCTTTTCGAAAAACCTTGTTTAATATTCACTTTTATTATAAATTGTTAAATGTAATGTAGGTAACTTAATAGGTTTGTTGAGTACCTAATCCAAAACTTTTAGCTTTTTAAACATCATTATTTGATGCAAAATAAATCAAATAATGATGTTTAAAAATTAAAAAGTAAAACCTATGTAATTAAGAATAAGAAATCACATAAAAAAAATAAAAATCGGCAGAGCAATTTTTCACTACAAGTTAGAGCGCGTTATGTAAAAAGTTAATTTGGAGTGGAGACACTGAAATCGAAAATTTGTTGGATATTTATATTTACATTTTCTAACTAATACATTAATCTAGGTATATCACCTTCTTTTATCATATTCCAAAATTCAATGCCAGAGGATTTTTTTTTTAGGACTAAACTCTGCAGCTATGACGGAAGTATGTATTTAAACACGATAAAACAAAGGTATTGATATTTTTTAATCAACTATTACCTACTTTGTGTTGCTTGGTGGTATATAAGCTAGAGCGAGATGAAGTGAGTGTGAACTCGAAAATGTTTTATTTTATCAAGAAAACATTAATCATAGAAGGTTTCTATATACGGTGACTGGTAATGTAATTAGTGTACGATACTTAAACACGTGATTGTGCTCATGATAACAAACAATTTTTATTATGGGAGCAAAGCCGAAACCTTGAAAAAAATATCAGCTGTTCAGTACAAGAAGCACACATAAATGTACTGAACAGCTGATTTTTTTTCGCGTTTTCAGGTTTGTTCCCATCGTAAAAGTTGTTGGTTATCATGAGCACAATCACGTGTTTAAGTATCGTACACTAATTACCAGTCACCCTATATACGAGTACACATAACGTAAACAATTAACTTCCGTAGATTGATGTAGAAATCTCCTCGAAAAAAGCTGTCTTAAATCTTGAAAATAGCGTAATTCTAACTCATAATAAATCTTGCAGTATTTCAAAAATATGAGTAGAAACATGTACAGTTGTCTGAATGAGTGTTTTACGGTAATATCGTATTGTTACATTGACATGGCCGAAAGCGGCGCAAGCGCAAGCCTGCGTGCCGCAGTCGTAGCGCAGCCAAACCTGACCCAGTCCGCGCCATATGGTCACTGGCCCTCATTATGACTAATACTCTCGAGCTGTACCAAATGTATGATATAAGTATTATATTTAATTTGGTTTATAAAGTTACACGTACTTTTTTTACGAAACTATTGATTTGTATGTAAATATAAAAAGTAAGAGTTAAGGGATAATGCAACTAAGAACCCAGATTGCTCCAATCATCGATATCCTTAATTTGCAAATGTAGTATCAACATTAATCCACACATGGTACTTTTTTTCAAATTTTCATTAATGTCTTTGTTGGGTAATCAGACATTATTTTCACTTTTTTTTTTAATTCTACAGGTCACAATAGGTCAAATCCAGTTTTACCATGAAATGAAAAGTAAATGTTAATATTACAGAATCATCATCAATGTTTTAGTAAGATAGTTTACAGTTATGAAGTCGCCTATTGGCTAATGAGCTTTCTAGATATCTTCAAATGCAACTTTGCTTTACCCCATCACCACCTTCTTGCCGTTATCCCATTTTGCTTGGGGTTGTCACAGTATCATTTACTCCATTTTCTTTCATATCATTCCTTAGACAACCCATCCATCTTTTCTTTGGCCCCCCCTTTCCTTTCCATCCAACTTTGCCAAACCTACTAGTGAGCAAATATCTTCTTGTCTATTAATTCTACTCCATCTCCGCTTCCATTTTTTGCGTGTATTATTAATGCAACCTTTTTAAATTTCATGTTTTTCTTACTACTATCTCGGGCAACGATCAAAGTTATTATGGTCGATATAATTGCTGGCTCCGCTACTTGCCGCGCGTAAAAGAAATTGCGGACCGCTTCTTAATACCAATTAGCTTAATCATTTTTATTTATACTTCTTGCTTGCCTTGTAAGTTGCCTTTTTAAACGCCCTATTTTAACAACTATTTGTACATTTCTGAGTTTATTCAAATTAGGGCTGATTTTTTTATAGTCAGATAACTTTTATCTGAGAAAAAAAAATAACGGTTTGACATATTTTCTATAGACATGCTGTCAAAGCGCCATTTTTATTCCTCAGATACCAGTTATCTGACTTAGGGCTGGTTTTTCAATAGTCAGTTAACCGTTACCTGAGGAATGAAAATAACGGTATGACTTATTTTTCATAGATAAGCTGTCAAACCGCCATTTTTACTCCTCAGTTAACGGTTATCTGACTATTGAAAAACCAGCCCTTAGGGGTTTATTTCAAAGTAGGTAAGGTTCGTGTGTAAGGCATTAATAAACTGGTAATGAGCTAAACTAATCAACTTCATGTCACAACCAAATCCATCTCTAGTGATTGGATTGGTTGTTAATGATCCAGTCAGTTTGATATAATGTGCTAGCTTTTACAGCAAATGTACATAGTATCCCTGTAGTCTGCCATTGCGTATGTGTCACTAGATTGCTTTTGCTATTTGTGGTATGTGGTCGCCTTCACTCCTTCATTGTTATTCAAACTCAAATCGCCATCCATAAGAAACAGTCGTTACGTAACTTTGGTTTTCGTAAATTCAACATAAATAATTGTGTGCTATTATTAATAATTTACCGTTTTATATTCTTGAACTTTAGATAAATACTTATATCCTTTTTAAAGGATTAAAGATTTGTCGACGACCACAAAAACTTTAAATTTTTCTTTCATCTCGTTAAAATTAATTAGAGATGTTTGTCATGGCAATTAGTGTAATGAATGTAACACAAAAACAAATCAACTTATCAATATGTACGAAGGTCTTTACTGATATTTGCTATTTTCATCATCAGCTAATGACAGTTTATCACCTAATTTACAGCTAATTTAAGTATGTTTCACATATCCATTCTTTTTAGCTAAAGAGTTTGTTTGTTTGAGCGCTCTAATCTAAGGGACTACTGACTCGGATTGAAAAATTATTTTTGTATAGCCTATATTTATAGCCTTCCTCGATAAATGGTCTATCCATTTATCGAGGAAGGCTATATATAGGCTATATAACATCACGCTACGACCAATAGGAGCCAGCAGCTGGTGAAACCGCCAGGCACAGCTAGTTACGTATACAGGATGCGGGCATTGTTTATTTATTTTTACGGGTAAAAAAGTAAAAAAAAGTAATGATAGTTGTTTTTTTTTACTTTAAATTAACGAAAAATATCACGAACATCAACATAATTTCGATATTTATTTCCTCTCAAAATGCCAATGCGTAAAAAAACATGTGCAATTATTTTACTGGTTCATTAAGTTATTGTTTAATAAGATCCTTTATATCGTTTGAATGGTGAGTCATTAATTTAATTACGGCTTATGCAAAATCAATTTTAATTAAATGCGTAAATTTAATTAAGATTTAAATTGTTTTTTAAATAATTATGTAAATATAAGAATTTTATGAAGCTTGATAATGATAACCTGGACAAAAATAATTTGGACAAAAAATAAAATAAAAATTGATAAAGAAATTGAATTTCCCCATGTCAAGAATAGTGTAAGTTCATTACTATGATTTATAATCTACCTTCTTCTTCTATCTTATACAGGAAAGCAAATGGTCACTAACTTCTCTCAGAAACAATACTATGAATTTTTGCATGGAGGTTTCTTTTAAGGACGTAGTACTCACTAAGACGGGGTTTTGCGAAATTCGACATGGTTTTGGGGTTGATAAATAGTCGTTACTAAGCATCTGTCAAAACTATTACTTCAGTACCTACTACTTCAGCTCAGCCAAGCCAAGTGTCTGATTCGGGATAAATAAACGTCGCTAAGCACTAACTTTGGCTGCGCTGTTGCTTAGCTACGACTACTTATCTCGGCCTTAGTTAGTAGCAACACGAGCAACAAAACAGAGCGGCGCCGGCGCTGCTGTCTCTTCCGTAGTTTTATGTGCTTAACGAGACGGAATAACCGGGATCGCGGTGACCTGCGAGCCGGTCAAGTCACGCTTAAACCTACATGACGTGCAGTTAAAAAATATATTGGACCGCTTACTTTTTACAAGCCTTTATTTTGACACACTTCCACGTTTCGAGTTTAAATTTTGCACGCATATTATTTTTGTCGCGTGACAGTGCAATATTATGATAGCATGAAACTAAGGGTCTAAAACAGCCACTTTAAGCAATATTCCTAATGGTTCATTAATGTCTTTGTCAAACTAACGGACGAACCGAATGCGTGGCGTAGCGTTTTTGTTTGTAATGTATAGAATTGTTTGAAGCCTGTCACATAGACTATCGGATCGCTTTCGCATTTTTATATGACATGATTCGGTTCGGTTCGCTATCGCTTGTCTGTTTTGACAAAGGCCTACCTAAGTGAATTTAGAAATTATTTCTTATATTTATAAAATGGAACAAGTAGAATCGCATGTCATTTCTAAACATAGACGTAAAGCATGGCCTGAATCTTCCTTTTTCAAACGTCAAATAAAATTTAATTCTTAAAAAATGAAACTTGAAAGCTCCGAGCTTCTTCCTATGATATTTATGCAGTGCTTCGCGACTCAAAGAATCTTTGCATTAAACTGCAGTATTGGTAATGCAAAATTTAGATTTCTCTAACGAGTGTTGGTATTTCAATCTTAAATCATCTTTAAAATTATAAAAGTGGCCTCAGTCGTACGACTATACACTAGCTATGGGATATATTTCAATTACAATTTGTATATAAATTAAGCATTTGAACGTTATATACTTACAGAATATTTCTTCGTAACGCTTGCGTATAGAATTTTATTTCAAAGTGATTGATTCTTACAATTAACGCCATGAAACCATGACAGTATACCTAAATATTAAATACCACAGGGTTCTTTTAATAAATCAATGAAGAAATAGAATTATAGTTTAGATATCATAAAAGCTTTTCTCGATACCTTTTGATTGATGACCTAAGTTTTTGTATGACAATGCTTTAGAAACTTTTCTCTTTCAGTTTCAGGTATCACAAACAACAGTCACGTGTGAAGATTAGTCTTAATTAATATAACTGTTATTAAGTGTAATTGTTTTTACTGTTAATAAATATTTGCTTTATTTAAAATACGTATTTTTTGTACATATTTCGTAATTAAAGATAAGATTCATAAAAGAGAAAAAATAGACATATCATTTACCAATATTATGGTCAATTTTGTCACGTTGATTAGTGGAACTCATCAAAAATAAGGAATCGTTTAGTCTTTTACATTTTATAAAAATATTATTTTTCAGTTGCAAAATATAATTCTAAGTTACATATCAATAGAAATTAGGTAGATAATAAGGATACATTTCATATGACCATTTTAATATTTGTTCTGTTACACGGTACTATGAAAATCAAATTGAGTTCTTCAAAAACTTTTACCATGACTTTTTGAACCGCCGAAAATTATTGTAATTATAATCTTAAGAAACTTAACGCAGCGAGTTATTCTATAAGCAAATCATAATGACTTGGAGCGAAAGTAGTGGCGACTGCTACGATTTTAACTGTTCACTGAGATAATAAAATTGGATTTAAGAGCGGTAAAAGTAAGTGCGGTTCGGACAGTAAATGTTGTCTCGTCCGTTTTAATTAACCGACTTCAAAAAAAAGGAGGTTATCAATTCGACCCGTATGTATCTAATATTTCCAGAACTGCCCAGTTTTCGTTAAGTATGTTAAGTCTATATCAGCGTCTGAACAAAATGTGCCATTTCAAAAGTGTATGTATGTATGTTTTTATGTTTGTGTTCGCATATCTCCGGAACAACAAGTCCGATTTAAGTAATTCTTTTTTTGTTGTACTAGGTATTGTTTAACTTAGGGACTACTGCAAGTTTCATCAAAATCGATTGATCATTTTTTGAGATAGGTAGGTAATTTTTTGCTAACTTGGATTAAAGTTTTTCAAAGTCAATGTATGTTTGTCCGCGATTTTCTCACGTTTGGATAAACCGATTTTGATGCGGTTTACAGAAAAGATTTCGTTACATTCTGGAGAATGTTTTAGTATATAACAATAATGGATATTCCGTGATGTTGCCCGCATGGATCCGTTTTTATTTTTTTTTCCTGAATTGTACACCGCGCGCCGATTTATGAAGATTTTTGTTGAATATCTAAACTAAAAAGGGAAAAATAAAAAACTTTTTGAAAAAAAGGGAACCGACTTCAAAACAAACACAAAAAAACTTTAACTTAACTTAACTTTTCTTTCGGAAGTCGGTGGCAATAGTCGATGAAATAAAAAACAAAGTAACCGACTTTCGAAAGAAAAGTTATTTTAAACTTTTTTGTGTTTGTTTTGAAGACGGGCCCTTTATTTTAAAAAGTTTTTATGTTACTTATTATTTGCGAACGCTGAACTCGATCCAGACCATGATTTCATTATCACCTCCGCGAGTAGTGTGACTAGAGCTTTCGAATAGTTTACGAATCGTGACTTAACTGCGTGTCAACTAACATCCGTGCCTACATAATCGTTAGTAAGAAAATTCACGGCATAACATACTATGAAGTGATCGCATTGTATTAAACAATGACCATTTGAAAAGAAGTGTTTTCTAATTCTTTGTTAGTGAACCAGCTGTTTAAAGAAGTGCAGTCGTGAACATTTCTTACTAGACTTTTGTTCTCGGCTCTGCGAATCACGGCGTGGTCGAAAGTTTTAACTTGCGCTTTCGTTGTGAAATTTAAATCACTGTACAGCTCGGCGATGGATATTGAAGACATCGATCCATGCGAATATTATTTTCTCATTAACGTTGGAAATTTTTCTCGTGATGTATAATTTATTCAAATAATTTTATACATAAATATGGTTACATTAACGTTATAGGTAGGTAGATTGAAAGCGATGAAAGAAAGTAGATATGTGTAATTTATTTCTAATCTTTGTTTTGTTTCTGTTGTAAACATTATGTAGGTTGTTGTTATCGTAAGAATTTGTACTTGTTGAAGAAACTGTTGCATGATTTTTTTTTTGTTTTAATAGCGCATTATTTTATTAAGTCGTGGAGTGGTGAGCAGCGAGTAGTGCGACGGCTCGGACGGCGCGTGGCATCAGGAACCGCGACGCGTTACAGTTAACATGTTGCGTTATAATGGCTGGTGAGCACGTTCTAACTACGCGCCACACGGAACACCAACACATCGAGATGATCATCTAGCTGTGGCGCCGACCAACGGTCCACACGCGCTCTTTTATTATAAACTCGTCCACAAACTATACTGGCTACATTATATTCTCATTAAACCATCGTCATATTGATACATCATAATAACTAACTTCAAATTAAATAATGGATTGCATACATTCATACTGGCGCTAGTTCAACTGTAAAAAGTGAATGTGATTCTCAAACAGATAAGTATTTTATGCCGTTTCTATTGAACGTCGATCGCGAAGAAAGAGTGAAATCGTTGCTTGATGGCATCTTACCGGGTTTTTCACGTCATAGTCTAATGACGCTATTATTCTTGAGTTCTCAGTACGTCGAAATAGAAAACCGATAATTAAAGCGATCAAGCAAAAACTTGCAATACCACGCCCTGCTACGTCTGATGCACTCGTTTACTATGTCTTATTATGGGTCGAGGAGACTCGTGCGTGTACTACAGTTTTTATTTTTGTATTTTACCTCGAGCTTTCAATATGGTTCGTATTAATCGTTAAATATAAAGACTATTGTGTTGTAATAAGCTTAGATTGAACTAAATGTAGGTACTATAAGGGGTACTGACTTGTTTGCACAATCAAGTCAAAATCAAATAATTTATTTGAACTAGCTGGCCAATTACAGGCACTTTTGAACTGTCATTTGTTTTGTTTATTTACATTTGCCTGTTGGTCTAGTGGTTAGTGACCCTGACTGCTATGCCGGGGGTCGTGGGTTCGATTCCCACCCAGGACAAATGTTTGTGTGATGAGCACGATCATTTGTTCTGTGTCTGGGTGTAATTTATCTATAATATGTATGTATTTAGAAATATATAAGTATGTTTAGCAGTTGTCTAGTACCCATAATACAAGCTCTGCTTAGCTTGGGACTAGATGGCGTTGTGTGATAGTTGTGGAATATTATTATTATGACGTTTATTTATTTACTATACATATTTATACATTTTTAAATATTTTAAAAAACAAACACATAAAAAAACATTTAAAAATATAAAAATAGTAGTCCGCCGGTGTGGGAGCAGGGTCCAAGCTACCGGTGGTTAGGGTTCCAGAGACAGGAACCTCCTCACAATACGAGCCGTATCAAGAAGTACTGCCTTCTGAATCTGGCCCTTGATCCATTATTATTATTATTATTTGGTAATAAGTGTTTTTTTTCTGTTATCCGCACGATCTATGCAAGCCAGTGCATGTTGATCAATGAATTGTAATGATATTAAACAACGAGGTGTTCATGAAGTATTTCACCTGTGGGTGAGTCACACACGTGTCTGTAAGTAATCCGCGTGCTACCACTGTTACTGTTTTACATAATTTAATGCTAAACGATGTTCAGTTTGAACAACTGCCGATGATGTGTCTCCTCTTTATTATTTTAATTACTTACGTTATCGTTAACTTGCATTACTTTTAATATAACAAAATATGTTTTCTATTTTGTTTATAAAATTCTACTGAAATTCACTGAACTAGAAAAATTAAGAATTCTTGTGTGAATGCCAAATCACGAAGTAAAGATACAAAGAGCAACCGATGTCGAGCGCGATAAATACGTTAAGCTGTATGGCGGTAATCAAATTTCAAGATGAGCTGTTTTCATTTTATTTCTGGAAGTCCCGAAAATATTGTGCAACTTTAACATCCCGCAGTTTTCGCGTCACGTAAACACTATGTTTATCTGAATCTAGTTAAAAATCTTTATAAAAAAAAAACAGGATTCTTAAAGTATCATGCAATCTTATCATTGTACACTATGATGTTAGTATTAATCTGTCTTATTTGATTGGTGGTTTAGTATGGTAGGTGAGTGAGAGGTTAATTCGTGTTAATACATTTGTTTAATTAATTCCAACGTTGAAGCATTCATGTCGAATAAAAAATAATCCTTGAATGGAAACATATTTGTTCAGGTTCCATATAAGGATAAGTCTTTGCGCCTTATAAGTAAACAAGTTCTTAAATGCTAAAACAAGTTCGCAGTGCAACCTTAATGGAGGGACGAGCGAGCTCACGTCTGGTGCCCATTTAAGATTTAAATATTGCATAAAAGTATTGCTTCGGGGTCGTACCAGTGTCCAAGTTACAACTTAACAGCTGTGAGGTCACTTGTCATCCTTCATATTCATAAATTATATGCAATTCGCTGCATTTCAATAGCGCATAAACTAAGGTGGGAAAGTCATTTTATAGGAAGATTCTGTTGGTCATACAAGTGTAGCATAAATGGGTGACAACGGGGCGCCGAGGCTCCCGATGAGCATGGCGTCGCGCGAGGCGACCCGCTCGCGAGTGTCTTTAGTTTCTTCCTGGTGTAACTTTATTTGTGCATAGCGCTTTTCCACCGCGAGCGAGATAGTGCGGCTATTCTGGGGCGCGCGCGTGGGCGCCGCGCGCGCGCGCTCTCCGCGGGACAGCAATTAGGTACAGCATGAATTTCAGGATCATGATACATTAAAATTATATTCGCATTAGCATTGATTATAAGTAAATTAGATTTAAGTGTTAGCTAAGTACAGTGCTATGAGCATGATGTTGTGTGTACGGATATTGTGATGAGGGTAGTAGCAGACTAGACGTACCTTGCTGCGAGAGCATCTGGCGCGTGTAGTGCTGCTCGGTGCGCTGCTGCACGACCTGCTCGCGCCGCTCCGAGTGCTGCTGCACGCGCTGCTCGGAGCGCTGCTCGGAGCGCTGCTCGGAGCGCTGCTCCGACCACCTCGACTGCTTCTCCATTTTGCCGCCACTGCAGCACAACGCACAAAAAACTCTCACTCGACGCTTTTAGTCCTTATCGTAAAACAATCCTCGTTTCGGCGCTCGTGTATTAAGAAATAAATACGCCACTGCGAAAAACTTATACTAGTACACGGGTTCATTTAGCAGAAGTCAAGTCATTATAACCCAAGTCCAACAACCAAGACGTCGGTCGATTGCGAATAGTTAGCGGATAGTGCGGAGTGCGAGCAGCGCGCGCTGCGCCGGCGGCGTCGCGAGGGCGGCGCGGGGGGCGGCGCGACCGAAATACGACGGGTTATTTTGAGCCTAGCGCACTCCCGCATGCCTCCTCCACGCGCCCCACTCCCGCGCACGCCGAGCAGCCAGTCGCCACCAGGGCCCCCCTCACACCCGCACATTTTGCATTGCTAAACAACGCAACAAAACAATGCACTCTCGCAACAACACAACAGTTCAATACTAACTATGAAAGTCAATGAGTCGCTGTTAATGCTGGATGACCCAGGGCTGTTACCAATTCTTACAGATTCTTTGCAGAGGGGACACCAATTTAGTTGATGATGTCAATTGTACGAGTCACTTTAGTATACTCATTCAGGTTGTGTCACCCAAGGTTCGTAGGCCGGTCATCTACTTTTTGTTTTGTTTCCCATTTTCGAGCCTCCTTATGTACAATTCCAATTTGTAGTACCTACCCTACCTTGTAAAGAAAGCACCGGTTCTGGGCAGTCCGTACTACAAGCCTTCAAATCAACCATATTTCGTTTCACGGTTCACTTCTGCGCATTGGTTTGTGGTGTCAATGGATGCTTTTGTGACATTGACGGTTGTTTCAGGATTCAGCAAGTTTTCCTCCCTACCTTTTCCCTTTAACCTCCCTACCTTTTTCCCAGCTATACGTATATGGTAGCTTTATAGATTTGTAATGTAGTATTATAGATTCGACTTTGAGCATTACATTATAATACTACCTCCCTGACTGACGAGCATTCGCGAACATTTAGTATAGATTTGATACAAGATGCGCATTGTCACCGAGCACTTTTTTTAAATTGTGTTCGTAGTATTTGTCTAGATTGGCGTTTATGAGTTTTTGAAAAGCCACCGGAAAAGTAGGAAGTTCATCGTCACCATAGCTGGGGCGGCCGGGCGGGTCGTTAGTCAGTATATAAAAATCCCATAATCAGACAAAAAACCAAAGAATTTTCGATTGTAGTTGTATGTGAAGCAGAGAAATGATCATCATCATCAGCCTATAATGTTCCCACTGCTGGGACACAGGCCTCCTCTCTTGTGAGAGGGAGTGGGCCATAATCCACCACGCGGGCCCAGTGCAGGTTGGCAGATGTCACATGTCTTCGAATTTTTGGTTCTAGGACATGCCGGTTACCTCACGATGTTTTCCTTCACCGTTTTGAGAGCAGTGGTGATGAAACAAATCACACAAAGTAATGCGCCTGGCGGGGTTCGAACCCACGACCTACAACTCGTAAGTCGGGACCGATACCACTGGGCCACCACTGCTCTTGAGAAATGATCAATTGAAGGGAATGTGACAAAATGGTGATAAATAAACAGAAAAGTTTAATGGATAGGCTGAACGATGATATCGCTAATAATGGAGTTCTTTTAATGATCACAAATGGTACCTGGGGAAGTGGGGACCTATTTGTTAAGGTTTAATGTGAAAAAGACGTGCTGCACCGACAAGTATAAATTGAATAAGGGCAGATATAAATGTTGATAGAAAACTCGGATGGAATCGGTGAGTCAGAACACAATAAGTAATTAAAAATATTCTTAATTATTCCCTTCGTGCATTCCAGCAACTTCATTGGCAATTCATTCGTGAAGTGAATCTTTCGGGATATTGCTAAGTGACCGTTTCAGACCCGCTGCTAGGTCCCGAAATCTGTGCAAATTCTCCTAAAGATAAATTATGCCAACTCCGAGTGGCGTCTTAGAAAGAAAATATGTCCAAACATTTGTCTAATCGGACGTCATTGTTACCATCGCCCATAAAACCTGGATGAGGACACTCGCTCAGAGAGGCGTACACCAAGCAGTAGGTGAAGACATGATGATAATAAGAAAGGGCAGAAACAATTAAGGTGCAAGATCACATGGCTCAGGCGCAAAATGTCCACAGGTAGCAAACGGCTCATCACATAAAGTACTATTATTAATTCCAGTCAGTAAAATGACATTTATACATGAATGAAATGTACTAAAACATGAATGAAATGTACTTTTCTTTGTATCAGTGACAGTTGCACTGTCATTTTACTGACTCGAATTAATAATCGTACTTTAGATTAGAGACATGTCGGCTGGGCTATTTTTAAGATTTAATTAAATTAAAATTAATTTTGGGGTAAGTGGGATCCATCTCCTTGAGGTACACCCTAGGAAATGGCACCTTAGGCGCAGGCCACACAGAAGAGACGTAAGACGAGGAAGGGTCGTGGACAGTCGCAGATGTAGGTATACTAGCGTTGCGCCCGCGTCTCGACTCTTCTGTATGTTTTGCGTCGCGAAGCTTCTGTACATTTTTCATTAGGTACTCGTACTCTGAAAGTAGGTCTTTACATTTTGTCTGATTAGCCGTTGAAAAGTTATCCATTACAGGCCTAGGGAGAATCGCTTTCAACTGACAGCTGCCAAATTTAAGAAAAAAGAACTAGTTCTTCTCAGTTCTATTGAACTATGTTGTAACTTTTTATACAGCTAGTAAATTACAGCGCGATTAATATTACGTTAAGGGCTGATTTTTCAATAGTCAGATAACTTATACCTGAGGAATAAAAATGGCGGTTTGACAGCTTATCTATGGAAAATAAGTCAAACCGTTATTTTAATTCCTCAGATAAAAGTTATCTGACTATTGAAAAATCAGCCCTTAGTAAATAAGCGGGATGGCGACATTGGCGACAATCCGATCAACACTCATTTTTTCTTTTTTGAGCTAATATTTATGTTTTTATTTTTACTTTCCTCGTACCTTATTGTAATGAAAAGTACAGTGTTTACCTCGGGTAAATTACTTATTTCAGTCCCTCCACTACGTTGCGGGCGCCAAACCCCGTCTCGAGACTGAAATAAGTAACTTTTACCTCTCGGATAACAATGAACAATTGCATGAAGGGACGCTGTAGAGACGAATGTCTCTGCCCCGTCTACGTCTTACGTCTTTTCCTTGTGGCCAGCGCCTTAGGCTACCCTGGAAGTTGTGATGACGACTGAGCGATTCCACTGGCTGTGGTAGGCCTCACCGCTGTCACCAGGTCCGCCTGGCTCTCAACCACCATCCTGCCGGAGACCGGCGCCAAATAGATTAACTGGTTTCCGTCGGAGGGCAGGAGTTCCAGTTCCAGTATATACCTTCTGAGCTTGCTCCATTTTAGGTAACATCTTTGCTTGTGGGTTAGAACGAGGTTAAAGGCCTACTTAAAAAAACTCGATAGATCGTATTTTGACTGAAAGAATGTTATTAATCCTTAAGTAAGATTATAAAAAAAATCACACGCATTTTTTCTTTACTCACTTCAACCATAATTAACGAAGATATACGTCACTTAAAAAATTGCCTATACGTCACTAGAAAGTAGTTTTTATTTGTTTCTGACATCACAAGCCACAACTCTCGAATTTTGATGCTTTATATCTTTGTAAATATGAGAAAATAATACGTGTGAACGTATACGTGTTAATTGAGGGATTAATTTAATCTACTATATAAAAATAAGTCGGGTTTTCCTTCCTGACGCTATAACTCCAGAACGCACGAACCGATTTCCACGGTTTTGCATTCGTTGGAAAGGTCTCGGGCTCCGTGAGGTTTATAGCAAAGAAAATTCAAGAAAAAATTCAACAGAAATCGGGAAAATCTTTTTTCAGATACAGTGGCGAAACGGAGTTCGCCGGGTTTGCTAGTTTGCTATAATATATTGATGCTGTCAACGTCCTTATTCAACAACGTATTCGCTTCAATCGGAATCAACGTACATTCGCTGTTAGTTGATAACATTAACACACAATAAGCACGAACTGGGTCACGAACTAGTTCTATAAAAGAAAAACAATTTCAAGAATTCATATAAATATAATAACTAATTCATATAAATATAATAAGTAAGGAGAACAGTGACAACCGCTCAAAGAAAAAAACTTTTTCTAAAAAAAAATGTGACCGCCTTCAAAAACAACCACAAAAAAGGGTAAAATAACCTACAAAACTTTTCTTTCGGAAGTCGGTGACTTTTTTATTAATTTCATTGTCTCTTTTGCCACCGACTTCCGAAAGAAAAGTTTTGTAGGTTATTTTACCCTTTTTTGTGGTTGTTTTTGAAGGCGGTCACAATTTATTTAGAAAAAGTTTTGATTTTACTCCTTTTAGTTTAAATATTCAACCAAAATTCAACATCGTTAACATCTCTTTCATTTATTCCCTATCTCAAAAACTACTGAACCGATTTTGATGAAATTTGCAGTATTCCCTAAGTTGAACGATACCTAGTACAACAAAAAAAGAATTACTTAAATCGGACTTGTAGTTCCGGAAATATGCGAACACAACCATAATTTTCTTACTTGAGGAGTTGTACCTTCCATCATCAGCTCAGCTACATGAGATGATGATTTCCATACGCAAGTACTTGAATTAGGTACTTCATAAACTTTGCGAAAAACTATGTGTAAGCCAATAAAATTTGAGGGTTGCCCTCGATTTCTCCAAGATCCAATCATCAGATCCTGAAATGGTGACAATGGGACCACACGAGAAGCACCAGCTTTCGAATAAAAAAAGAATCATGAAAATCAGTTCACCCAGTCGCAAGTTATGAGGTAACAAACATAAAAAAAAAACATTCGAATTGATAACCTCCTCCTTTTTTTGAAGTCGGTTAAAAACTCAAATGTAACTGCATGATTTAACTTTACGAAAATTAATCCAAGCGCGCCTACTAGCCATGGTTGGAAAGATTTTTCGTCAAGAACTTGAGGTTTGCGATAAGTTTATTCTCATAAGAATACAAAAATTCACTTACATGAGAATAACTTAAAACTAAAACATTATTCGATTTTGTTTAGAGTACAATAAGATCCGAATTCCTCGATACCAATGCCATCTTTTTCATTAGTTTTTCTGCAAAATTATTTTAGATGAAACAAAAAAAATAAACACAATTCTTGAAAATGTATGTGTTCTGCTTTGCTTAGCAAAATTGTTTGTTATTGCAGATATTTTAATATCAGCACAATTTATTGTTTTAACATTTTGAAAACACTGAATTCCGCGATAATTAATAAATTTCTTCTATTTTGACTTGTTGCAAACAGAGATGTTGAAATAGTGCTGTATTCCAGCTGAAATTCATTACAAGCTAACCGTACTTTAATGAAGCAACAGCTAACATAATTTTGAAATACGTTAGCCGTTGCTTCTTGGTCGCGGGACTAACGAGCTACCGTGACCCCGTAACGGAAAGGGCTATTAAAGGACACCGTGGATTTTAGTCAGTACATGTCCGACAGTCCCTACCGCCCTGCCCTGGGTGAGAGGACTCATTTGATGATTTTACCACGTAAAGAAAAAAGATGTTGCTTTAAGGGATGTTTAATAACCGAATCAACACATTCAAAAAAGAGAACTGCGGTCCGAATCAGAAAAGTGCGAATTTGAAAAGTGTTTGAGCGATTCACACCGCGGTCCGAATTTCTTGGGCGATTCGCACCGCGGTTCGGACTGCTCGCGGTACGAAATGACTAAAGCCTCATGAGTAAACCTCAAACCTTTTCGTTGTCCTGCCTAACGAGCTGATATTTGTCAGTAATCTCATCGACAGGGCCAGGAATTCTTCGCTCCAGTGCTCAAGTATCGATGTAGCGGCTGCACAGAAGCTCATATCTGTTAAGCCCTAATAGGACTGGTGTTCTGAGCGCCTACCGACCGCTATTGCAATTTCGACGAAATGCAATTTCGATACAACCCACTTTAGCATGAAGCTTCACGTAAACAGATTATCGAGTTAACGCAATTTTGTGAGTTTCAGTATTAAAATTTATAAAATGTCGAGATTCCGTGATCAAAACGAAACTTAACGTTTTTAGTGAAGCCTCTTTTTATCCGACTTCAAAAAAAGGAGGAGGTTCTCAATTCGGTTGGTATGTTTTTTTTTGTGTATGTACATCGATTACTCCGAGGTTTCTAGTCCGATTAGTGTGATTCTTTTTTTGTTCGATGCAGTATACTTGCAGTGTGGTCCCATAAAAATTTCATCCGATTTGGTTCACTACTTTTTATTTTGTGAGCATTTTTATTGATTTCGGCTACTTGGATGACATTACTTTTTGCGTGTTTTTTACGTGATTACGATCCGCCAATTAGGGACCGATTTTGAAAATTCTTTTTTTGTTGTACTGGGGATCGTTCACCTTAGGGAATATTGCAAGTTTCATCAAAATCTGTTCAGCAGTTTTTGAGATAGGGAATTTTATTAGCATGTGTACATGAGCGATGTTAATACCGGTGCCACGGATTACAAAATTCTAGTGCACATGTAAGAAAATTATGTATTTGACAAGAATTTGGGTTAAATATTTAAAATAAAAAGAGTAAAATAAAAAACTTTTTTCAAAAAAAATTTAACTGCCTTCAATCAAACAAATCAAACAACCACAAAAAAGGGTAAAATAATCTACAAAATAACTTTTCTTCCGGAAGTCGGTGGCAAAAAAGACAACGAAATAAAAAAACAAAGCCACCGACTTCCAAAAGAAAAGTTATTTTATAAGTTATTTTACCCATTTTTGTAGTTGATTTTGAAGGCGGTTAATTTTTGTTTTTTAATTTTTTTTAATAAGTGTGTGAGTTAGAGCCACGCCACGCACACATTTAAATGGGTTGTTGTAAGTTCGCCACAAAAATTATTTATTCGAAATTAAACATACCGACCGAATTGAGAACCTCCTCCTTTTTTTGACGTCGGTTAAAAAAAGTAAGTATGTATTTTGCGAAAGGTTTTTTTTTAAAGGAGAATGGGCAATTTTGTATGGAGCTTGGGCGGTCAGCGGCCAAGAATGATTTTATCATATTTTAGTGTGCTTTAGTCCTACAATTATTGTGTAAAAGTTTTATCACTGTGGTGTACTTCTAAAACCGATATAATACATTTTTGATTTTGTAACCTTATTTTATTATTTTACTCACTGTTTTGGCCATATACCAATACAAAAATACAAAAGTAAAGTGAAACAACAAATCTAGATAGTTTTAAAGATGTTCATTAAAAATAATGAAAGTTTTATTAGTACGGGCACGCCACAATTGCGGCGGTAAGACCCCTCTTTGAGGAAACGCTGGATAGGCGTCATTGCGTCCTGTCCTACCACCTAACGCAGGTCCTCACTGGACACGGAAGTTTCGGGAGGTACCTGTGTTGGATAAGGAATGAAGAAACGCCTGGGTGTCACCACTGCGAGGATCGCCCAGAGGACACGGTGCAGGACTGCCCCGCTTGGGCAGAGCACAGCCGTGTCCTCACAACGGCGTTAAGCGGCGACCTCTCGCGCCCGGCACTAGTCGAGGCCATGCTGCGGGGCGAGAGGGAGTGGGAAGCGGTGGCCTCCTTCTGCGAAGCAGTCATGCTAGCAAAGGAGGAAGCGGTACGCGTGAGGGAAAGAACAGCGTCCACTTCACAGCCCAGCCGCAGTGGTAGACGCCCACGGCGACGGACGTCGCAGGGTGATCTCGAGCATGTGGGCGGCGAGTCCTGGGCGACTCGCTGTCCATGGTCGAACAGTGGAAGTCGAACCATGTGGCATGCCGTTCTCATGAACAGCATAGGCATTTGCGTGTAGCATAGCAGAGCACCGCTGTGTCCCCACTGAAGCGATAGGCTGCGACCTCTCGCGCCCGGCATTGGTTGAGGCCATGCTACGGGGCAAGTCGAAGTGGGAAGCGGTCGCCTTCTTCAGCGGAGCAATCCTAGCGAAGGAGGAGGTGGGACATGTGAGGGAAGGGACAGCTTCCACCTCACCAGCCGCCGCGGGAGACGCGGAGTCGCGATGTGATTTCCGCCTATGGACCGCATGCGGATGGCTAGTGATGGGCGACTCGCTGTCCGATCATGGACCATGCCCGGTCCTCAAAGAGCTGTCAGCAATATGATATGACCCCTTAGAGGGCCAAAGCTTGCCGGAGTCGCGGGAATATCAGGTAACCGAGGCTCGGGATCGAAGCGGACGAACACGTTCGCTACGTTCTTGTACTTGTACTGATTAAAATCCACGGTGTCCTTCTATTGAAGGTAGGTAGGTTTAATCAGTACCCGTGTGACCTCCCGTTCTGCCCTTGGCGAGACTCATTCGATGACTTTAGCATGTAAAATCTTTAAGAAGAAAAAAAAAAGGAACCGTCTTCATTAACACAAAAAAGGGTAAAATAACTTTTTTTTCGGAAGTCGGTGGCTTTGTTTTTTATTTATTTAATCGACTTCCGAAAGAATACGAGACTCCCATAGTGATACATACAAAACTGACGACCGTGCCTACACACGGCGAATTAACCGTATATTTTCACGGCCGAAAAACGTGTGTGTACAAGAGGACTTATATATTAAAACCTTCTCCGAGATGTAACGAACACTTTCCTGAAAACCGCATCAAAATCGGTTCAGCCAAACGCGATATAATCGCAGACAAACATACATGCATATATATAGGTCGAACTAAGAACCTACTTTTTTTGAAGTCGGTTAAAAAAAAGGCAAGTTGCTGATGGATAAATAATCCGCTAGCTACTAGATTGTGTCATTAGCAAGACAAGAACAACAACAATATTGCATATGAACATAATTATTGTGCGATATTGCTTCATGCACTTCGGTGATATTGACCCTCAAATATTTTTTTTCCTAAATGATATACAGAGCATATTGTTATAAATAATATTAAAAAAAAATGATATACAAAGTAACGCCCATAGTAAAAGTTATTCCTAAATAACAGTACTTTCATTTGACACTAAATTAATTGATGGCCGCCGAACGCCCAGGACTGCCCATTCTTCTTTAGATTATTGTACATTCGACACATTTTTTTCCGCACGGGGATAGCAGAACAATTTAAATTATAAAATCCAGCACAAAACTACGAAAACGAGGGCACAATGTGGAATCTGAACAGAAAGTACTAATAGGAGAACGGGATCAAAGCTTTCTTTCGAGGGAAATAATTTTTGTGGCGAACTTACAACAACCCATTTAAGGGCTGATTTTTCAATAGTCAGATAACTTTTATCTGAGGAATAAAAACGGCGGTTTGACAGCTTGTCTATAGAAAATATGTCAAACCGCTATTTTTATTCCTCAGTTATAAGTTATCTGACTATTGAAAAATCAGCCCTAAATGTTTTGCTTGTAGATGTTCACTTGTTTATCGTAATCAAACGACGAGGGTAATTTTTCTACCGTTTTTTTTTCGCTTTAATTTTCAATTACTAGGGATCTGGACATTCTGTAAGTATTCTACATAACGATTAAGTAGTCGCTTGGTGTGGAACACCGAGAGAAGCCAAATAAAAGTACTGTGAAACTGAAAAAACAAAAGCAATACCTTTTCAACGGACTTAACAGTATATGCCTCAATGTTAGGCTGCTCTTACAAATTAATGGTTTTTAGAACTGGAGAGCCAAGTCACAAAGATAAATTGTCACATCCTATAAATACATTATAAATTGGATGACATTTCCAGATAAAGCAGAACAGCAAACGCGGATTTTTTATTAACCGACTTAAAAAAAGAGCAGGTTCTCAATTAGGTCGGTTTAAAAAAAAATGTAAATAAGCCTGTGGTGTAATGTGGATAACCTAAGTATTGCAAAAACAACGACTTATAAGTGTAAAAAAATAAATATTTCAAAAAACCCGCCTGCGTAATAAAACTAAAAGAAAGAAACAAGCCCAGTAGTTTAGAATTCACTCATTCACACTCACAGTCGGGGCCCATTCAAATTATACCAATCAAATCTTCCCAAGGGGCCCCGACTGTGAGTGTGAATGAGTGAATTCTAAACTACTGGGCTTGTTTCTTTCTTTTTAGTTTTATAATTACGCAGTCGGGTTTTTTGTTTTTTTTAAATATTTATTTTATTTTACTATTTTTAGTTTTTGTTAGCATTTATCAGTCGAAATTAAATTGAAACATATAAGTTATATATATTTTGGTAAACCATTTTTAAAATCCTTTAATTTGATACCCCACTTGATAGAATGTGAGAGATTTTAAAAAAATATTTTTAGTTCAGAACCTTTTGCACGCGAGTTCGACTCGCACTTGGCCAGTTTTATGTACCCAGTGACACTCTCACGTTTAAGACGAATATAACGACACCTCTCAAGTTAAAATCCATCAAGCCGTTTAGGCTGCAGAGCAACACAACGAAACATACATACATACATACCTACATACATACATACATACACTTGAAAAACATAACCCTCCTGGCGCAGTCGGGTAATTATTTTATTATTGTCTTTTTGTCACCGACTTCCAGAAGAAAAGTTATTTCACACTTTTCGTGGTGATTTTTGATGTCGGCTTTTTTAAGTTATTTTCTTTACCTCTTTTTAGTTCAAATATCAACTCAAATTCTTGTCAAACACATAATTTTCTTACGAGTACATATATGTATATGCATTAGAATTTCAAAATATTCGGAACTCGCTTAAAATTATTCGGAATTGTAATCCCAGTAGGTTTTTTACAATGACAACACCTATGGTAAAGTAATCGAAGCACAAAATAAAACACAAACCTCCTAGGATCTGTTACATTCGTAGTTTTCTCGAATGTTCTAAGCTTGTCGAAATCAAAAGTTTGAAAGGGCTAGGGGCGACATGACGACTGTCCAACAGTGCGCACCCTGGCTGGTGTTTATTTCTGAAACAGATGACACACGTATTATTGTTTATTTTTATTAAGAATTGCACGTCAGGCGAAAGCATGCGCCAGCGCAGCGTTGAGATATTTAAAGGCATTGTGTGGGGGCAGTTTAATTAATTAATTGTAGTCATCATCCCCTATGATGTGATGGGCGATCGTCACGAACAAAAGTAGTTTAAGTAACAATAATAATTGGGCTCACGCTTGGCAGCTGGATCGGGCGCTTGATTCAGAAGGCAGTACTCCTGGACACGGCGCGTATTGTTAGGAGGTTCCTCTCTCAAGAGCCCTGACCACCGACAGCCCGGACCCTGTTCCTGGTGCTGGTGGAATGCTATTTTTTATATTTTTAAATGTTTTTTGTTTCTTTTTTATAAAAATATTTAAAAATGTAATTTATAAGTCTAAAGATAAATAAAGAGAATAATAATAATACTAATAAATTAATAATCGATGTTACCATCCCGCATGACGAGAACCTCGTGAAAGCAGAGAAAGATAAACAAATCAAATATCTCGATCTGGCGCGCGAGGTTGTCGACATGTGGAATGTGAGCTCGGCTATCATTGTGCCGATTGTCGTGACTGCCAATGGCCTGATGGCAAAGAGCCTCGACGAACACCTTTCGAGGCTCTCCTTAGGGGGTTGGATCAAGGGCCTGATTCAGAAGGCAGTACTTCTTGATACGGCTCGTATTGTGAGGAGGTTCCTGTCTCTGGAGCCCTAACCACCGGTAGCTTGGACCCCGCTCCCACACCGGTGGAACACTATTTTTTATATTTTTAAATGTTTTTAACCTTTTTTTTTATTTATTAATATTTAAAAATGTAATAAGATATGTAAAATAATGAATAAAGAGATAATAATAAACTTTATTGGTAACAGAAAAAGACAAACCTTACATTTATCGATTCTACAATGTTGTTATTTATGCACGTAAACATAATTAATATTTATTTTATACTTTACGAACCTGGGTACGAATGGTCGTTCGATTCACGTTCACACTGACCCCCGTACTAGTGAAGACTGTATCACGGCAGGTCAGTCTTCCTCATTCACAAACGCACTGTCCACAGAATCTAAAACATTGATTCGAATTCAATAACGAGTACTGCTTAAGTACAGATATAACCAAAGCTACCCACTTCTTATGTGGTTTTCATAAAGAGGAATGCCCAAGAATATATGGAGCAAAAACCCAGAATCGATTAAAACGACTTATGTGTGGCAAGGTAGAGTATACATACTATTACCCAAATCCAATAATAGTTTTCGATTAAACCATCACCAAGTAAAAAAAAATTGTAACTGATAAGTTACGATTTTTTATAATGTTTCAAGTCAACTATATAAATAATGTTTCAAATCAGCTATTTCCTTAAGTTTGCCGTATATGATTACTTCCCAGAATTTGATCCTTATTAGCAACCCTATCGAATGGTGTAATAATACAGGGTGTGTTTTTTTTCCAAAATTAGCGGGTTCGATTCCTGGCCAGGATTATTGATTTTTCTAAATCCAATGATGCAGTTCTAGTTTTCTTTAAAATTGGGCTCGAGACTCCTTTCAACGTTTTTTGATATTCCTCATAGTTTCGGATATAGCCATCCACGCCCAGTTGAAAAAATTTCAACCTGTATATGCTGCTGGCTTGTTTGGTTATGGTTTTATGCGAAACGAATAGCGTATTTATGTCCTCTGACTTAAGGTCTATTTTGTTGTTCATAAATTAGTTTAATCGACTCTGGGTTTTTTTTTAGCATTCCTCTTTAGTCATTTGATCACAACAGTAGTGTGGGTAATCGCAAAATGTTCTGTGTATATGCAAAAACTTTAGATAAAACTTTATTTATTTCTTCTTTCTGTTGTTCACTCTTTTATGATTCAAATGTCGAGATTTTATTGTTGCCAATGATATAAAACAAACAATAAAAAAAAAACATAGTAAAAAAATAATAATTATAAATAAAAGCTAAGCAAACCGAAAAAGAAAAGGAAATTAAAAATAAGAAATTAAATGCCTGTTCAATGAGTGTGGAATGTATTGTAAATTGGTAGGTGTGTATGTAGGTATGCATGTGATGTGAATATGTTTCTGTACCCAATTTAATTATGATATGGATAATAACAGTCTTTCTGTGTCCTCATAGCTCATTTCGTTGAGATATTTCTCTAAAGTTTTTCTGCGACCAAAGAGTGTCAAATCACGTAAATTGATACCTAGTCTTCGATAAATTATAAGTGAGGCCCAAGATGACCTAAGAATTTGTTGAAAAATACCGTCTTACTTTTCGGAATGGAATACACTATATCTTTTCATCGTGTTTTATTGAAAATAGGTAAGGTGGAGTGTTGTCGTAAAATAACGTTTTTGATAAATATTTGTCTTACTGTGAGCAAGGCCAAATCTTTGTATAACGCATCTGTAGGATATCTGAATTTTCTGCAGCTCATAACTTTTAATATCGCTCGCTGGGCTCTTTCGAGATTCATCATTGGTATTTGATGCACCTCCCCAGACAGTGATGCAGTACGATAATACTGATTCGCATAGAGAAAGATAAAGGTTCATAAATAAAGTGAGATCGCATGTGTTACGCAGATTTTTAAAAACATGGATCATTTTTCTAGTCCGAGTTGTAATAATATGTTCGTTCACCCCAATTAAGGTTTTGGTCTACTATCACGCCCAAATATTTGATAGATGAGCTTTTTGTCAGACTAAAGCAGGAACAATTTACTGGTTGTTTGCAAGTGTGTAGCTTTATTTGCAAGTTATTTGATGGTTGTGTGTTATTCCTAATGCTAAAAGTTACATAATCCGTTTTTTGGGCATTCAACGTGAGGAGGTTGTGGTCGCCATGATGTAACCAAAGCAAATCCATCATTTGCCAAATCGAATACCTCAGTCCACTAGCGCCCACGAAACAAAAGCACAGTATCATCAGCGTAAGATATTACCTGTCCTTGTTTTAGATTAAGACTACACAAATCATCAAAATACGCCAGAAATAATGTGGGGCTAAGTATACTGCCTTGAGGCACACCAAACTGGACACATGCTTGTTGACTGGTGTAACCATTAATTCTCACACATTCGAGTTCTGTTCAACATATAGTGTTTTATCAGGTCCAAGGGTATACCGCGAATACCAGAGTGTTCAAGCTTATTGAGGAGTAAAGGAACAGAAACCGTGTCGAACGCCTTAGCCAAGTCCAAAAAATACCTATGATCTTATCTCCTCTATCCGTACCCTCGACAGCAAATGATGTGAGCTTGTGTATGGCATGTGTAGTTGATTTTTTCTCCCTAAAAGCAAACTGTTTTTCCGAGAAAAGTTGATTGGATTCAAAGAATCCGTTCAATAACTTTAGAAAGAGATGGGAGCAAAGAAATTGGTCGATAATTCGAGACACAATCTCTGTCGCCAGATTTGTGGATGGGAACGATGACGGACTGCTTCAGTGCGTTGGGAAAGACGCCTTTGGTAAAACACAAATTACAAATCCTGGCAATAGGCACCACGAGAGTGTCGACAGCCAGTTTAAGTAAAGTGGAAGGAATTTCATCCCAATCGCTGGAGCTAGAGGATTTTAAGTTCATAATGGTACTTTTAACTTCTTTTTCGTCCGTAGCTAGGAGGACGAACGACTTCGGTGATGAATAGTTTGACTTAGATATTCTAGTTAGTTCAACTTCATTCTTTTGTGTCCTCGTTTGGATACTTTGAGCTAGTTTTTGGACTCCTGTGGATTATTTTTAATAAATAGACGGTCATCAGGTTTACAGGGGTTAGTATTATAATGACATATATCTTTAATGATGGACCATTGTTTATTTATATTGTTTCTGTTACTGTTTATTTGCGACCTATAATACTGATTTTTTAAGTTCTTTAATAATTTGTTACATGTATTACGATACCTTTTGTATGTTATTTGAAGGGTTAGATTGTCTGGTTCGATACGAAGTTTTTGATGTAAGCTGTCTCTATTTCTCATGCAACGACATAGCCCGGGCGTTATCCACGGCTTAATATTCTGTTTTCTATGGGACAGTTTAAAAGTATAAGTATGTTTTTTTAATGCAGTCTCTTATCACACAAATGAATTTATTTGTAACTTCGTTCGGGTCATCATACACTAAAATTTCAGTCCAATTTATTGTTTTCAAATTGTTAGTAATTGCAATGTAGTCTACTTTTTTAGATGTTCTGTGATTTTTGTCTCTTATCGATCTTTTAGATAGAGAATTCATCACACTGCAGTGGTCCGTAACTGTTGAATTGTAGACTACAGTATTTGCGATCCATTTGCTCTTGACAAAACAGTGGTCAAGGCAACTGTTTTCTCGTGTTGGCAGAAAATTTGATGGGAGAAGTCCATGTGAGGAAAGCAAGTTCATATATTTGACAACCTTGGTGTCAGTGGTATTAATTTGTAATGTTGATATTAATGTCACCTATAAGTATAACATTTTTATAGTGCTTATATTTTTGGATAGTCAAATCCAAAGCGTTTACAAAATTAACAATGTTTTTAAAGGCGGGGAGGTCTGTACAGAGATATTATAGCTAGTTCGTTTTTATGGTAGTAACTAAACAATTAACTTCATCACTTACCCTGCTTTCTTCCGTTACAGTAACTTTTAAACTATTTTTACAATAAATAGCTATACCATCGTTATGGTTCAAAGGATTACTAGTTGCGAAGACTTGATATGAAGTTAAATTGGGCAACTTTTCTGCCTTAGAAGGCCAGCATTATATGTCACATCTACTTAGGACGACCAGAAAGTCATCAAAATTATGATTCAGACTACGAATATTTTGTGTTAAAACTTTATGGGTGTTCTTTTTAACTAAAATAATTTTGCACTGCTCCGGCAAGTCTACCGATTGAGCTTCACCCACTCTGCTTACCTTGGGACTGGATGGCGTTGTGTGATAGTTGTGGTATATTATTATTATTATTGATATTCCTATCAATTTCTGAAGATATATTGATTAAATCAACCATATTTCATACGGATGTGAGTAAATTATATTCATGTGGGTGAAGCTACAGCTTAAACAATCGGTGACAGTACAAGAAAATGAGCTATAATAACAGACTGTCATAATAAGGGTATGTGTATGGATAGTATTATATTTGTTATGTGAAGTGTAATGTTGTGAAATAGTGTGTATAAAATGGAATGAGAATAGTGTTACAAAATTCAGGCAATTCATAAGGAAGAAACTTATGACTATTTTAGGAAGAACAATAACAATTAAAACTACTTCTATTATGACATCATGAATAATTACCAGACAGAAGACATTTTTTATGAACTTATGAGCTAGTCATTGATCTGAAATTGAATTTGCTTGCGGCTTCAATATTTCGGTAATAATAGTTTCAATTTGACTTGAGGATTTTATAAGAATAGATGGCTAACAATCGTCTTTTTTTAAGAAAACTCTGCCATTAGCTACCCAGCAGTATTTAAACCCATGGTTTCTTTGGACTTCTCTTGCTAAGTAGTGTAGTTTTCGTGCAGAGGGCGTCAATGATTCTGTGACAAAAACTGGTTGATTCTCAACTGGTATTTGTAGATTTTTTGTATTAAGTTTTTCATTCTTGTTTCTGTTAAATGTTTTGAGGGCTTTTATTACATTGACACGAGTTTGAACCGTCTGATATTCATCAAAACCGTCTGATATCAATGATGAGATGCTTTGTTCCTGACTTCTGCCTGTATACCTGTCTGATATTTTGTGGCGGTATAGATTTATTATCCAAGGCTTTGTGTACCTGACTCAGGATATCATCTAAATTTTTGTTTTCTGTAAAAGGCACGTTCTTTATTTCGATGGTTGTATTACGCTGTTGTCTTTCTAGTGACTCAATTTTATCCTCAAGTTGCAAATTTCTTAGTATGTGCTTTTTTTTTTTGTAGGATAATAGAATCATATCTTTGTTTTAATTCCTTATACATAATTGCTGAGTCTTCAAATGCTTTCTGTAGTTGCGAGTTAGAGTTGATTATAGCGGTGTTCTGATTCTTGATGTCTTTGATCATTTCTTGTAGATTTTGCAATTTCTGATCTTGTTCTTTTTTCATGCCCGAAAGCATTTTGCGAATATCAGCAATTTCTTCCGTATCCGGATGTACTTTTCTTTTTCTTGATGTTATAAACTCGGTGTCATCTTTGCATAAAGTTGATAATTCCGGTTGAGATGAATGACTGATTTTTGGTGGTGATTGGTACATGTTGATTTTTCTCATAATCTTGCGTATACTATGCACTCAATTCTTTCACTTTGACTGTATCAGTCAGTCGGGTCGTGATCTATTCTCGTTAATGAAAGTGCAAAGTTAATATCGCCTTAATTGTTTTCTGATTAGGGTTGAAATTTCCGTAATTTGCGAACTTTTCTTTATATATTTTAATAATACTTTTTAGGAAAAGTTATTCCAAGACACGACTGTACGCTTCAAATGTGAGGATGAAGGGGGTATAGTAAGACTCTGGATAGAACATTTAAAACATTTATTTGGGAAGGGGAATTGATTTTGAACTATCTACTTAAGGAAAGGTAGCTCGTATTTATAGAGGGTCTTTCTTTTAAATTGGCCAATATTTCATTGTATGGGAAGAAAAAAAAATCGGAAGGCTGTAGTTGGTTTTTGGAAAAATATTTTTTCATACAAATTGTGTGAGTTTCATTGTAAGGATGATTTCATTGTATGGGCAGGAAGATATCTGGACAATAGAACAACTTCAAAAGTAATATGTTTCTTCAAATAGCATTGTTGCATAAAGTATAAGTCGTAGTCAATGTTTCATAAGATTTGACCCACTTCTGTTGCCCAGATATTTTCCTTCCCGTATATACGCGAGGCCAACTCGCATTTGACCGGATTTTTTTATTTTCACGACTAGTACTGATTTCTCTGACGGGCCCCCTTAGAGGTCCAAAGTCTGCTGGGGTCGAAAACTGTCTCATCAGGGAACCATAACCCTGGGCGAACCGAAAGGGCTATTTAAGAATCACTATATGGATTTTAGTCAGTACAAGTCTGACAGTCGCTCCCGTCCAGCCCTAGGTGGGAGGATCAATTAATGATATTACCACAATAAAAAAAAACTTGTAAGATTTGTACCAGACTAAAACATTTAGGTCTTTTCCACTGGCTCCGAAAGTCCCCACCCCTTAAGCCATAAGTTCGCAGATCTAGAGTGAATTATTATACAAACGCAATAATCTCAAGCGTTGGTACTCGAACAACATTTGAACGCAGCTCTGAAAATAAATGCAGCAACATATTCAGGCTGAAAGCTGGTTTAATCAATATGGTTCTCGTAATGAGCTGGTGATAAATGCGATCTGAAATGCAATGTTTTATTTCAAGAAAAACCTGTAGAATTGTAGGAGAAAAACACGATAGAGGATCTATTTTGGTGGACGTACAGGATCAGGTTAAAACTGTATTTTTTTTCTTGCTTACTTTTATTGACCAAACTATACCAAGACAAATAGAAACCTACGCTATCTTATTTCGTTTTCATGTTTCCTATTTCTGTTAGTGCAAATCATACAATTGTCATCGATATAAATAACAATGTGTCATTGAAAAAAGAAATGTGCGTTGAAATCTACTTAAATTGATTCATCGGGCAGAACGTCGCTGCAAGTGCAACGAGTTATTCTCATAAGTAATCGCGAGATCAGTCATGCTCTGACGCATATTTACGGGTTTATTTCTGGCTGAAATGCAGGAGTCAGCTGTGGGGCGATGGCGGGGGAGAGGACATGCCCGGCGCGGGTGGAGGGGGTGTGCTGTTATTACTGGCTCAAACGCACACTGCAAGTTTATGCGGACCCGTTACTTCAAATACGCATGTACACATAAACATGTCTTTGGTACACTTGCTTGCTAACATTTTACACGTCGAACATTTTGCGCGTTGTGTTCTGGGTGTCTTCGTCAACGTCAACAGCGGCAACAAATAATAAAGTAGGAGATTGACGGCAGAATTAAAGGGTTATCCACTTAATTTGAGTTTTAATAGACAACGCTGTAAATAAATAAATAATAATTCCCTCAACTCTTAAGGTAATAGCACATTATACCAGCACCGCAACTGCACAGCTGCAGCACGGCGTCACCTTGAATTTAGAAAACGGCTAGCCGTTAGCGCGCTAACTGAGCGTTGTCCACGAGGTGTAAGCTCGCAGTTCGCGCGCCGTCTGCGAGGTGCAGCTTGCTGTCACCGTGTGCATAATTGTTATAAGGCATTTGTTTCGCTAGCAACTCGAAGTCGGCCGCTGCGCCGTAAGCACGCCGTCAGCTCGCTTGCAGCGTGCGGGCTGCGAGGCGAGTTGTATGGTAGCGGTAAGCGCGCCGACTTCCCGCCGTTGGCTTTTTCATATTGACATTATGAAATATATTATACGACACATGATTTAAGGCTCTTATTTGAATGACAGGTTAAGAGCTGGGTTGGAGCCGTGCCGTTGCCGCGCCGGTATAGTGTGCCATGACCTTTACAGTTATTAGAGTGATTACCTACTTATTCAAAATATTTGAGCTGTACCTATCTACAATATACCTTACCATGATTTAATTCTGGATTTTTAATCTAAATATTGATTTTATGCCAGTCTACTTTATTGAAGGTAGGTAACACATAATGTTCCGGAACTGTAAGTGATGTCCAAAAAAGATCGGTATTTAGGTAGATATTCTACCTAACACAACAATTTATTTTAATTTGAAACTCGGCCCAACATTTCTTTGCGACTTTTCATTGCTACAGGTTTTTACCACCCTCGTAGATGAAACCTTCGTGTACTTACGTGTCCAATATTTGTAACTTGCATGACACACGCATGTCTAAAATAAGTGAAACACGAATGCATACGACTTGCGACTCATGTTCGGGTTTGTTTACAAGCTGCTTGATCGAATCATCGTGTATCGTCATTGCCACGTCGACAATCTAACCGTAATCGATTCGATTACAACTAGATTAGCGATTCACTAATTTATGACGAGACACTTGGCTAGAACCCAGTGCCTTATGTTTGCGTGTAACGATGATCATTATTCTATGTTTAGATTTATATTGTCATAAAACTAACAATGACTTGGCTGGGGTGAGAGCTGCCAAAGTATCATCAAAAAATTGTGATCAAATCACAATAGCAAGTTACTGGAAATGTTTCTCGCGTGCGCGCTATTTTGGAGTGAGTTCGGTCTCGGGTTGCACAGGTAGACACGGGAATTATGCGATGCTGCTTGTTTCTAGGTGAGCCGTGTATTAATAAGAGCACGGCTATATTAAACCCACTTCGTATTCACGAGATCGCATCGTATTTCACTCTGTTTTTCATGATAGTGCTTTTTTTATTTTTCCAGTTTCTTTTTTATGCGTTAAAGTGGGTGTGTCTTGTCTTTTAGGTGCTCAGACAGCTACATCAATCTCGATACGCATTTTCAATAAATGAATCAGTAGTCGAATAAATTTCAGCGTTGACCGTTTAATATTGTTTACCCGGTGTCGCTGTTTTGCATCAAAGGAGGACTGCATAGCATTACAGTCGATATTTACAAATCTGTCTGCGTTTTCTTGTCGGTTCAGCAAATTTTCGGAATACGTTGTCAGCAATAAGTATCTCCTTAACAAACATCGCTTCGGAATACCGATACAATTTTAAATGTACCAGACGTTCTGGAATACGCATTCCAAGTGTTTAAAATAAGGTCACCTGTATTGCGCAAAGGGTTACTCATTGAATGCCATCAGGCTGTAGTCAGCGAGCGAGTGCGCTCGTGTGGGCGACTCCGCAGTGCTTTTTTTTTATTTTTCGACCAGAATACCGACCACCTACTAACGAAAGCTGCCAAACATCACACACGTATACCTGATATTTCCATTTATCACACACACCTTTAATTTTACACTGTAAAGATGAATTTACTCGATCTCATCTATCTATTCAAAATTATGCTTTTTCTTTTAGTCTTCGTATCTATGTAGGAGTCCTGGTATTGTGCCAAAAACAACTGTTTTATTTTTGCATTTGTTCCCGTAAACCACTAAAACAATTTCTGCCTGAATCTTTTTAATGAAATTTGAGGTTGGCAGATTGGAAATAATTTTGAAAACCTAGCATTATTACTAATAATGCTAGGTTTTCAAAATTATAATACTACTAATAATAGAAAAATATTTGCTTAAGTGTTAAAATATTTGTAAAGTGTGTACTTTGAAGCAAGTACCAACAAGCTTCTTGTCAAGAATATTTTAATATGAATAAATGAATGGGTGATGGGTGTCTATCACCCATTCATAAATCTTTGTTCATTTTAACAGACAAAGGTACTTTTACCTATGTTTCATATGTTGCACTAAACAGAGACTGTCCATCAACAATAAAATTACGCCATAATCATGAGGTCGATCGAAAACACCGACGAGTAACGTCACTGCCAGAAATTCTTTCGGTCCTGACCACAATGACTGTCACAGATAATTATTGGGATGACGTGTAACATGCGCGGGAGTTGGGACAAGCGAGAGTCGCCAATGAGTAAATAACGACGAAGAGTAATTAAAACGACAGTGATGCCAGCACAGAACGTGATTTAACACACGTAAATAACAATCCGTCTGCGATTTTGTCCAACCAGTTTTATGGACGTGTTATGTTATGAGGTTGGCTTGGTTTATAAATACAGAAAAGTACAGTACAGTGGGTCTTTGTTGAGTTAGTTTTAGTTGATATGTCATCAGAAATCACCGAAAAACTGTAGAAGTAAAATCTATTGAGGGCCTTGTGATCAACACCAGTGACCTTTATACATCCAATGGACCTTTTATGTTAATTCATCTCTTACTTTCGCAATTCTGTATATTTTTTGCTCGTTGATCGCCTCCGGATCTTTTTCAACTGAATACAACATTTATAAATGTTGTGACTGCCTATCTGATAATACCTATTCACAATTCAAGAACTGGGTTACATGTCTTCAATCATACTGGTTCGACTTTCAACCTTCTGACTACCTTTTACGACTACCAAAGATATGAATTTCCAATGACAACCAAGACAGACAGCGTAGCCTATCTACGAGCCGCTTTCGGTATGCGTAGCTTAACCTGTTATTGACCCATACAGTTGCTATTCCTTTGCCAATTCTGAGCATCGTCTAGCACTGGTTATCGATAACTAAAGTAACAAGTAACAAACAGTTCTATCTAACTCAATCTAGACTGCCATCGATACGCTATAAAACGTTTAAAAAAAAACTGACCGCCTTCAATAAACACCACAAAAAGTGTAAAATAACTTATCTTTCGGAAGTAATAAGTGGCTTAGTTTTTTTAATTCATTTTTGTCGGAAGGAAATAACGTCGTCGAAGTACCTACTCAATAAGCGAAAAATGCTTTTAAAATAAAAACTGCTGACCCAAACTGATTTTTTATGGGACCAAATGACACATACCTACTGCATCGAATAAGAAAAAAATGATCAACCCAGTCGTATACCTATAGCATAATTGAGAACCTCCTCCTTTTTTTGAAGTTGGTTAAATAAGGTTAAGTAAAATATTATTGTACTACTCTCACGTAACTATGTATTATACACAGCCACGAAGTATTTCAGCGTGGTAACGCTGTTTTTAACGAACGCGCAAATGTAAATATTTGAGAAAACAGACATAAATAAATTGCACTAACTTTTGATGAGAAAAATATGTTTGCATTCCGTAGAAGAAAATTTTTCAGACTTGATAGCATTGGCTTTGTAAAAACAGAAAGAGAATCTAAGAAAGAGAAATAATGTTTTTGATATGTCAATAAAGAACAATAATCTACATAATATACGAGTATCTATGATTTATGGTCGTTCTCGATCACTAAGACTTAGGTACAATCGAGACGGCAACACGTAACTGCATTGAAGCCGCCGTTATGTAACGAAGTGCGTGTCAATGCAGTCACGGAAGTCAACTCACAGGCAGACATGCCGTAATCCAGACTTGGAATTACTAACTCGAACGCTCTCAATGAGGATCTTGTAGTGATCACCAACAAGAGGTAGTGATTATGGTATTATCCAATTCAGTATAGTTCGGTAAAACCGGGAGTATTATGGGAGGCCTTGCTTCTTGTAGTAAGCGATTGTCATTGCTGTGTTTACTTCTCTAGTTCTCGTTACTTACCTACTCCACAATAGTTAGGTCAAGGTCATACGTCGATGATCAGCTGAATTCATTCATGCTGTTTTGTTGCAGATAGGTACTTGTTTTGAGTTTCCAAGATTGTCCCTAATGATAAAGGAGCCATAGAGCGTGTGTGACATTATAAATAATACTAGCTGACCCCGCAAACGTTGTTTTGCCATATAAATTAAAAAAAAAATAGATAGTAGCCGATTCTCAGACCTACTGAATACGCATATAAAATTTGGTAAAAATCGGTAGAGCCGTTTCGGAGGAGTACGGTAACTAACATTGTGACACGGAAATTTTATATATAGGATTATAAACTCAGGATGTAGTTTCAAAATTATGTAACTAATTTCCAACCATCTGATAATTTAACCTCGTTTTACGAAACGAATCCACAATAATAAGATGGTATACCTATACATAAATAAATGGTAGATATACGAGTAGGTGAGCTGTAAGAAGTAGAAGTCCGGGGGCGGACGCCGCGGCGTGGCCTCGGCCATTTTATTCACCACCACTGAAATAATAATGCATTCGTGTGAAGTTGTTTATGGCGATAGAAAAAGAATATCCTTGACGTTGCCTAGAAACGCGATCTGAGCTGCGTCCAAACTCGTTGCGGATCATGATGCAATGGAAAATTCCAGAAACTTTCAAGTTTAGATCATTGTATGTTTACGCTTCTAAGCTCTTTGAAAACATGCCTGGCGAGGTGAACTAAAACTTTGGATTTTCAACAGTAATTACATTGTAGTAGGTTACGAACGATACCGAGAAACATAGAACACAGAGAATACACAAAAAAAAGCGCCAACTCTATTTATTTAATAAATTAAACAGTAATACCATCTGCATAATTTACACTAATAATATAATAAGCATTACGATGGTGATCGTGCAATAAACAAGATTACAGGTGTTTTATCTTGTTTACTGCATCCCATCTGAGTTATGTTGTAATTGGTAAAATGTGGAGGAGGCAAAAGGCCAAATTCCAGCAGCTAGCATTGAACATAAACAGGCAATAAAAGCTTCATAAATAAAGTTCAGAATCCAACAGATTCTACGAACAAAACAAAACATTCCAATCTAACTCTATTTTTTAAAACCAACCAAAACATGAGCATCGAATATCCGATTTCAGAGAACAGCAGCTACAGGGTTCTGTTGGTACTACTACAAAAAACAAACGTTATTTTTCAAAACAGTCTGAAAATACACTCAACCGAATGTATATGGGTGTTGGTATGTAGCGATGATGAAATATTTTGTAACAGGGCCTAACCTGCATACTTTATAAACTCTATTTTTGGTTATTCGTTGGAATAACGTCCTTGGTAGTCCGTCGGACGAACAATGGGCTAATTGACGAGAAACTTGACCAGCAGAGCATCCGTTTCCTGCAATACGAGCCTTTCACCCTATATTAAAATCGCAGCACATTGGAAAATTGCCCGTTTCCTTGGCATTCGTTCAAACTATTTTGCGTTCCGACGATGAGACGTTCCTCTAAAATAATTTTAATGTTTGTCACGAACACTTCTGAGTGGTAAAATGTAGTAGTTCCATTGACATGAATTAGATCAAAAATCAAAAAATGTTTCTCGAAAAAAATGCAATGCACTGTGAATTTTGTAAGTATTTCGTTTTTGTACGGATCGAATATGAAGTGACCAATTTGTCAGAACAAGATAAGAACATGCGACATGTTGTCTAATAAAACTGACAGTGGTATCGTCACTTTCATGTCACTTTCTAAAAAATTCGATATTTCAAACAGATTTTCACCATTTTTCATGGTTTTCTAAGAACCTGAGAAAAAACTTAGTTATTTTTTATTATAACTACTTCATAAAGCAGGTATGTCATAAAGTAAAATATCACCCGTCCAACGCAACGCTAATTAATTTAATTACCGTTTTCGTGTCCACCCGAGGGGAATGAGCACCCTCGGGTGGGCATGCGGTAATTATATTCTCCTTAGCATCCCTGAAATACTTCAAGCGACACCCGTTTAAAAAAGGGGTGATGTTTACAGTTTAAACGGGAAAGTACTATCTAGCTAGTTTTTTATACCCATCCTGAATGTACAGACGCCAGCAGGTCAACCTACCCAAATCTGTAAAATTTTTCTATCCTGCCACTATTAAATTGTGATAACTTTGAAAATCTAGTAAAGTTTGACAGATTAAGGTAGGTTGATGTGCGTGCGTCTGTACTATGCGACCCAACTTATAAAAAACCCGTCAATGATCACTTAAAAAAAACGTTTAGCAGTAGGTAAATTAATTCTTGATAGTTCATATCAACTTTTCTGTCTTGTTAGAGTTTTTCAAATAATCTATTATTTATTTAATGGCATACGCTAGTTCAGAAGTATTCCCACAGGATTGTATTACCGAGATAAAAATCCTATGTGTCATTCAAATCCGTTCAGCCATTTTTGCGTGAAAGAGTAGCAAACATTACTCAGTTGAAACATAATTCTGTAATAGTAGCAAGATAATGTAAGTGATTCTTAAGACTATATTTCAGAAACTTTACATTTTTGTTTATAAAACTAAATATATTTCGCAATCAAATCCGAAGAAATGAGATATACCTATTTTGAAAAGAATCCTTGCAGGCAAAGTTTCAAAGTGTAATATTATCCTCTGTTGCTACCAATATCTTAGTTTATTAATCTGGGATTAAGAAAGTATGGAAGTCCTTTCCATCGTTTCGTATGAAATTACAGCTCGTTTCAGGAAGATTGCTAATACTTATTTTATGATAAGTAGGTACGTGGGAGTACCTACATATTAGTAAATTGGAAGCCAGAGGCTTTGCTGGTGACTGCGGAAATTAGATCGTGCATATAAGTGCTCATTTGAAAAGAAAAAAACGTTTATTGTCACGAAACAGTAAAGGAGATAAAAATAAATCATTTTCATTGATTCGTCAAAATAATACGATATGTCATGGCAAGAACACATGAGGGATGGATCTTCACAATGCTTATGGAACGAATATTTTCACGGATCCGTCACAAAACAACAACGGCACGATTCGCTATTTCGAATAAACTCATTTTTTACGTTATTTGCGTATCATCGTCATTGCTGCCGTTAAAAAAATCTTACACGGTCTTCAATAAACAATTATCATATTATGAAAATCGGTTATCAATTTTATTGAAAATTAATTTTCACCAAGTATTTTTTGCTAAACGCTATTGTTATCACAATATGGCGCCAAGACGTCCTTTTATTAGTTTAAACGCATACTTCACTTATTTTGAGATCATTTCCATTTTCATTTTCGTGGTTCCATCTAGTTACATTGACATCAATCTACATAATTTTCGTGACTGACCATATTCTGTCTGATACACCGTCTCAGTACCTACGGTTACTTTAACGTCTTTGAACTCCACGTGCCATCACGTCTCGCCGTCAAAGTAATCTCTCGCTCCAGCGACTAATATTGATGTTGATGACACTTAGTTCTCTTAAAATAGTCGAGAGTTATTTTTTGATACATTGTCTAAAACTTGAAAGAAATTAAATGGAAATCGCCGTAATAATCAGGATTGGCTGACTATTAAATTGACGACGATGCAAATAACCGTAGCCGTATTTCAATTTGGAATGGTAACAACAAACAGTAATAAAAAATAATTTTAAAATAACTAAAACCCGACTACGAAAAAAACGCGCACTGAAAAGTATAAAACAAGAACAATATTCATTTGACCGATATTGTGCTAGCCGTGGTCGTGTGCCACCTGCGGTTGTTTCACACAATCTTCATTAGGTAGGTGGCACACGACCACGGCTGGCACAATATCGGTCAAATGAATATTGTTCTTGTTTTATACTTTTCAGTGCGCGTTTTTTTCGTAGTCGGGTTTTAGTTATTTTAAACTTATTTTTTATTTACACTATTTTGGGGTTATTTTATTAATTATTTGATAAGTATAAAAATAAAAGCAAAGTAGCGAGTGAATTTCAAATGTACTCATTAAGCCTTTTCGTTTGATACCCATGTTGACACTGTTAGAAACAGGCAAAGTAGCTAGTAAAAGCTATATAATGTATATATATTTCAAATGTGCACATCAAGCCCTTTAATTTGATACCTACCCATGTCGATACTGTGCGATTTTTTTTTCTGTTACGACTTTGCGTCCCCTAGAAGGCGCCAAATTGGATTTGGTGACACGTCACCTACCCTATAACCAGCGGACAAATGAGCCGCTTCTAACGACACCTCATTTATCATGTAATGATAAGTAGTTTAGAAGATATGAGGGAACAAACAAACATGCATACATACAAACATGTACATACCGGTCAAAATCATAACCCTCCTTTTGGCTTTGCCGTAGTCGGGTAAAAAGAAAATATTAAAAAAAATCAGTAAGAAGAATAGCAATGTAATTTATTTGTATGAAATCGTCTGACATCATAACAGTTGAGATTACCTTTCGAGTTTAAACCTGGATGTTATAGTATCTTTGCTTTTTACTGGCCGGTCGAAACTTGGCTGTAGTATGAGTATTAAAATTTGCTTTTTACTAGTCTGTCTAAACAATGCTACCGTAGATGAATCCAAAGCCACATAGGCAAAGTATAAACACGGGAAGTAGGTTATCTTCATACAAACGCACCGCGCGCGGCTTGTATGTGTGCGCCATCGTATCTATGCGTCGCCGCACGCACACTTACTAAAATCTCGAGCGGTTTCAAGTAGCGCCAGTCGGGGCTAACACTGCACGAGGTTCGCGCGTCACGGCTTTTCGGCACCGTTAAATGAATCAAAAATGTCTGATAATCGCAAGAAAAAGTATTGCTGTGTGTTTGGGTGTATTAATAATTCATCAATTCCAGAATTGTCTCTGTTCAGATTACCTATTGAACGGGAAAGGAAAGCTTCTCACTTATTCTAGCATTATTTTTTTAATGATGATATACCTATTTACATCTTTTTTCTTGAATTAGTTTTCAATCACACAGGGGAAGTAGGCAGGTAGAATGTTTTAGGTACTTTTGATCTGTCAACTGATTTGCCGCTATTGCTTTGTTTACGTTTAGTTTTGCCGATTTCTCAGTATTGTAGGTGTATTAACCGAGTACCTAACTAGTTATAGTTATAAAATCGTAACGAAAAATAAGTTAGTAATTGACTTATTATATTATTATGTTAATAATTTAAACACAGGCTCTAGTCTATGTTACCGCCTGTGCCGTTTAGCGGCGAAATGAAGAGTCGGGACAGTGACGTTGCCGCTGTGTGGATGCGAACGAAGCGCGGACAGTCGCGCCCACACTGCCCCGCCGCGCCACCGCCGCCCGGTTTTTCTTTATATAAATAATGCTGCTCTGTATCATGAATACACTTCTATATTTGATAGGAAAACCATTGTTGAACTTTATTGACTACCTAATAAGAGATGTGTTATCTTTGGCAAGGGCCGGGCTTTAAACTCATGTCTACTGTCACCAGTTCATAAGTGAGGCCTGACAGACCCTGTACCCAGACAATAAAAGTAAAAAGTACAACTTCCTGACCCTTGCCAATTTAAAGGTACTGAATTAAAATTTAGATAAAAGTGACAACCCTAAGACAGTAGGCAATTATATCGCGGATTGGGCCGGAGATAACCTACTTCCCCTCTTTATACTATGACATAGGTATCTACCTATGTGGCTTTTGATTGCGCGAACGAAGTAAACCAATATTTGAGATTGAAAATGCAGGCTACAATTTTCTGGAGCTAACAGCAATTTCATCACATAGAGTAAATAAGTACTCAATTCTACCTGTGCAAGTTCCGAGTACCCGATTCGCGGTTACAGGAAGCTGGAAAAATCTGGTCTAGTATTTTCCAAGGACGTCGCAATATAACAAAGTAAACTGCAGCAAATTTCATGAAAAGGTACTTGTTACAATTTTCTGAAATTTACTCCAGAATTGTATTATATTTGACGGCGCCGTTGGCGGCTCTCAGGTCTGGTTGTTTGTTTGTATCTGAGTTTAAATGTTTGTAAAAGTAGCCACACGATACGGAGTAATTTCTAGTGTGAGGTAACGAGAGGCATCCGTAGGTTACAAGTTGTTCCGGTACCCTGTCACCATTCCATCCATCCCGAGCTGATCCAATGTATTATGTCACGGTCTACATCGCCATCTCCTTGGACAAGCGACCAGAGGTACCGGAGGTCGGAAAGGCATGGTACTAATGAATCCATAAGACATGATTATAAGAAACTAATTAGATATTATTAATGTTTTACATTATGATTTGCGAGTACCTACGTTTTGGCAAAAGGCGATGAACTGCAAGTGTGCCGGATTGCGTGATTTCAGATGTGTGTTTGTCCGTCTGCATGTCGCAGCTGCTGTTCGTCACGATAACTAACGAGCTCTTGGGTTCATACTGTGCAGAAGCAGAGCATAGCTGTACCCCTAGCACGAATCACTTTCGAAAAAGTATTCGTATCGTCTTGGAAAGCATTTTGTATGGGAACTTGAACAGCGCCTCTGGTGAGCGTAAATTTAATTATTAGTTTTGTTGATTAAGTGTATAATGTTCTGAAAATTAGTTTAATTTACGCTCACCAGAGGCGCTGTTCAAGTTCCCATACAAAATGCTTTCCAAGACGATACGAATACTTTTTCGAAAGTGATTCGTGCTAGGGGTACTGATCTGTCTTGCTTACCAATCCCAAGATTTTTTTTAATTATACCTACAGAACAGAGAGCCAGGAGAACTTCCTCTCTTTACATCGTAACTTACCTCTCCTACGAAAATTAGTTTAGTAAGTAATTAAATGTCTATTTTAAGATGTAATTAATAAATAGCCAGAACATTTACGGATTTTATGAATTAAGGTATGATGTAGGTACCTAATTTATCATTTATGTTTGACTTTTGGCAATCAAGGTGATTTAGCTAATGATCTAGCCGCGTTTCAGAATCATCCGTTGAAATGAGTCCAGAAACCGGATACGGTTACTTTACATCATAATTTATATTGCTAGTTAGCTGACCTGGCAAACTTCGTACCGCCACTAAATCATTATTATTGTCATCTTTTCTCACATTTTAATCCTTTCCTGGACTTACAAAAATAATTGAAAACCAAAATTAGCCAAACTGGTCCAACCATTCTCAATTTTTAGCGAGGCTAACGAACAGCAATTGATTTTTTTATAAAGTTTTCTTACAATTTTGTTATAATTAATTTCTAATTCAATACAGAAAATATTAAAAATATATTTCCATCTTGTAGTAGGTTCGATGTCCCTTACAAATAGAGACCTAAGGCGCGGGCCACATAGAAAAGACGTAAGACGCAGACGGGTGGAGACATAATTTATTAATTTATGTCGCTTCGGCGTCTCTTTCATACAAAATGTATAGTTCAAGCGTCGCCGCCGTCGCCACGTAAAACACACAGAAGAGACCCGCAGGACACCGCCATACATTTTCGCCCGTCCGCGACGCGTCCTCGTCTTACGTCTTTTCCATGTGGCCCGTGCCTAATATATCAAATGTCTCTGAGCAGTTCAAGTTTTTCAGTGTAAATTCTTTCACAACATTTAAACGATTGGCTTAGGTAAAGTTCATTTTTGGAAAGATTCCAGATATTTTTTTAATAAATATCTACGTCATAAAAGTAAAAATAAAAAAGTTAAATAGCCCATATATTTCTGATGTCGTTCACCTTGATTTGCGATGCTATTTTCACAAAAAGATATATTCCTTAAATAATTTGTATCCACACTATTTCGTAACTGTACATTTACTGCGACATGACACGATAAAAAGTTTAGACAATATTTTGAACCCAGGCGTGTCATTTGTCAACACGTATTTATACGTTTTAGGTTGAGTAGTATCTAGACTGTGAGTCAAATGGCACATTACTACTTACTAACATTACCATCAGCTATACTTACTATCTATATTAAATTATAAAGCTGAAGAGTTTGTTTGTTTGTTTGTTTGTTTGTTTGAACGCGCTAATCTCAGGAACGACTGGTTAAAATTGAAAAATTCTTTTTGTGTTGGATAGTCCATTTATCGAGGAAGGCTATAGGCTATATAACATCACGCTATCACCAAAAGGAGCGGAGCAGCAATGAGAAATGTTTCAAAATCGGGAAAATGTATTTCTTTTCGAGAGCTTTCGTTGCGTGCGCTGCGTAAACGGTTAAAGATACGCAAAAATTATGTACTACGGAATTATTCCTCATCAAAAGTTCTAAAATAAAGTCCGCGAGAACATATATCTATCTTTTAAGATTAAGTCACATAACCTTTTTTATAGAAATCAAATTTGTTTTAAAGTAATGCATTATTTGCGAAGGTATTTTCATTAATATGATATTAATCCTTATCAAAATAAATACGTTAATCATCACAAGCATTTAATTTTGAACCAAATTGCCCTTGACATCGTTTGATTTCAATGAATATCTTAGGAGATATCATAGTTTCAAAATAATGTCACAACAAAATTATTACTGCCTGGGCATTGGGCAATACTGAGCATATATCATAATTGCGCGTGAGGGAAAGTGCACCCTCTACCTCTCACCCGAGCCACCGCTGAAGACGCCCAGGGCGTCGGAAATAGTGGGTCATATTCCAGCCGCTTACGCACGGGGAGTAATGGGTAGCTTGCCGTCCGACGGCATGTATTTATAAAGAAGCACTGGCCAATCCCCGCTGCATAGACAAGTCGAGGCGCGGCGGGAAGAGCTCCGGCGCCATCTCAGGGGGCGGTATGGATCCTGTATCGAATGGGGAAGGAAGAAACGCCTGGTAGTCACCACTGCGAGGATCGCCTGGAGGACACGGTAGAACATACGGTGCAGGACTGCCCCGCTTGGGCAGAGCACCGCCGTGTCCTCACAGCGGCGATAGGCATTGGTCGAGGCCATGCTGCGGGGCGAGACGGAATGGGAAGCGGTCGCCTCCCTCTGCGAAGCAGTAATGCTAGCAAAGGAGAAGGCGGAACGCGTGAGGGAGAGGACAGCGTCACCTCACGACGCAGCCGCCGCGCGAGACGCCCACGGCAACGGACGTCGCAAAACGATCTTCGGCCAGTAATGGGTGACTCGCTGTCCGATCATGGACCATGCCCGGGTCGACGTCCCGTTGTGTTCCACGAGCGCCTTAAAGAGTGTCAGCACAATGACGGAGCCCCCTTAGAGGGCCAAAGCCAGCCGGGGTCGTGGGACTTAGGAGCTACCGTGACCCTGGAACGTAAAGGGCTATTGAAGGACGCCGTGTATTTTAGTCAGTACAAGTCTGACAGTCCCTCTTGCCCTGCCTTGGGTGAGAAGACTAATTTGACGATTTTATGACGCTAAAAAAAGCATAAAGAAAATAATTTGTATCGGTATCCTCCAACAGCGCTTCGCACTAAACAATACATTGTTAAGTTCCGGCATCCACGCGAACGAAGTCGCGGGCACAGCTAGTAAGAAATATTTCCCGTGATTTCACTCCCGCTGCTCGGCTGATCCGAGTCGGCTCCTATAGGCCACAGCGTAATATATTATAGCCTCGATAAATGGACTATTTAACACTATTTTTTTAAATTTGAACCAGTAATTCCTGAGATTAGCGCATTAAACCAAACAAACTCTCACACTTCAGCTTTTTACTTTAGTAAGTAGTATAATAGATAGCACGCTATAATAGAAAAGCGTTGAGCAAAACTGGATTATGATTGAATAAAGCATTTGAATTGATTAACTTTGACAGCTCATCATATTATTTATGACCATTCTAGAACAAACAATCCCCTTTATTTTTTATTGTATCGCTTAATGCAAATAATAAAAAAGAACTTGATGTAACATCGCCACTGTTAAAGTACCATAATATATCCTGATACATAAAAACTGCAGGTGCCTGTTCACTGTTGATTTTAGTCAGTACAAGTCTGACAGTCAGTTCAGACAGATTTTACCACGCTAAAAAAAAAGGTGCCTGGAAGTCCATGTTCAAGTACATTTACTTCTCATAACTTCTCCCATTCTTCTTTTTATCGTGTCAATGACAATTTGTTTGAATCTGCCCAGAATTGGGTATCGACTTTACCACTTCTCCCATTTGCCGAATGCCTTGTAAAAGTCCAAAAAAGCAAATAATTGTTGGAATGTTGTAGTCGTAACATTTTACCACGATTAGTCGGAGGTTCATTTACTCTCTCCTGCTCCTCAGCTAGGAATAAAACCGGCTTACATTTCGCATCCTTAATAAGCAGAATGAGGTAGCACCAACAGTATCTTGAAAATCCTAGCCGAACAACATGATGCACCAATATTAAGGCACTTTGTCCGGTTGCTCGTGCGGCAAGGTTGACAATTTTGTACTTAGGTTAACTACTAACCCTTAGTTGATAAGTATTACTAACCAGTGGGCCAATGTTGCCAAACTAATTAAATAAATTATTATTATTATTATTTCGGGTCCTGGTAGTCTTAAAACGACCGCAATAAAACATGGTAGTAAAATTAACATTAACACCTCTTCTTCACATCATTAAGACCACGTTAATGATGTAAAATAGAATTTTACTAGTGTGTGACATAAGGGCTTTATTTTGTTCTGGTTTCATTGTTATGCTAGCTACTCACGGCGCGGGTTATTGCGAACCGAGCTAAAAGCGCGTCCGCATGCTTTCAGGAGCGCGATCCAACATCTACGGATCGGACGCGCCGCGAGAAGCCTGCATTACAGTATTGTACGTTTCCGAAAAGTGTATAGTTTTTCAGTAAACTTGCCATGGTCAATTTTCTTCTCAAGACTTCGTTTTCCGAGCGAAGTGCGTTTCCTTCAATATTTCTCAGGAAAAAAGCTGATAAAGCTCAAGTATAAAACAAGATTAATTAAGTATTTTACCTAAGCTAGTTGAGAAAACGCTATGAAGATGGTGACGATTAATTAACTGCATAACTATTCTAAACTACCTGCTGCCCGCGACGTCGTCTGCGTGAATGCGTTGAAGAAATAAAGGTTCACTGCTCGTTCCCCGTAGGTGATGTGATAGCATGATAATAATTATGTAGCCTATATATGTTGACCTGACTTCTTAATGATATTCGTGCCTTTGAAGTAAATCCATGCAGTACTGTTGAGTTTCTCCCGGACATACCTACATACAGACACAGGCACACATTCTAAAAACTATATTTTTTGCTTATGTATCGATTGTAGATCACACTCCAAGTAGGTATTCTTAAAAAAAAAAAAACTCAATGTTGTTTTGACTTTCCTACCATTTTATTATATGTATAGATATAAACCAGTCATTTCTGTCTAATTAGAAATATTGAAAGTGACAAACAAGCACAAAAAAATATGTGAGACGTCCTCGCAAAGATTGGCCAGTGATCGGCATTCAGTTTCTTAGATATAACACAGTTTTGTAAAGTTTCAAACACCAAAAATGAAGTCGTTTTAGATTGAACATAGAATAAAAATCATAGAAATTGTAATCCTTGCTGACAAAAATACTCAATAGATAGTACTAAATACATTATTTACTTTCCTTTTGTACCAATGTAATACCAATATGCATTATGCGTTTAAAAAAATGACTCAACTAATGGAGTGTGTTATCTTGCACATTAGACGAATGCTCCTGATGGAGAAGATACTGCAGATGGTGAAAAACCTGCACAAACACCATTTTATATTCACACTAATATTTATAGCAGTCTGTTGAACTCTGATAGATGTTCATTAACCTGCCAGTGCTCGCATCCATCAATAAGGCGACGATCAAATTACTATCAACATAATTAACATAGTTATTAATTGCTGCACAAAAATGCTACTTATTCTTTCTCAATTTTCGCGATCAGTCGCCCCATAAGATGTACCATACACCTAAAATAGACATGCAACTGTAGCTCTTATGTTAATAACATTAATGTATACAACGCTATAAACATTTCGACAAGTTCTGTAGATCTTTTGGCGTATGTACAATGTCACCTTGACGACGAGTGGTGGTCTCACTAGGTATTTATGCTCTGGCGCCGTTCCAGGAGATGTAGGTCGCTTGCGCGCGCTGCTCACAATGATATTCATATCGCTAACATACATTTTAAACAATATGATCTATGGAATAGAATTGTTATTTGAAAATAGGTTTAATAGCAGACTTACGACTGACTTGTATTGATTTAGTTGAAAACAGTCTGATTCATGCAAAATACTTACACATTCGCCGTGTATTCGGTTCCCTACACCTGTATTTTCTAAAGTTAATTTTGGATTAGGTTGAATATAGTCAACAATGTAGGTACGGAATTATGTTATTGTTACTTTATGATATCCAAGAATAGCCGACCAATGTTACTACGCTGTAGATGATTTTTCAATGCTTTTAAAACTACCACTCCCTTACATTTCACTAGAAAGAACTCCAATGTTTCTCACACCGATATCACATTTTTCTACCGTGAAAACTTTGTTTTGAAAAACGATAATCCAACGCTCATGATATGACCCACTCCAAAATCTACGTGCTGGTAACCTTATAAAAAAATGCAGAGAAATGCAACGGAAGGATTCACACTATAGATTTTGAAAAAATCCATCTCAAAGAGAAAAGTTAGGAATTAAAGAGATCAAATTATTTCCTCGAACCCTGCAATTGATCCATCATCACTTTGAAATCATCATACTTCACGGCTGGTACTCCAGTATCTATTGCGGCCCACCCAAGTACGTCATTGTTTGTGGAAACTTTTAACACCGCCAGATTCACGAGCAATTACTACTGGAGAATAAAAATAAATTCAGAATGAAAATAAACTTATGTAACATGCGCAAAATTCCAGGTAGTCTTTAAATTGTTTGTTCATGTAATCTGGCTGTAAACATGGTATATTTAAAACAGGGTTATGCAGCACATTAACATCCTTTCAGAGTGCTGAGTCATAATGTTGTTTACTGGCAACCAATTAAATTACGCTGACGAAATCATCAGAGTCTGATCGATTACACTCGGCTCCCTAATTTATTTGCATAATTGAATTAAATTGTGAAAAGCTGTGATGTTCCTTCTATTTGCAGTAAATAGCAAGTTATATTTACCTTCTAGAATGAATAATGTTAATATACGGGTGAATTTTTCATCCTGTGGATGGCTATCTCCGAAACTATGAGGAAATCTCGAGGCCGATTTTGACGAAAACTGCAGCTTCATTGGATTTCTTTTTTTACTTCCCAGAATTTGATCCTTATTAGCAATGCTATCGAATGGTGTAATAATAACAGGTTGTGATATTTTTGTATTCGTGTTCGATTCCTGACCAGGATTGTTAATTTTTCTAAAATCTAATGATGCAGTTTTAGTTTTCGTCAAAATCGGCCTCGAGACTCCTTTCAACGTTTTTTGATATTCCTCAAAGACATTAAACTATATACGAGCAAGGTTATTTAAAATAGGTAGGTTGTATAGGTTCTTTTAAATCACTTTGATATTCCTCATAGTTTCGGATATAGCCATCCCCGCCCAGTTGAAAAATACACCCTGTATATTAGGTAAAGTCAGATCCCATGGCGGCATCGGTGTGTAAGGGTCTTGGACTACCAACACCGTCAATCGCCGATGGAACTAACTTATTCAGCACAAAAAACTCGTACATTTATAGATGAAATTTTTCCAATTAAACCAGGTAGGTAAACCAACTTTAAAGGAAATTCTTGAATGATTGCGAAGATTGCAATCTGATTAGTTCACGACGTAACGATATGCACGGTGCACCCGACATACCAATCTTACAAATGAGAATCATTTTTTTATTGCACCCTATAATGATGCTGTGCCAAAGTAAACAGACCCTAAAGGGCTTAGCGAGCAACAGCCACTCACGAGAGGTGCCACATAATGTTATTAACGTCCGATCGCGAGCCACGGCACTATAATACATGATGCAGATATACCCACGTTCGTTCACAAAGTACATGAGATTGGAACCATGAGTAAGTACCAAACAGAGACCGAAGACATCCAGAAAATTGATGATTAGGTTCTTTTTTAACTTTCAGCCCTCTGAAAACAGGCTTTTTATCTGTAAGGATTGGGTTTGGTTTCGAAATCCAGCCGGTAGTTTTTGGCATTATTGGGCATCTGCTCCATACAGACTATCGTCTTATCTGTCTGTATGCGACCAAACATCATAATCACTAAAAAATTAATTCATGAATGGGACATGATCAGGAGCCTTACCACGAGCTCTTAACGCGATCCAGTTTAGGGTGTGGGAAAGAGACAGAGCTATACAAGTCGTCTAGCGCCATCTCTTTCCCACAGCCTAAACTGGATCGCGTTAAGTGTTCATGGTAGGCCACCTGATCTTGTCATGCAACATTCAATATCCACTCGACCCAAATACACCACAGTTAAAATATTACCACAAGTTTATGGTTGACCAAACCCAATTACAAGTGAGAATTTTTATCTCACAGAGAGCAAGACGGAACAGAAGCCCTGGCGCCAACTTAAATTGGTTAGGTATTCAAATAGACACGGGCTAACAAAACAATTTTGGTGTCCGAAGCTGTTGCAGCACAAAGGACAAATCAACTCAGCGTGTACGAGTAACCAGTGTCGTGACAAACAAAGCTGTGCCGTTAGCAGTTTACCTATAGCAAGCTTGATGAAACTTTGGGCTCTGTCGACTACATCGTCAATGGCTGCGACCGATCGATCATGCAGCGCACCGCTGGGACATGCACTCAATTTATGGCCTCTCACTTAATTATAACATACCCAAGCAATTACGGATATTGCTCGGTCAGGTAATACGTATATGTTGGATAATGTAATTGTGGACCTACCAATTAGAATCGATATTGGGCTCTGTCACTTTGATTACAAGTCATTGTTACTACTACTGCATTAGAAGAATGGAGCATAACTTAAAAAGGTACTTGGCTATTATTTTCAGTCGATACTCAGCTGCTAACGTTTACATTTCTACAAGTTTGATTCATGAACTCCATGATATTGTAGGCCAATAATTTATTTCAGCGAAGTTTTTTGAAAACAAGACATTTAAAAAAATTGACCCATTTGCAGCAAATGCCCCAATAACCGAAATAGCTGGGAACTAGATATTTCGGGGTTACGTCCTAGAATAAAAAGATAGGCGAGTTTAGATGTCGTCATGTTAGCTGTTAGTTTTATTAGAAATCAACCATCTTTATGCCGCCGCCGCTACAAAGTCTCATCCTGCTGTATCTACAATGATATAGATATTGTAGCGCTAGAAAGTGTACATATATAACATCTGGCTGCTCAGATGCGTACCAAGCTTAAAGCTATAAGCTCTCTCAGACTCAGATATCATGAAAATCAAGAAGATAGGAGATCATTAGATACTATAGTTCTTGGTTTTCGCCAGAACTAATCTACGCTGTGCTGTGGTCTAAAGCTGTGGTTATTTAGGTCTTTTAATAGGGTTCATCAGCAAGCAGTTACAGAATTAATTAAAAGAATAATTGCAGTACTTACGAGTAAAATTAGTTCAAGAGTCTTAAGACGTAGATATGTATTTTATGAGATTGTGTACCAAATTCCAGCTGCAATCGTAAGCGCCGACATTGAACAACCGGATGTTGTAAACTAAACGACGGCGACGCCTACTGATTTATTTATTCTCCCGTTTTTTTAACCGACTTCGATTTTAATCGGCCGGTATTCATACCTAAGTGTAAGTGTAAAGCTACACTGTTCTCTGTAATAAATGAAAACATATTTTTTATAGAAGATAGACAGAATAATATTCCTAAGTTGTCTTACCATCAGTAGGGCAGTAGGTCTACATTACCTATATATTCATCCCACTTAGTTGCAGTGCAAGTCTACTCCAGCTGCTGCCTCGACAATTTATGCAGTAACATGAATCCAAAAGCTTCCGCTTTCGATTCGAACTACAAAAAAGTATCGTAAACAACTGCCCGCTAAAGTATATCACGAAATAAAGCTTTACTTTAAAACATACGTATTTTTACACCGAGATCAACATTAAAAGAAATGTATTGACACAAATATAAGTAGGTATGCACTCTAATTAACATGCCATTACCCAGATGCTCGTAAATATTGGCAATTTGGCAATAATTACTGTTTGGTAGCCGCCGCAGTCGGTGCAATTATTTCAGCGTGGTTATGTGTTCATTAATCGCGGTTTCAATTCTGCATAACCTGAAATTTGAGTGTCCCATATGCTAGCACTTATTTTATCAGGGTATAAAAGTAATAATTTAGACACACAACATCAAAATGGCTTAGAAAAAAATCAGACAAGGTAAGTAAAGCTTGATGATTTAAATTACACCCTATGTTTAGAACTATTTAAATTCTAAAAATATTAATAGATTTAAAAAAAATCTAAAAACCCACGTTTTTAAATATCCTAAAAATAAGAAAATAACCCTACGGGGTTGAGAGAGGGGCCACTCAAAACGTGGGGGCGTATATTATTTATGGGATATATTTACATGAAGTGAATAGATCGTGGGTGTAACTTGGAAAGATACGCCCCCACGTTTTGAGTGGCCCTTCTCTCAACCCCGTAGGGTTATTTTCTTATGTTTAGGATATTTAAAAACGTGGGTTTTTAGATTTTTTTAAATCTATTAATTATTTTATTATTTTTATCTTTGTTCATCGGGTTTGAAGCTACCCTGAAAATTTCAGCCTGCTAGCTTATCGGGAAGTGCCTCAAAGCCTGTCCGCCATCTTGGACATCCGCCATATTGGATTTAAGTCACATGACTATTTTTTTCGTATTCCTGACAGCAAACCCTTTCATTTGAAACCCATATCATGGGGGTGGATTTCAAACAGCCAGTCTGCCATCTTGGACGTCCGCCATATTGAATTTAAGTCACGTGACTATTTTTTTTCGTACTCCTGACAGCAAACCCTTTCATTTAATATCCATATCATAGGGGTGCATTTCAAATAGCCTGTCTGCCATCTTGGACGTCCGCCACATTGAATTTAAGTCACGTGACTATTTTTGTCGTATTCCTGACAGCAAACCCTTTTATTTGATACCCATATCATGGGGGTGGGTTTCAAACAGTCAGTCCGCCATCTTGGGGAGGGCGCCATATTGGATTTGTTACGACATTTTTTAGCTAGTCATGTATTGTCATGGTCGCGGGATTATTTCCTTACCGTGACCCCGGAACAGAAAGAGCTATTGAAGGACACCGTGGATTTTAGTCAGTAGAAGTCTGACAGTCCCTCCCGCCCTGCCCGGGGTTGGAGGACTCATTTGATGATTTTATCAGGCTATAAAAAAAAAAAAAGTCATGTATTGTCATCAGAATTCAGAGCGTGTGCAAAATTTCAGCCTTCTAGCTTATAGGGAAGTGCCTCAAAATTGAGTTGCAAAAGTCCAACCGGAACGACAAACAAGAAAAGTGAGTTTATAAAAACGTGGGAAAATATTGTATAGATAACAGGTAGAAGATAGGTTCGAAGAGGATGGCGGGGTCTTGAAGCAGACATTCAGTGAATAGAGTATCAGATTCTACACTGAAACAACAGAGGAACGGACCTGTAGTTAAGCAATAGTTCCAATTTTCAAGCAGGGACGTAGTGAGACCTAATCTAGAAAGGGGGCGAAACGCAACAGCGAGGCCCTTTTCTATCAGGACATTTTTTTTGCGCGTGTTGTATCACACAAGGACCGGCGCGAGGCCCCTTTATTTATTTATTCATTTATTTAAGGAGAACCAACAGCTATAACAAATGAATAACAGTAGTAACATGCAACACAGAGCCAATAACAGGTTCCGACGTATATAGAAATAGGAAAAGTAGAAGAAAACTTAGGATCTAACAAGCACGTAAAATATACAACATTATTTTTAGTATATGCGAAACCTGAATGTACTCGTAGTTTGTTCAGAATCAGTAACTGATTCGATTCCAATACTTTATACACTATGTTATTTTTTTTTTCAAAAAATATTTTAATTAAATTTTATTACCAGCTAATTACAACACAATCACCGTACGGTTAGATACCTATTGCCAAACTACATATTATCACGAGTGTATAACACAGTAGACGTGCTTTACGCGGGTGTACCGCGAAATGAGCATATTTTTGGACGGACAACCAGGTAATAGACAAGCTTATAATACTTTGTGATTGTTCATAATACGGTTTTAAATTTTTTTACATAGATTGTTTACACAAAAATATTGGACAGGTGTATCGGGTTTCGCATAAACAAAAAATAATGTTGTATAAAGATAAATTTTACTAAAGTGAATAAAGATTATGGCCCTTTGAAAAAGCTCGCATTCAACTGACTGCGTACAGAGTGGGATTTAGTAATAAACGGGTCGAGGGAGAACTCTTTACAAATAATGTTAAAGTCCTTGCTCGCTCGCACCATATATTATAATATGAGTTTTGCCTATAATTGGAATGAGAAAAGGGAACAGATATAGGCTGATTAAATTTATCTGACCTCTGAGGTACATTAAAATACAGTTTGTTCAGAAGATCAAGACAGTCAATGTCGTTAGATAATTTTTTTAAAAGAAACGTGCAATCTGCTAGTCGACGACGATTTATGAGTGGCTGTAAATGAAATTTCCTACAAAGGTTTATGTAATTTTCAGAATGGTATGGTATACGTAGCCGAAAACATAGGAAACGAATAAATCTTTTTTGTACATTCTCAATCCGATCAATATATGTATTTATGGTAACACGGGTTCCAAATTTGTGATGCATATATTCAAGATGACTTCTAACAAAGGAGCAATAGAGAATCTTTAGAGTTTAGGCCTTCTTAAAGCACCCCGCGAGTGTCATGACGAAACCTACCGATCTTGAAGCTTTAGCCACTACTTGCTCAATATGCACGTTAAACAACAGTTTAGAGTCGTGAAAGACACCCAAATCACGTACACCGTCACACCTCTGTAATAATTGTCCTTTAAGTTCATAGGTTGTTGGGAGAGGTAATCGTTTCCTGGTAAATGAATGATATAACTGAACATTTTGTAGGGTTCAAATCTAGATGACTTTGTTTCCCCAGGAAGCTTGCTACATACAATAGGGCCTGCCACGGCAGTGAAGCCGCGAGACCAGGTGTGATTCTCGGCGACATCAGCTCTGCGAGGTATCTTTAGTTCTTTCGGTTCACATGTCATGGCTCACCCACGTAATGTATGTAGATGGGTCGTATGAATATAAAACATGCATCAGTGAGCGGGGTTCGCGTATCTGAATTTTGGGCCAAATATAAAATAATTTGCCATCGACACGCTAAAAAGTACTTTACTAATTGGGAACAAACTCGTTATCGTCGATGTAACCGGCTTTTTTTTTATTAGAGCTTCTACTGTCGCCCCTTCTGGTGCGAGGCCGGGGACTAGGGTCAGCTTCGAGCCTTCGACCCTCCCTAGCTACGCTACTGTGTCAAGCGCAAAGGGTTGGGTGAACACGAAAGCCCTGAACGTTACAGTACTGCTGGTTATCAATGTCATCACAGTCCGTCGCGTGCATACGTGTCTACACACTTAATTAAGGTGAACACAGAAATTGATTAGTGCACATTCTCACAAACAATGACACGTTTGTGCTAACCTATCTCACGTTAGTTCCGCCCGGAGTTCCGTCGGAACGAGGCACAACAATGCACGGGATGTGTTATGGACTGGTATAGACGCATGTAGAGCATTTCCATGTAAGCCGGCAAGCCGACGGAAACCCAATGAGTTTGCTATCACACGTTGCAATTCTCCTTGATGTCAACTTACCTATATTATGTTCTCTGTATTGCACAGTTTAAGCTGTTATAAAGGATTATTGATTTTTTCTTTGCAGGGCTGGTTATAAGGAAACAGGAAGTTGCTGCTTCTTTTTGGTGATGAAAGAATTGGAAAAATAATTGCAATAATAAATCTTCTTCTAAAAATTATTATGTGTTTATACAAAAAGAACCACAAAATAGTTTAAAATACCTACAAAATAATTCAGTGAATTCTTTTGAAAGTCAGTGACTTTGTTTTTTATTTCATTGATTTTTTGCCATTCATGAGACCAAATGGCAGGACTGCACCGAACAAAAAAAGAATCATCGAAATTGGACCAGAAACCTTGGAGTAATCGATGTAGACAATGTTGATATTTTTTTTAGATTTTATTAGTTGATTTTTCATGGGACTTTTTGGGAAGTAAGTAGGTATACCCTTTCCAACAAAAAAATATTTTCTATTTCGGTTGGTTAGCGACGAGTTATGCGATAACAAACATAAAAAAAGATATTAACATCCGAATTGAGGACCTCCTCCTCTTTGAAGTTGGCGGTCATCCCGTAACGCTCAACTTAAACTGCCTTTAACAAATGAGAAATTCCCCTAACATTCCTTGGCTATGTTAAAAAGACTCCCGGTTCAAATCAACTCAACCATCTCAACTATTTTTTTTTTAAATAACACTTGTGGCCTATAATGAAATAAATGAAAAACTAGAGTTTCCTGTTCATTTCAGACCGCCAAGATTCTATGCGATACGATGTCTACCTCTGTAAATAATAATTTGAATGAATAAAATCATTTCCAAGCGGAACTGGACGGCGCAGACTGCACTCATATAATGTTATCGTCGACAAGTCTGTACGATATAATATGTTACCTATGTGTTTTATTTTATTTCATTGTTTTACATGCATCTAGGTCCAGCCCATTTTTCAGACGTATGGAATAATTAAGATTAACTAACCTAGGGTTGCCATCCTGCCAGGGTTGCCTCGGATTTGTCCTAGTTAAGAGGGCATCCGCGGAGCGCCCTCGCCGTCATTTGTAGTTCGGGTTTAAAGATTTAAAGTCTTGGGCCGCCCGCGACATGCACACTTCACCGTCCCCCCAAACCTCCCGACGCAGTATTGCCACGGTGCGTACTTCGACTCCGGGTTCTAGACTCTAAAATCCGGGGACTCCAAAAACGCGCCTTGGCCTGGTTTCCAAATTTTAGAGATTGCAAACCTAACCTTACCTTCAAAATCCTGCTGATTATAATTATCTAAAAGTGTCTGACGCAATCGAGGAGCAGAGCCTGTAGCCAAACGGCAAGCGACAATCGTTAACGTTCAGCAGTCGCTAATACATTTTCAACTTTATGTCCCATTGCATAAAGTTGAAAATCTATCAAAGATTACAGATCATTTTCGTTTGTTTCTTTCGCTATCGCTCAGCAGTCTTTACTAGATTTTCAACTTTATGTGATGGGTGTATAAAGTTGAAAATGTATTAGCGACTGGTGAACGTTGAAGATTGTCGCTTGCCGTTTGGCTACAGGTTCTGGTCTGTCTAGTCCTAGTTACAGTAGATCCCTCGATATTACATAGTACCTAACTCTAAAAAGTTAAAACAGTCCATACTTATTACTTTTAAAAATATATTTTATATGAAATCGTTATTAGTCCAAAGGACGATTTTCCAACGTTTTCTATTCGATTTGGTCCATTTTGTACGTTTTATTCACAGTCCATATTTCCAACTTTTTAATTTTATTTCTTATTTTAATTCGTTAGTTAGGTCGATTGTGGTTTAAAAGATCTTAGCGAACAGACGGCGACGGGAAGCGACTTCAGGAACAAAGCAGCTTTCAAGTGGTGAAAGAATTAGAAGAATTGTTAAATTGATATTTTATCAAAGCCTTGAACGAATGAATTGAAAACCAATCAGAAATAAAATCTCGGAACTTCTTTGTTTTCAAAAAGTAAGGCGATTTTTATTAATTAAAATCTGACAGACTGCCACAGAAATAATAAAAAAAAAAACAAAAGCTTTTGACAGAATTCCAAAAGTATGTATTTTTTATGTTTGTAAACGATAACTTCGTCGTGTACCGATTCGGTACATAAATAACTACATACTTACATAGTGACATAGTGACATAATTTGGTGTAGGTAGGTACCTAAAGGTAGGTTGATGTCTCCAAGTGATGATCTGATGATATGATGGGCCCCGTATACCAAGGGAACTGATGTACAGACGTCAGCAGCTCAACCTATTCGAAAATTTCAAATTTTACCAATCGAATATTAACCTTCCGCTATTGTTATAAGGTTGAAAATCTATTTAAAAAAAATTGGTTGTTTGAGGTAGGTTGATGTGTAGGCGTCTTACCTAAACCCCCTTATTAATAGAACGAGAAGTAAAGTTACGCCAAGGTCAATCCTTAAAAAATGGTTATTTCGAAGATTATCCTGGTTGTAACTTTAGTCCACGTTTATTAATAAGGGGATAGTGATTAAAGAGATGTGTTTTGCAGACAAAAATGCAAAAGGATGGTTGGCAACATCAATAAATTGCACATATTTATTAGTCCACCATTTGTAGGTACCAACCTACTATTACTTATTCTGTGCCGTTAGGTGATTCTCACACGGCACCGCGCACCGCTGCGGTTGGTGGTGAAGTGGATCTCATGTCGCATTCGTCTCTAATAAATCCGTAGATGCCTAACACACGTACACCGCCCGGCCGCGCGGTCGAGCGGCGCTTTCACCGCCACCGCCTCTCCGCGCGGTGAGGCGGCGCCTCACACACGGGGCGCCGCATAACTTGCCAGTGTCTGTGATCAATCCATCCGCGCGAACAGGTGCGTTAACCGCCTTACCGCGCGGGGCACCTGCACCGCTACGAAATCCGCTTTACCACCACCGCCCTCCGCGGCGGTGCGAGGTGCCGTGTGTGAATCGCCTTGGCTAAAGTTTTGATAAATAATAATGGACACTATTTTTTCATTTGTTAATTCAATGCATAATTACAAAGATATAACTCTTCAAAGTTCGAGAGTCTGGGCTCGTGACGTGACGTCAGAAGCAAGAGTAAACTTACCCAACTAACCAACTGTAGGTACTTACTTTTGACGTACCTATATCTAATTTTAAAAGAGTGTTATCTCCGTAAATTTTGGTTAACGTGGTTAACGTAACAAACGAACCGCTTTTAAAATCATATTTTTTATTATTTTCCTGTTATCTTCGCCATAATACTACTCGTAAATAGCTTCATAGAAGCGTCAATGGTGCTTCTCGAAAACTTTAGCTCCAAATTAAACAAGATTAAACTGCGATATCGAACTTTAAAAGATTTTCCGGAAAGCTTTTCCACCATTTATAATTGTGTGAAATCTATGCCATTCAAGACGTTAAATAGTTTTTTTGATAGACTTGAACGAATGAATTGAAAGCCAATTTAAAAAAATAAGGCGGTTTTTTATTAACAAAAAGCTAAAGCCTGACAGTGTGCCGCTCTTTTGAAAGACTTCCAAAAGAAGGATGTTCTAATGTCTGTGTGAAAGTATATTTCAAATGTTCGTTCAACCTTATCTTCGTCGTGGGTTCTTACAATTTATGATTTATTTTTAATTAATAAGTTCTTATAATAAATAGCTACATATTTAGTGTAAAGGTAATGTGTCTCCGAGTGATGATCTGATGATAGGTCCCGTAGACCAGTGGAACTGATGTAGGTACCTAGAGATTCAAAGTCGGTAACATTGACATTGAAAACTATGATTTTAGAAGAAAGAAAAATTCAACAGCGAGTGGGATTTGAACCCGGCGGCGTCTTCTGGATAAGTACCCCAGACGCCTTACCAAATAGACTTTTTCTTTTGATTTTGTTAATATTATTCTCTCAAATAGGTGGCGTTTACTAGTGAATGGAATTAAAATACGTGAATGAAAAACATTCTTTATCACTTTTTAAGAAAATTCGAACGCGTACGGAGTATGAAATTTAGCGAATTTTAAAGATTAGTACGTATATTTTATCAATCTCATATTTTAATGAAGTAGATTAAATTTGGAGTAGCTACTGTCCGACTACTAGAATAATAAAAACAAACCCTTCATTTTACATATCAATATATACGTAGGTATATAAAAATCAATGCCACTTATCGTTGTAATTTTATAACTCAAGAACGGGCTCACCTATCCAAACCAAATGTTTAGGCATTGTTTGGACTACTATGTAGGTAGATGGTTTATGTAAAGTTTGCACAAAATCGGTCTACGGGGTTCTTCATTTATCACATTTTTTGTACTTAAGTACGAAGCACGTACCGAACCGCTAGTTTTAATAAAAGAAAGCATGTAAGTACAATTTTTTACATCACTTTGGCCTTCAGACGGTCATTTGTTCATGTGTTTAATTAGTGCGTCTCTTTTTATGACACCCTACTAAACTGCTCCAACAAATTTATTCTGGTCTGATTCATGTACCTATCTTAATATCGCGCATCGAGCAGTGGAGGCTAAAAAAAGAAATTCGTGTAATTATTTCAGCTCCAGATGCAGATAAGATTACAGACTTGTTGAAACAGTTTCCTAAAATATATTCTTATGTTCAAGTGGTGAAAAGTACGTATTGGGGATTAGCGTAGGCGCTCGCTGAAACATACGCCACGAGATCTACCAACCAGCAGATACAGGAAACAAATACCATCGCACTCAATATCATCAGAAATTATCTGGGTTAGACCATTTTCATTTTAGGACTATCTGTTAACTCGGTAGATATAGAGTAATGACAAGGCATGATATTGGATAGGTACCTACCAAAGAAAATCAAACCAGGAACAGCATTTTATGAAATCATCTTCGAGAAAACATACCTAAACTGATCAAAGTTAGCGAAACGTGCCTTTAGTATCATAAGGGAAGCCGCAACCGCGTCGTTGAAATTTTCCTGCTTTTCCCGAAAATTTTAGAACAACACTGCCATCTGTACTTTCGACAAGTAATAACGTCCATGCCCGCCAGTCGAACAAAATTTTATTTTTGTCTCGCCCGTCGTTTGCTTTTCAGCCAGCTGGCCCACTAACTTGTTCCAAGATTGTCCAACAGGTGGAGTGCAAGGACTATAATATCTACTGCTGAATAGAGATGATGTGTCGAAACAAAATAGCAGGCAACTTTCTGTGACTCTCTCCACGTAACGCAGGCTTGTGGCACAAGATGTCCTCACAATAAGAGATCGATTCAGGAAGAAGCATCGCAATGTATTGAATTACCAAATAATGTTAGCCTTTACTTGAATAGTTGGTCTTGATTTTTATATGTTAACAAAACAATTTCAACAGCACATTCATATTGTTTACATATTTTTGTGTAAGTACCTAATTGGCAATGCCGTCAGATGATTGAAATCGATAAACATCATCAATAGTTGCGCCAAAGGTCGTGGCCTGTAGATCGTTAATGAAAAGCTATCGATCAAACAGATCAAGATCGCATCCGGGCGCGCGGGCGCACGGGCGCGGCTCTGCGCAGAGTTATTCCCAGAGCGCGAGACGGGCGCGGGCAAGGGCGGGGGCGGGGGGCGCGCGGGCGCCGCGCTCAGTGTGTCGGCGCGCGCCGCCGCCGCCATGGGCAACCAGCACTCCGCCTCACACTACGTCCACAAGCCCAGCAAGAACGTGCGCTGGAAAACCGCAGGTAATGTCAGCCCCCGCTCCCTTGACGCCGGTACCTCCACAGCCAGCCTCCCACACCTGTGCAGCTCGCCTGAGCCCCCTGACTGTATTTCTATTTTTAAAAGACTGCGCGCTGCGATTCCTAAAGCGTGGCACAACAAAACAAATCGTAAGACCGTCCGCGTTCATGTAACGATTATCACGCGTCTAATTTTGAAAGGAGTTTTATGCCAAATGGCTTATATCGGCAGCACCGTCGTTACCGAACAAAGGTTAACGCCCGACTAGACATATTTAATTTTAACTTAAATCATCCAAATGCATTGAGTAACGCCCAACCTCGTCTCGAATTCCAGGACGGCCTGCAACGCCAGGAAAGCCGGATATCATACCGATACTAGCGGACGAGGAGCCAAACTCGATCACACTGCGATGGGCACCTGCGGCCCACGACGGGGGCGCGCCTCTGCTGGGCTACCAGGTGGAGTGCAACCGGCTGGGCACGCCCGACTGGATCCGTACGGCGCCGCCCGTGGTGCTCCGGCCAGAGCTTGTGCTCACGGGGCTCGAGCCGCCCTACCGCTACCAGTTCCGGGTGGCCGCGCTCAACGCCGTCGGCCGCTCCGACTACAGCGACCTGTCCGACGTACTCACGGTCAGCTCGGACCGCCTCCCTCATGAACCACCCCTATTTCTTCAACATTTAGATGACTTGACGGCTCTTGAAAATGATAAAACAGAATTCCGTGTCGCTTTCTCTGGTATCCCGCCACCTACGATAGCGTGGTTCAAGGATGATTATGAAATTTTCAGCAGCCGAAGAACTGCGATCACTACGAGCGAGTCCACTAGTGTTCTCGTTTTTCACCAGACTCTACCGAGCGATGAAGGAGAAATAAAATGCACAGCAACCAATCGCAGTGGACACGCAGTCACAAAAGCTCGATTGTCACTGGAAGCTCCACCGAAGCTGCGCTACCCGCGTCAATACGAGGATGGCTTGTTATACGAAATCAACGAAACAGTTTTCCTAAAAACGACAATAGTTGGAAAACCGGCACCGACTGTAGAATGGCGACACGACGGCCAACCCATAGAGGTAGACGATCGAGTGGAGATATCGAACACTTCAAAATTCTCGATGCTGAAAATACACTCAGCACGAAGAAGCGACCGAGGGGAATATCAGATTCACGCGAAGAACAGAATCGGGGAGGACACGGCCGCGTTCCTCGTGACCATCACGGCGCCGCCGGACCCGCCGCAGCGCGTGCGCGTGGCACGCCAGGTCGACAAGTCCGTCTCTCTAGACTGGGAGCCGCCCGACGACGACGGCGGCTGCCGCATCGGTAACTATGTGGTGGAGTACTACCGGAACGGTTGGAACGTCTGGCTTAAGGCAACTACCAGCCGCAAGACTAATGTTACTTTGTTCGACCTCATCGAAGGGAGCGAGTATCGCTTCCGTGTGAAAGCGGAGAGTCCATATGGGATGAGCGCGCCAAGTGCGGAATCAGCGCCAGTGCGGATACCGGGCCGGCCGGTTGATATGGAGTTTTTGGCGGTGGAGTCAAAGATAATAAACGAGGTGCTCACTCGTGAGGACGGCAGCGAGGCCCGTGTGTCGCCAGCGCCGCGGCGCAAGCGCGCGCAAACCGCGCCAGCCGAGGCCCCACCACCGCCCCGCCAAGTACGCCGCCGTTCGCCCCCGCGGGACCCCTCCGGCAGCAGCGAGTTCATGCTGGTACTATACCCAGATTCGCAGAAACAAATGGAAAAATCCGGTAAGCATTTTTCTTAAATTAAATTGACCTTTTGTTTAATTAAAGATGCGTTTTGCAGTTTTGTTTATCTATTGGCGCTAGTAAATTAAACAGTATTCTGTCTGGTCTGTATGGTCTTTGGTTCTATATGCCAAAGTTGGAACTTGCGTGTGTAGAAGACTTTACTAAGTAAAGTGTAGGTACCTTGTCTACATACAGTATCCTGGGGTATATATATGGATTGTAGAAAGCTTATAGGTATAGGTAGATACTCTATCACGTTCATAATGATTTTAATATACTTACCTACTTATTTTATCCTTTGTAATATAAGCTTTCAAACAATGTTTTTAAGCTAAAAAGCTGTTAAACAAACAAACAGCTGTTAAATAAACAAACAAACAAGACTAGTTTGAGAGGCAACAACTGTCCACACTTATTATAGTACCATGAACTGATCTGTCAAACTAGAACCATAATACTGTAAAAAGGACCGCATATATTGTTTGGAAATTATAGTACAAATATTCTGCTCTTCGCGAATTACATTTATACAACACTATGTTCAACTTTGCAAGTAACAATCACAAAATTGAAATTCTAGTCAAAGTCCTAAAAAAAGTCATTGCCAATAGATAAGTTAACGACTTTATTCGTTCTCTACCTAATTCAGTATGTTGACTGATAAATTGGTAAACACTTCAAAACATTCACACTTGACACATGAGTAGCTCTGCGCTAAACACAAGAAAGTTGAATAATTCTTACGTCCGGTGTAGTTACTAACATAGAGGAAGAAAGATGCGCTGGACGACCATTATACTTATTTATTGCAATATTGCGATTGTTTTTTTAACTATAACATATTTTTCAGACTATGCAAATGTCGACCTTCAGTGTGTCGCACAAGCGTGCATTCGAATTATATGGCGTGTCGCAGTAAAGTTTTGTCGCACAAGCGTTCATTGGACTTCCGTTTGTCGCACTAGCGTAGTACACTCAATTAAAGCAGTAGGCACATACGAGGATTTTGTTATACATAACATAATCCAAAAAAGTTCATAAAAGCTGATTCCAAATCAACTAAAGGCATGGGTAGTGCTTCGACGCATGGTTCGTCTATAAATAGGCGCCCGCCAAAGTCAGCTATAAGTTTAACACAACGGTACATACTTAGTTACGCGCTAACATAACTCAAACATAAACGCGAGATGCTGACCGCATCACAGCTTCTGCGAAATTAACATACAACAGAATATTTGCGAAATCAAATCTATTTCCAGCATAAACGAAGTTTGCAGCAGAAGTATTATTAAATTTTGCTTTACCGTTGAGTCTGAACAGTAAAGCTGTGCATGTTTACAATGTTAAAATAACACAAATGCAAACTCCGTTTCACGTAGCGATCTGTAAGGCTTTACTTAAATATAGCGAATGTATATTTTAGTACGCGTATTTAGTATAGATTTGTATTGACCATTTGTTGATAGCGATTGGATGACTACAGAAAAACTCTTTTAATTTCAGAAAAGAGACAATCCTTTCAACTGGATCTGGACTCTCTGACGCCGCCCCCCATGTCGTTCTCGGCGCCGGAACTGAGCTCGCGTTGTATGATGCCTTTCAAAGCACTTCGCAACGCCGTCAGTTCATCGCAGCTTCTGCATGAACTAGCAATGGCACGCGTTCACAAGGCTGTGGCTATGAAAGAAGAGCAAACCAAAAACAAAGACGATAGACCCCCTAACCACAAAACTGACATTCCGTATAATACTAGCTTTGATCGCGATAGCGTGAATAATGATCGAGACATGCCTAAACTGGACGAAGACTACTCTGAAGCAAAGCCCAAAAACCCTGAATTATTAACCAAACCAGACTCTATTGACAGCACACAGCACAAATTCGGTCCGCGCCAAGTCTCTTTAGATTCTGAAACATCGGATCCCAAATGGCAACACATGTCATTTGATGAAGACTATACAGCTAGCACGGTTTCCTCTGATGGCGAATATACGGATGATGGAAGCCTTGATGGAGAAACTGATAGACGAAGTCAGTATTCGAATGAAGAAGATACATATAATCCAAGGGACAAAACGGCCCGCCGTTCGCCTCTTAAAGATTTTATTGAAGAAGAAGAAGAAGAGCTGTCAGAAAGCGAGCCTCTCAAATTATTACCTCTACCCGATCCAAACTTTGTCCCAAAACCTATATTAAAGCGAAGAGAATCAGACATGGTAGAATCGAAACCAGCCCCTGAACCTGAAATACCAAAGATAGAAGACAAACCTAAAACCATGGATAAACCGAAAATTATAGAAAAAATTAAGACTGCTAATAAACCTAAAAGTATAGAAAAATCAAAAGCGGTAGAAAATTCTAAAGCGAATGAAAAACTTAAAGCGGATGAAAAACCTAAAACGGCTGAAAAAACCAAAGGAGAAAAAACAAAGAAGGAGGAAAAGAGAACAATTTTTAAGAAAATCACCAACACCAAGTTTCCGAAACTGCTTCACAAAAAGGAACCTGAAAAACCTAAAGAAGAAAGTTTACCCGAGGATAACCTTAAGAAAAATTATAAAACTGACAAATCACAAGATAAGATCAGTGAAGAAGGTAGAACAGTCATTGATTATTATGGTAATATAGTAAAAGAATACGGCAGCCACAAAAAATCGGCTGCCCCCATATACCTTAAAACAGAAGACTTAAAAGCTGTTGCTGAAAAGCAGCAACTTGAAACGAAACCCGATACTGCTGAAGAGAACAAAACAATAAAACCAAAGAAGATAAATAAACCTACTACCAATAAAGTGACACCTGCTAAAGGAAAAACTGCAAATTCTGTAAATAAATCAGTTAAGCCGAAGCACACAACCAGTGCCGATAAAAATCAATTGGAAAAGAAAGGCAAAACAACGACAATCCAATCCAATCCTCCAGAATTGCAAAACAATACGCCCAAGAAGTGTACTCAACAGGTAGTCCTGAAAGCAGAGCGGGCCACCATCGTCATACCTATCAATTATCAAGAACTTGAAGAGAAAGCTAAGATGAACGTGAGGTCAGCCATCGATTACACAGTAGACGTTTGCCTCCTTCTATTAGCGTTTTGGGTTTACTTCTTTAAGGACGAGAGGCTCGCCATTCCCTTTCTTATACTGATAATATATCGACAGTTGCAGGAAACCCTCATGTTGAATATTCCCGAGTGGTATGAACTTTATACTCCCAGTTGGCTCAAGAAGAAAACTTCTTGACCTCTCCCAAAAGACATGTTGTGCGATAATCTGATTGAATTGTGAGCAATGTATGATGTGTGTTTTTGTGAACATATTTGTTTTATTAATATTAAACTTACACATTATGTCTAATATAAATTTAAATTAGGTACGTATAATTCAAACTTATACTAAAAGTAAGATGAAAACTGAAACTAGTTGGCAACGACGTCACATTTATAAAATTATTTTTAAAAATTGCTTTCTAAATTAAAATGTTGTATTTACGCAATAATATTAAATCACTTACCAATAACGTGCGCCTCATATCTCAGTTCAAGCTGCCGGTTTCAGACTGTGTTCCTTTATTACCGCCTCGTACAATAAGGGACTCCGATGCCTGCGCTCGTAAAAAAACAGGACTTATTCTAGGCGTGTATTTCAATGAAAATGTAACACATAATCCGGCAATTCTCACCGCAAGCGGTCGAAAATATGATGAGTACCTATGTGGAAGATTATGGTCGCTCTTAAATCTAGCTCCTATACCGAAACTTGGAGAAAGTAGGGTGTTTTATGACTTGGATCCAAAGTATGCTTTTGTCGCTGTCGCTGGACTGGGCACCGAATGTTATACGTACAATGGAGTCGAGAAATTAGACGAAGCTAAGGAAGCAATAAGAATTGCAGCGGGTGCTGGCGCTAGAGCACTTCGTCCACTTAATCCTAAAGATATCTATGTAGAATCATTCGGAAGCGCTGAGGCTGCTGCGGAAGGAGCAAACCTCGCATGCTGGGAATTTTGCGAATATAAAAGTAGAACAAAAAATAAAATAATTCCCAAACCTAACTTCCATTTATTCGATGACTGTGACGTGGAAGGTTGGAGAATAGGCGCATTGAAAGCTGAAGCTCAAAATTTAGCAAGGCACTTACAAGAAATGCCAGCAAATATATTAAATCCTACTAAGTTCGCCAAAGTAGCCGTGGACTTATTATGTGAGTTAGATATAAATGTAGAAGTGAAAACAAAAGGATGGGCAGCGTCTCATGAAATGGGTGGATTTGTGTCGGTTGGCAAATCCTCTATACAGCCCCCACTGTACGTCGAAATCAGTTATTACGGAGCGGATGAATGCGTCCGCCCAATAGTAATGATCGGTAAAGGTGTGACGTTCGATAGTGGGAGTTTAGACTTGAAAGGGATCGAAGACTTAAAATACATGAGAGGTGACATGGCCGGTGCAGCGTGCGTAGTAGCCATCACGAGAGCCGCGGCGAGACTTAAACTTCCCGTCAATATCAGAGGTATTCTGCCTATGTGTGAACTTATGCCCAACGGTAGTAGTCCCAAGTTTGGCGATGTTATTTCCTGTGCACACAATAAATCTATTCACATTAGAATGCCGTCACGAGAGGGGCGACTGCTCATAGCAGATAGTTTAATTTATGCACGTAACTACTGGCCCAAATTCATAATCGACATAGGCACCATGTCAAAAGAATTGATACATTACCTCGGCGGGGCAGCGTGTGCTTGTTACACTAATTCTGAAGAGTTGTACCAGTGTCTGGAGCTGGCGAGCTGTCAAACAGGAGACCGAGTCTGGAGGATGCCTCTTTGGAAGTTCTACGAAAGCCGAGTGAAAAATTGTGGAACAGCGGATGTCGCGAACACAGGTCGCGAGGAATTCGGCGACTCTGCAAACTGCGCGGCCTTTCTGAAGCAGTTCGTACACGACAGCCAGTGGGTGCACCTCGACACATACGGCGTTGGCTACACCAAAGGGTTCGACGTACCGTACCTGTCGCGCGGCATGACCGGCCGCCCAACCCGGACAATCATCGAGCTCTTACACCAAATGATAGCCTTATCTAAATTATAATACAAATATTATTCGTTTATAGATAATATTTTGTGTAGTCGCTGGTGTTTAAGATTTTTTATCACATTTGGCAATTAATAAACCCTTTAACAATTGATGGTTTTATTATGTACTAGCAAAACGTATGAATCAAGTCGCAGAAATCGGTCACTAGTGCATAGAAAAATTAACACGTAAGTGTGGCGATCGTAATTATTACATTTGTTATGCAGTCATGTATAATGTATGAAAAAGCATTATGGATGTGCAGCGAGCGCGTGCTCGCGGACGCATTGCATGAAGTCCGTGACTAGGTGGTCGCACTTGAGCGGCTGCTGTTCGTGAGACATATAGCAGTGTGCGAGCACGCGTCGCTCGTGTGCGCAGGGCGACGGTGTGCTGCGACAGGCAGCGCGCGGGCGAGGCGCTGCAGCGCGGCACAGCGCTCTCGGAGCTCCGCGTATCTCAAGCTCGTAGCCACCTCCCGCACGACATCTTCATCAGCACTCGGAGTAAACGCTCGCTGACATACTTTCGCGGAAACATAAACTTTATTATCCCTTTCATGCCAATCAAATAATAGTTGAATAATACAAAATCGACGACTAAACAATGAAATATACTCGGATGACGGAATCTTATTATTGTTATAGTAACAAATCACTATGGTTTCATAATGTGAAATAAAACGTGTTGTTGATTATGCTCGTTTATTAATCAAAAGATTATTAAAAAATATTTAGGAACATTTTATGGCACATAATAAAAAATATAGGTACATAATTATTATTAGATTAATATACCTGAGGTACTAGTAAAAATGAGTGACGTAAATACGCTGATTTTTTAATAGAAAAAACAAATATTCTTTAGCATGTTGATATTTTTGGCAATATTTACAATTTGTATCCCTCATTTTAGAAAACATTGCAGTAAATGCTATACAGGATATAAGTATTTTCAATTATAAAATCGAAATGACGTTTACGTCGCGCACTCGTGCCAGTGTGCCTCTAATACACCTTAATTTATAAAATAACAAAACAATGTAAAATCAAATCGATTTACATTTAATATATTAGGTTATTTTCTTAATTTAATTAAACCAGTATTAATCGAGAGCTCACTTTCCTGGCAACACAATATGTCATTTACTTTTACTAATATTTGATTTATTGCCAGGCAAGCAGTTGAGACAACTGATGAGCTGCCTGATCATGTATTAATTTGACCAAACATTTTTATAAATTATTTTGTTGTGTTATTTGCATACCAAATAAAAATATAAAACGTAAGTCTACTTTATAAATGCGTTTGAGTCTTAAAAGTATGATTTATTTATAACAATATAAGGTTTAATTCCTTTTTTGTTTTTTCGTCCATAACCACAACAAAGTGTAGCAACACTTTGTTGTGGTTTTTGCAGGTATACAAAAGCCTAGCCTAGCCTAGCTGCGCTCGGACTTCGTTCGAGTGAATGTCGGAACTCAATAATGTATTTTTTTTTAAACAAAGGATTTTTTCTAAAATAAAAGCCTTTGCCCAGCAGTGGGACAAGATAGGTTTAAAAAAAGCCTTAAGTTATTCCTTATTACATCAGCTACCCGCCAATAGAAGTCCCGTCAACATCGGCCCAGCCTTTTCAGAGATTAGCCATTACAAACAGACAGACAGACAAAAATTAAAAAACGTGTTATATTGGTTTATGTTCCGTTTACTACTAATATTTCAATATTACAAACAGTCACTCCAATTTTATTTATATGTATAGATTAATTTGTAGTTTTCATCCCAATGTAAAAACGCAAATGTCATCGATAGAATGTTAGGTACCTATTACATTATTTTCTGATACAAGAAGTTTGATGTTTTGCACAAAATGTAGCCTTATTAGACAACTTACTATTACCTAACCGTTTTATTATGGAAGAATACGATGTTACTGGAAGTTGACACTTTTAGTAAACTTGTATACCTATCGTATTTTACTAGAAGTATTAACTTCTTTATGGCCAATTATATCTCTACTCTACCAAGAATAGACAAAGTTATCTACTATATAAAAATAAGTCGGGTTTCCCTTCCTGACGCTATAACTCCAGAACGCACGAACCGATTTCCACGGTTTTGCATTCGTTGGAAAGGTCTCGGGCTCCGTGAGGTTTATAGCAAGAAAATTCAGGAAAAATAACGAAGCCATCTGGTGGCGAAACGGAGTTCGCCGAGTTTGCTAGTTTCATGTATATTTCGATACGTTTGTTTTTTTGCACAATTATGGCACAATCCGTAGAATATAAAATTTCTATTTTAAAACATTGCCATACTTAAAACGGTAAAAATCTTTTTACGTTCTGTTATTGTTTTTTTTTTTTCCATCGACAAAAACCTGTCCGTACGGTGCCATGCTACGCGGGCTAGGAAGATCGTACGGACTGCAGCATAATACACTAAAGTATGCAGTTTCTATACATAAGATATGGCAACGTCCACTTAAAATCAAATGTTCATACGAGCCAAAAAATAAAGGCTGACTCGTAAATCGCTCAGCGGAACCCAGTTACATTTGACTGCTCATAAATGTTATTAATACATAGGCATTGTAAAGTAGGTTATCTGAAACTATTTAAGAATATTACTTCTATGTAGTATTTGATTGCATTTTACTGTCATTACTAATCACACAAGAGTCTCGCTTTACATACAGAATGATATGTCCATACTCAAATAGAGTAATTAAGATTCATACTGATGCTTCACTCTGGAATACTTTCTGCGGATGTGGCTACGGATCACGAGTTTTATACAGTAGAAATATGTAAATAAGCGAATAATCAACTATGCTTCACTTCCCAAAAAGGCAGACAATTTATGCTTTTTAGAAGAAACTTTTGTAAATGTAGACTATATTTAATACAGACTACGACATACTACAAAAGTTGATATTATTTCCTGTAGGAAAAAAACAGCAGTCTGGCACAAATGGATGCCCAACATCATACAAATTCCAAGTGTTGAAACAATATCAAAAATGTCTCGTCATAAAATTCTTTCAGTCGAAACTCCTAGCCAAGTATAATTATTTACTAAGTAGATTGACACACATCATTGTCAATTACCAAATGCCTTTAAAGCGAAATGTGCTAGAAATCTGGCAATCAGACGTATGAAGTATAATAGTGAGTGGAGCATACATGGCGTGTAATGTGCGTGATCGGGAGGTGCGTGCGGCAGCTGGCAGCTATGTTATAGATGAACTAATAGTCGCGATCGGTACGATAGCCAGCCGTGACGGACGCACTTTCCACGATAATAAATGTCTGCGCTCCCGCCGAGCGCCGAACGATAGATACCATCTGACGGATGCCGCGCAAAAACTTTACATTTATACGCGATTATAATGCGAAAGTGGACGAACCGTTACTTTTAGATTATCACCTGCTTCAAGGAAATGTAAGGTAGCTGTTTGGAATGTATGCACGGGATGATAACATTAGAAATTTTGCATTATTTTTACTTTTAGTAGAGGCAGGTAAAATCTTTTAATTGGCAAAAAGCTGTGAGTGATTTTGTAATCACAATTCACTATTACATACATACTAATTTATGATATACTGAACACCCTGGCTTACTAAGGAACTAAATTTGATAACACAATATCTCGTTCACGGATAAACTTAAAAACTATAATGGCAGACATACACATAGCCTCTAGGTCACTAGATATATTATTAGTTTTATTATGTGTTGAGTTTCGTTTACGTCTGAGACTGGAATCCCTGCTATGTTGTCATTAGTATGTTACACGATACCGAGGAAACACTAAATAGCGATATTATGTCGTTTTTTAATGAAAACTAGAGAAGAAAAATCAAATTAACATAATATTCAGGACATTTCTACAATACAATTGTTGCTTTTTTATGAAAATTTGCGGGCAGACTCGCGGCGTAAAGTTCGATAAAAAAAACGTTGTTAAACAGGAATTCCAGGTCAAACTCAGCAAAAAGGCATACTCCCAGTTCAACAAATGCCTTGACAGAACTGGGAACGATTATTTCAATGTATTTATGAAACTGGGAACATGCTGCTCAACACATCTATAGGAACTAGCATTTTGGCAAATAATTTGACTATTATATTTGATTAGGTCGTCATAAGCTGGCTTTAAGTTTAAAGTTCGTTCTTGTAGTGGAAGGGTTGGTCGACGACGATGTCCGAGTCCTCGGTGTCGCTGATGTAGCCCTCCTGGCCCGTGTAGTGCGTGGGGTGCACCAACAGGGGCGCCGCGGAGTACGCCTCTAAGTTTCGCGTTTTGAAGTGCGCCTTCCATGTCTCACTGTCAAAAGGAATACAGCCGTACGTAAGTACTGCGGCCGTATTACAACGTCTTAAACCAGGCTTGTTCAGTGAGTGAAAGAGACAGAGCTATACAAGTCGTCTAGCACCACCTCCTTCACTCACTGGAACAAGCCTGGTTGGACGTCATAATATGGCCCCTGGTCAAAGATAGGGTGGACCGACGACATCGTGAGGGTCGCGGGCAACCGATGGATGCAAGTGGCGAATTGTCGTTCGGCGTGGCGGTGTAAGGGGGAGGCCTATGTTCAGCAGTGGACGTCTTCCGGCTAATGATGATGAAATAATTAACAGTAAGTTTGCATTGATCGCTGAACTGTTAAAACGGGTAACCGTGACCTTGAGACGAATATTCTGCCTGACCGATTTTGCCCACCAATCTCAAAGGAGATTAGCCATCTGCGCGGGACATAATTATTATAGTGCTGTCACAGGGCTTTACTATCATAGTCGTCAAGGTCGGCACGACCGGTGAGAGATTAGACCAGGACCAACGACATAACGTGCGCACTTCCCAACTCCTGACTACCACTGAGAAATTCTAACAGAAAAACCCAATAGCATTTTTTGCCCCGACCTTGGAAAACAGGATCCCAATCTCGACAGTCGCGCTTGCGACCACGAGGTCAACGGGACAGCTAAAGCCATTTTTCTTTATTATTTTCTTCTTTAAAGAAAAACGTTGCCCCCCACTAGGAATTTCTCCTGTATTGTGGGTGCGTTAACAAACATAGAAACTCACATACACAAACACCGAGACCCGGAACAACTACTTGTAGGTCATACAAATATTTGTTCCGTGCGGGAATCGAACCCACGACATGCTGCGCAGCTGTCCAATCGCTCAGCCACTGCGCTAACCGTGCTGTCAGTATGAGTCTGACAGTCCTTTCGAATTTTAGCTGAGTTAAAATTACAAATAAAGTTGTGCGCGCACATTTCAATACAGCGACTCAAAATCTAACTTTATTTGCTACATGAAAAGATACACACAACGACGATATAATACTAGACTCCTAATAACAGGCGACCGATGTCTGCCAACACATTAGGCAAAAAAGTCTTATATCCGTCTCATTTCGACCAATCCTGTGAGCCGTAAACATACGTTGAGACAGAACAGACCTTGAGTTAGCCAATCACAACGCAGTACCCCGCCCCCCTCGCTTACGTAGTACCTCAGCGAGTTGGCAGAATAGTTTTGTTCGTTAGATCGTGCAATGCGTAGTCTAGTAATAAATAGTCGTTGGATACACATATCCAGTATAGTCGCGCGTCGCGACACGTCACGTCACGAACTCATAAATCACCATTTAGGTTCATAAGAAAACCGTCGTCGTGCGTCGGGCACCAGTTGTCCGACATTATGCGGAAAGGCCTATTTAGCGCAGTCGTGAGTTACACAGTACTATTTATCTACATGCTTTTTTGGCAATGATTTCTAATTTTACTTTTAAAAAATTGTTTAGTTTTAAGTTCTTTTTCTTCGTTTTTTTTTTTTTTGTAATTCTGTGTGCACTTGTGGCGTGTGCCATTAAACTTTTTTTTTCTTAAAATACAAAGAAGTACAAACTTAGGGTGCTGGTTGAACATGATGGGCAAGAACTCGTCGACGGGCAGCATACGGTCCAGCGGGCGCGCGTCGAGCAGCTTGCGCGCGCCGCGCTCGCTCAGCAGGTAGCCCAGCGTCCAGTACGAGTACAGTGGCCGCGTCGTGTGCTGCGTGGCGTACTGCTCCTCGTCGTCTTGAAGGATCTTACGGCCGATGTAGCTGCAATATAATTTTATTTATTTACTAGCTGACCCGGCAAACTTCGTACCGCCTCAAAATTACCTTTTAAACCTTCCCTAGACTTCCAAAAATAATTCAACACCAAAATTAGCCAAATCGGTCCAGCCGTTCTCGAGTTTTAGCGAAACTAACGAACAGCAATTGATTTTTATATTATAGACTAGCTGACCGGGCAAACTTCGTCATCATCATCATCAGCCTATAATGTTCCCACTGCTGGGACACAGGCCTCCTCTCTGAGAGAGGGAGTGGGCCATAATCCACCACGCGGGCCCATTGCGGGTTGGTACTTTGGTAGATGTCACAAGTCTTCGAATTTTTGGTTTCCTTGAACCAAAAATTCGAAGACTTGTGACATCTACCATGCCGGTTTCCTCACGATGTTTTCCTTCACCGTTTTGAGAGCAGTGGTGATGAAATAAATTATACAAAGTAATGCGCCTGGCCGGGTTCGATCCCACGACCTACAACTCGTAAGTCGGGACCGATACCACTGGGCCACCACTGCTCGGCAAACTTCGTACCGCCTCGAAATTACCTTTTAAACCTTCCCTGGACATCCAAAAATAATTCAAAACCAAAATTAGCCAAATCGGTCCAGCCGTTCTTGAGTTTTAGCGAGACTTAAGCCTCATTTAGACGGAGCAAGAACTCGCATGCGAGTTTCACTACATAACGGTATTTGTTTGATCAACTGAATTCGTTGTACCTGTAAAGTCCGCAATGTAACGCAACTCGCGTGCGAGTTTTTGCATCGTCTAAATGAGGCTTAACGAACAGCAATTGATTTTTATATTATAGATATAGATTCTTTATTGTAATATCTTCAAATGAGTCTTTCTCACCCAAGGCGGGATGGAGGGACTGTCAGACCTATACTTACTAAATTCCACGGTGATCCTTCAATATCCCTTTATGTTCCAAGGTCACTGTTACCTGGGGGGTATTACAACGTCTTAAAACTAGGCTTATTCCGGCGAGTGAAAGTGACAGAGCTATACAAGTCGTCTAGCGCCATCTCGTTCACTCACTGGAACAAGCCTGGTTTTAAGACGTTGTAATACCCCCCTGGTGGCCTACAATGAACTCTTAATGCGATCCAGTTTAGGTTGTGAGAAAGAGATGGCGCTAGATGACTTGTATAGCTCTGTCTCTTTCCCACAACCTAAACTGGATCGGGTTAAGAGCTCGTAGTAAGGCCTCTGATAAGACAATCCCACGAACTGAATGGGCTTACGCAGTAGTTCCCTGACTCTCAGTTATTGCCAGCGGTTTTGTAACTCAAAAATTATACCACACGAACATAATTCCGGGATAAACGGTATCCTATGTGTTATTCCAGACTATAATCTGTCTTTGAGCCAAAAATTCATTAACTTTCGTTTAGCTGCTCTGACGTGATTCAGTAACAAACATACATCCATCCAAACTTTCCCATTTATAATATTAGACAGATTATACATATAATTAAAAGATTATATCATTAATGAAATATTATTTCATTATAATTTTTAACTCATTATCATCAGCCCTTAAATGTTCCCACTGCTGGGACACAGGCCTCCTCTCTATGAGAGGGAGTGGGCCGTAATCCATCACCAAGCGGGCCCAGTGCGAATTGGTAGAAGTGACATGACTTCGAATTTTTTATTTTTACCGACTTCAAAAAAAAGGAGGTAATCAATTCGACCCGTATGTATGTAATATTTCCAGACGTGCCCAGTTTTCGTATATGTTAGTCTATATCAGCGTGTGAACAAATGTGCAAAATTTCAAAAGTGTATGTATGTTTTTATGGAACTACAAGTCCGATTACAGTAGTTCTTTTTTAACTTTAACGATCATCAGTTTAATTTTATACATAATACATAATTGAATTATAAAACGACTCCGACATAGTTGTGAAATAAGGCTAGGTAGAGGATAGTTTGATGTCATCAAACAAAAGAAACAATATGTAATGTGTGCATTCCCCTATCACAAGTCACAAGTGAGCTGTTAGAGCTTGTTACCGCATTTCCGGTGCCAGTACGACCTCATAACATCCGGTTGAGGGGTCAGAGAGATCATAAATATCACAAACATTTTATAGAGAAAAAGATAACTTAGTAAGCATTACAAACACATGTTTTTTCAAGTATCACGGAATCTAGATTTATGCTTTTACGGTTACACACTATATCTCATCCGGGGTCGTGGGACTGTCATACCAGATGGCCCCGGAACGTAAAGGGCTGGATTGTAGTCAGTACAAGTCTGGCAGTACCTACCTTCCATACTGGGTGGGAGGACTCATTTGATAAATCTCATAAACCAACTGAAGAGTAGAAATTTTCACACCATGGTAAAGGTATTGTATTTCTGTTGCCCTTCGTGCGTAAGTCCTATTCGCACTTGGTTATTTTTTTTATTGCAATAAGCCTTCCTCCTGTTCATCAGATACTACACAGAATTGGCGAAATAAGAGTGTTGTTAAAGGTACACTCAACTTTATAAATTGCTTTAATTTTACTTCATGTTAAAGCTCTCCAATAGGCAAATAGACCTAGTAGTTTTACGACGTAGAATCACGGGGTGATAAAGGAATTGTGAGCCCGACTATACATTTCTATGGAGCCATATACTTACCAGAGCCATAGCTAGGCCAGAATATCAAATATATAGGGGGGCCCCGTATCAAAACTTGCTTAGAGCCCTTCTAATCTAAGTGTATAGTTTTGCAGCATAAAGATAATAGTATCCTGACTCGTGTAACTAATGCTATTACTGATGTCATTAAGAGAATTTTGAAGGGAGTTAGAAAATTGATAATGCTGATCGACTGCACATTTATGAAAACTACATTATAGCCTTTTTGAAAATTGAGCAATGTTAGGAGTTCGATAATTGAAGCTTTATGGCAGCGATAAGTTTTCATTTAAGAGCAACATTTTATGTTTTATTCCAATCGTCGGGGGCCCTTGACACTTGCGGGCCCCGTATAATTGATACGGCTCATATGGCGGTAGTTACACATCTGGTACTTACACTAAATCCCAGTCGAGTTCCTTGATTTCCCGTAAAAGCCGCAGGAACCGGTTGCGGAAGTACGGCACGAAGTGGATGTCGTCCTCCAACACTAGTGAGATAGCGTGGTGCTTCTCTACGATCTGCGAACAACAGGGGGAGCATTGTCTTAAGACCGTTATCATACTTGCGCGACAGTTGCGCGACAGATGATGCTGACACGGCTGTTCATTTAAAATGTAAAGAAATGTGCTTCTGCCGCGTGGCTAACGTCCAAATGTGAAAGTGGATAATTTTGTTTGATTTCTCCCTCTGAGCCTGGCATGAGTGAACGAGTGCCTCTACCGGCAGGGGCCCAGAGATCATCGAAACACACAAGCCCCACCACGACGACAACGTGGGGACACGTTGGTGGGAAGGAAATTTTAAGAGCTTACAACTCACCTCCTGCCATATGTAATAATGACTCAAGAAGCAGCCCACTTCGCCAGCCTTCATGGGTCTGAAATTAAAAATGTGTCCTTGTGTCATGCACCCATATTAAAATTTGTACTCCAGTAAAATACTAGAGTACAAATATGTACGATCTAAAAATTCATTCACCCACCATAAGATTATTTTATTAGGTACAAAATTTAAAAAAACAATGAGGTCCACGTTCGCATTTGTTATTTTGACGGATTCAAACTTATTCGATTTATTATCAAAATGAGTCATAATTCTCTGTCGATTGTAGGTATACATACTATACCTCACAAACTTTGGCTTATCCATTTATAAACGGCGGAACCTTTGTCTAACGCCGTGCTACAAATTAACATTACATATTAGGGTGCTAAGACAGGAAACCTCAACGTGCGCCCGTGGACTGGAGTTCCCTCTCGGATACGTCCGGGGGGAAGACCAGTTTTTCGGGCCGGTGCACCCTGGGATGCGGGCAAAAACTCTTCCTTAGGCAGTGCGTGTCTAAGGGGTCTCTTTGCCCGTATGCGAATAGCCTGTCGTGTGGACGCTCCAACGCGTGTCCCTCTGATCAGCAGAGGGCACAGCGGCGGAGCGGGCTTGCGGACGGTGAGTGATGGGTAGCTCGCCGTCCGACCAAGGACCAAGCCCGGGTCGGTGGCGCGTCGTGTTTCGCGCCAAATGCCTGCTGGGGTCGCGGGTTTTTTCTTAACCCAGGATACCGTGGCCCCGGAACGTAAAGGGCATCCGAAGGAATACATATTAGATATTAAAACTTACCTTTTATGGTAGGGATCTTCGTAGTTTGGCATTAATGTAATAGATAAGTCCTTCAAGTTGCTCATATCCAAGTTTCTGAAAAGTTATCTACATGTTAGTTATTTCAAAGTATTTGCTTAGGCAAAATTTATAATTATCGCCCATTGATTTTAAATTCGAACATTTTTACCCCACTGTGGCAAAAAAGGGTATTTTTTTAATTCTCACAGGAGTTAGACTAAAAAAAAAACGAAAAAATTACCTCCCATCAAAAGCTTTGAAATGCTTAACATCCATGCCCAACTCTTTGAAGCTGAGTTCCATAAGTTCCCTCCTCTCGCTTCGCCTTTCTAGGTTTATCATGTAAATTTCATTGCAGCCGAACTTCCACAGTTCAGGATAGGTCACGTAATCTTGTAAGTATTCGTCGAGAGGCAAGGGACTCCCGCGACCGATGGCTTCAGTTTTAATATTCAATAGTTGCTCAAAATCACTCTTCGGATCGTGATTGTCTTCTAAGGGAACTGGAGCAAACCCGTAGAGATCGTCGTTGCATACGTGCAGGGATATGTCTGTCCAAATTATAAAATAAAAGTTATCTAATCTTACTAAAACACACCGCGAAAGTTTATGAGGGTGGATTTTTGTAACACTGCTAAAACTTTACATTTGTGTTATATTTGATACATTAGAATAATGCATTATGTCATCTAAACTGATTTTTTTTTTAGACATAAGATTTGTTTTTATTTTTGCATATTATGGGTAAACTCAACAAACTCAAAAAACATTATTTAAATTATTTTACTTATAAAGAGGTATAGCATCAAAAAATAAAAAGGGGTAGGTATTATTTATTTCCACTACTACAAAGGTGTCAGACGTAATTGTATAAAAAATATATGTTTACAGTGTTGAATTTTTGACAGATAAACTTACCATATTTCTGAGCATTAACAGCAAATGCTATGATGTCATCTTGAGGGCCATCGTAGTAAGGAATCTTTTCTGGATTATATGTTAGATGGTCAGAGATTCTCGGCCTTAAGTGTACTAAAACAGCGGTATGCACCATAGGAACCTGATGGCAGCCCTGTTTCTCCATTCTCTGTATGGGCTTATAATCATCAGTCCTCAGGTAGTAGTAGCTGTCAGTCATACCACACCTGGAAGAGATTTCTATTTCTTTACTGACTTTTGGTTTGATTTTATAGCAGCAACAGATGCATAACACTTTCATAACAGAATGATAACATTTCTTTAGTGTAGTTTAAGATTTTCATGCTATAATTTAATGTGCACATAAAAATTATAATAAAAATTTGCATAGCAGGAATAACAATATTTCCTCTCTTTTTAGTGCCGGCCTGTCTCAGATAACCGTCACCCAGGAACTTAAAGGGTACACCCTGGATTTTAATCAGTTGGACTCTGATAGTCCCATTTAATGATTTTACAACAATTAAAAGAAACAATGCCATAGTTGCGGCCATAGTTTTGCTACTAAGAAGACCACATGCATAAGTAGAGAAAGTCAATGATTTAGACTTTTATCTAAACAAAGAATGCATACATTGGGAATGAGAAAATAAATAACAGCCAATCATGCACAATTCCATTCGAATGGCCAGCAAAAGTATACAGCGTAAATCATAATGGAGAGTAAAAATATTTTTAAATGCAGAGCTGAGTTGAATGCAATGTGAATATTGTTATTGAATAAATGAAATGAATGAATGATCTTAGTTTTACCTATAATGTTAAAGTTTTATCTTTAACTAGTGGCCTGTCCCGGTTTTGCAAAGGTCCTAATTTCCAACAACAGTAGTGAATTTTCCGAAAGTTTCTTACTCTTGACAAATAATAACAAGAAGTATCTAGGTATCCAATTTGGTGCAGTAGTTCTCAAGCTACAATTATTATAGCTCTAGTAAACAAAGGCATAAAAAAAATCTTGCAAAAATTAAAGCATTAAGAAAACACCTTGTAAAACACTGCACATGCTTTGTCATGCATTAGCTTGACAAAATGTAGCTAACCAGAAGTTTGAATACAATCCATCTGATACAAGCATTGGAGCTGCTATGGGTAGACGTTTAGCCACAAGTTCTTTTAGAGTAGATGGGTTTGTTAGAAAAACGTCAGCATCTATCATCTGAAAAGAGAAAATATTACAAATTAGTGTATTAAGTAATTTTTACTGCTCTTATAAATAAAAGCTTTATTTTATTATAATATATTGCTTAACATGCCAAATTGCCTATTAAATAAGTGTGTCTGATATTGATTGCTTGTGATGTAGATTTCATTTATTTTTAAATTGATGCCAGACTTTTAAATACGATGGAATCTAAAATTATGGTTGGTCAAAATAAAGATAAAGTATTATTACATATTTAATTAAAATATCAAGTTTTGCTTGATTATGTAAACAAAGTGTTTTAATGGGTACATTGCATACTTCTTATCAATTAATTAAATAACCTATTTGCCATAAATTGATAACATCAGTCTACAATAGGCTTAGCAACACTTAATAATTTCAGAGTTTCATTCATACTTTCATTCATTCAGACCATAACAAACTATTTTTATAACCCAAACTAGGTACAATGAGGAAAAAAAACTAAATACATTTTCATTAAATTTGCCACATACAGTAAGTACCTACACAGGAATTTTGTATTCTGAACAGTGAGAATATTTCCAAAGCCCAAATTAGAAAAGCTATTTAAGAAATAAATAATGAACTTACAAAGAGGTAATCTGCCCACATTTTTCTAGCGAATGATAAAGCATTTTCCCTCAGCCGTATAACATGTTTGAAGTGTTCTGTACTCCAATGTATGGAGCTTTTCTCATCTGGATGTAAGCGCCCACTGGAGCTATTTGTTGTGATATACACTCCATTATACTGCGATGAATACTTCTCAGCCCATTTCTCAATTATTTCTATGCTTTTATCTTCATTGAAATCACTGTGAATCCTTCAACAAAATAAAAAATAGATGCTAGTTACACTATAAATACAAACATTTTAAAATATCAATATAACAGATCAAAACTTTGCCTTAGATAGTATATTTTTATTGTTCAAACTCGGAAAGTAAGAACAGTAAATTAAAAAGATATGCAGATGCCTTGGCAAGGGCATGTAATGCTGAGCAATAGGCAGTAGAATGAAGAATGATAATATACAAAATACAGATTTTGTTTTTACTGATATTTTAAATTATTATGTGTTTGAATAGTGTGATGTGTATTTACCTAATGTTTCAGTGTTCAACTTACTACTTAATAATTATTTTAGTTATGTTACAGCACATACTTTCTTCAAATAAATGGCACTATGTACAATCGTATAATGACGTGGTTGTGGCTATGCAGTAGCTTAAGAGATCTTAAAAGAGTTTAATATTAAAAGTAGTAACAAAAAACTTACCATAAGTACAAACGATTCTTAGGATAATCCAAGTTACGTATGCAAGTCAAAAAATAAGGTAAAGTATGAGCTTTATTGCGTACAAGCACCGATATTCCGACTGTCGGCATTTTGTAGGTCACGTTTTTGATATCTTGGCCATTACACGAATACAAACTGCCACAACAAAAGTTCACTAGCAGTGCTAACAAAAATAATCCCATTTTAGGTAACTATAGCTTTTATCAATATTTTAATAATGCTAAGCTTGACGTTTTGATTCTACTATCACATTTAGTAAAGAATACCGGTGGCTGTTGCAGAAAAACACAAGTTATCACAATTCACAACACAATAAAAACAGTCCAACTTCACACGTCACAATAAAACTGTCTTTTTGTGATTTTTGACATGACGTTGACATGGCTTCAAGGCCTTTACGCCAAAACACAGACAATGCCACTGACCAAGTACAGCTTGACATAAAAATGTAGAAAACCGGAAGTCGCCACTGTCTTCGCGCTACCAGCACTTTGAATAATAATAATAATAATAATATTCCACAACTATCACACATCGCCATCTAGTCCCAAGCTAAGCAGAGCTTGTGTTATGGGTACTAGACAACTGATAAACATACTTATATATTTCTAAATACATACATATTATAGATAAATTACACCCAGACACAGAACAAATGATCGTGCTCATCACACAAACATTTGTCCTGGGTGGGAATCGAACCCACGACCTCCAGCATAGCAGTCAGGGTCACTAACCACTAGACCAACAGGCCAGTCAGAATGATTTTATTTAATTTTTTTTCACTTATTACGTTAGTTTTATGGCACAATAATAAATCTAACAAACCTGCGGTCTTTGTTTACAACAAATATCAAAGATTTTAAAACGCTGTCAGAAATAAAAATTTTAGTTCCGTTTCAATCCGTTCTGGCCAAGCTGTAGGTGTCCCTACTTGGTCTGTGGCACTGTGGCTGCTTGCTCACAGCGCGCAGACCAGCCTAATAGGATGCAATGCACTGCGCCCACGTAATATCTTTATGTAGTCTGTGCTGCACCCTGCGCCTTCCCCACAGACTACTTAGGGTGTTTACGCACTACGTTCGATCCGAATCCGATCCGAACCCGTGAAAATACGGTCCGAAGTAGCCGTAGAACTATATCTATGGTATTTTACGCACTAGATCTGATTTCCGTCCTATGATATCTTTCCGTCATCCGAGAATCTCCGTTTCGGAGAAAAAATGACGGACCAAAGTAGCCATAGTATTATTTGTATGTATGCTCGAGCGAGCTTCTGCGTCCGAGTTTAAGCAATATCCGAATTCTGTCCGTGATTTTTTTTCACGGGTTCTGATCGGATTTGGATCAGACGTAGTGCGAAACCGCCCGCCCTTAGGCCTTCCCTAGCAAAGAATGCGTTGCCGCTGAATTATTGAAATAATATTAAAGGGTACAAGCTTGGCAAATTAGAGTAGAAAACCGGAAGTCGCCACTGTGCTCTCACTACCAGCACTTTGAACCTGCGTTCTTTGTTTACATCAAATATAAAAGATTTTAAACGTTGTCAGCAAACAAAAAGATTAGTTCCGTCCTATTCCATTTCAAGACGTTCTGGCCAAGCTGTAATCATGAGAACTACGGTCAAGTACGTTCGGCATTGAGATTTTAGACACCCCGGAGATATTAAACAATGTGTCCAGTTTCGGTCTGTACAAACTGAAAAGGGAGCTAACTTGCTCAATTCTAATAATAAAGTTATTCTTCGTGGGTCGGAAACCAACCCCTACTGAATGGTAGCCATTTTTGTTTTTTTGGAATTTACTGCGAACAGAAAAGAAAAATATGCAACTGAAAATAACAAATACTTACTGCTTATTATTTTCAGTTGCTTAAAATTTAATTTTCTATATATTATAACTCAAAATTTATTATCAGGAAATGCTGCCTCATGTTGAAATAAAGGGTAGAAATCAGTAGAAATTTAAATTACAGTCTTACCTCGTTTTTCATTAAGTGAATGTTTTTACAAAATTTTACTTGGGGAATTATCTTCTTTTATCATTTCGTCTTACACAGGGTTTCTTAAAGTGGGGTACGCGTGGGTACGCAAACCCCTAGAGGTACATACGCCATTCGACGACAGAGGGTTCGCGACTTTACGTAATGGTGGCGACAAGAAACAAGCACACATTGGTTACCTTTTATTCAAATAGAAGCCTTTTTTCTTAAACAGTCAATTTTAATATTTTCTTTTTAGGGAGATTTAATTAGTGAGGGGTTCGCTGTCACCTCGAAATTTTAACAGGAGTTCCTGGAGCCGAAAGTTTGAAAAACCCTGGTCTAACAGATGTTGAGTATATTTATTTTATTTTATCCTTTATTTCAGGCAACTAAGGCCCATAAAAACACAATACATATATAAGTATAAAAATAATAATTATAAACTAATACATAATTATTTTAAAACAATAAGTAAACTTAAAAACTATTGCACACGAGACACGAAGTGACGGCGTCGTGTTACGCTGCGAGTTGTCGCGTAGCCGGCCTCGAAAACGCCGATACAGCACACCTTTCGGCCAAAAATCTTCCTTGAGGCAGGTCGCCAAATACTGGGTTGGAACGCGCACCACGAACGACTTGAAATTAGTGTTATGGCGCGCCTCCAACTTCTCCACCCTCAAGGTCCAGTTGGTCTTCATTCGCAGGTACTCCACAATGTCCTCTGGCTTACAGGCGTCGCTTCCCCGGCAGGTACGACGCAATCAGCCGAACACGATGCAACGCCTGCATTTTTAACAGCCGGCGACGTAGACTCACTCGCTGACCGAAAACTGCAGACTGAAGCATTTTGTGCTCCGCGACGTGTGTTCACGTTGGAGCCTTCCGGTGACCCACTTGTCGGAATAGCGTTGCGTAACAACGCCACTTCGACTCGTAATTCACCAATGTTCTCTGATGACTCCAACTTGGACTTCATCTCGGCCTGGCTCACCTTCAGAGGCTGCTGAAGGACATCCCTTCAGCAGCCTGGTGACGTCGACGTGGTCGAAAGTGACGGGAGGTAGCTTGTGCAGTTCCTTCGCCACAAAATCCGGCACGTCATCCGGAGCGGTCCTCTTGAGCAGGTCGATGATATCCTGCAGACTCTTCTCGCCACCATCCCTCCGGCGAGATGGCATTTGTTTGACTTGGTCGAGTGTTTGAAACAGCAGCAACTTGGCACTGCATACCTCTTCCTCTTTGTAGGAGGACTTGCAAATCTGCAAGATGCTGACCTCGTCCATGTAATCGATGGCATGCTTGATGAATGCCAAGAGCTCGTTGACAATGAGCTGCTTTGTAGCCATTGCAAACAAAATCGGGCAGCGGTTAATACTGCACAATACGCGAATATAAAATTCTTGCTGAGTAGCGCAAACGCGTCCGTTTCCGAGCGCGCATGGCACTAGACTAGTTTACCTAAATCATGATACTTACCAAAAATTATAATCTATAGCAATGGGTTTAAGAGATAGGTTTTATTGCTGGAAATTGTACAATTTAGTCTGTGGAATTGGATGCAGTAAAATATTTATTTTGAGCCAACCGGCACCAGTACCCTTATCACGAGTTTTCACTATTTTACTTTACAGCGTCTTTCCAGTATTTACAGCATTTCTTGTATGGAAAAATGGAACAGCGCCTCTGGTGTGCGAAGAAGAGGAACTAATTTTTTCCTTGAAAATTGACAATTTGAAATTGTCAAAGTTCCAGTTTACTTTACGTCCCAAAGTTTCGGATCTTTTACTTTACTTGCCTCATACAAAACGATATCAACAGCAGAAATTGCTACCATTCAGGAGGGGTTGGTTTCCGACCCCACATGTTGTATAATTTTATTGACAGAATTGATAAATAATTGGTAATTCTCGCGGTGAGGGAGCGCCTTTAGGATCAAATTCTGAGAGGTAATGAAATACGGCAGATAAGGGTCAACTCACACCGAAAGAGCGGCGAACGGCGGCGAAGCGCGGAGTCCCGCGACTTCTCAAGCATTCCAGCGACTTCTGGAGCAGTCGCGGGAATCCGCGCGCCTTCTCGAGCCCGCTAGAAATCACTGCTTTCCGAAGTGTTTAAAACAGAAATAAGTAAATAAACAATTTAATTTATGGATAACATTATTTTATTCTTAAAACAGTCAACATTGATAAAATTAATACTGATAGATTGGGAACAACAATTTAAATTTACAAACAAAAAAAAAAAAAGTGTTTTTTTTAAAGATTCAGATTAGTGATGATTGCAGATATTTTGTACGGGCATGTGATGAGCAATGAGCATAGCCCATAGGTAGATTGATTTGGGGTCAATAACCTGAAACGTTTATCTTCTTATATCTTATATATAAAATTTCCGTGTCACAATGTTAGTTACCGTACTCCTCTGAAACGGCTTGACCTATTTTTATGAAATTTGGTATGCATATTCAGTAGGTCTGAGAATCGGCTACTATCTATTTTTTTTTTTAATTTATATGGCAAAACAACGTTTGCGGGTTCAGCTAGTCTTATATATAAAATTTCCGTGTCACAATGTTAGTTACCGTACTCCTCCGAAACGGCTCTACCGATTTTTACCAAATTTATATGCGTATTCAGTAGGTCTGAGAATCGGCTACTATCTATTTTTTTTTTAATTTATATGGCAAAACAACGTTTGCGGGGTCAGCTAGTATTAATATGGACATGCTTCTGGGATTCCGGGATTTTAAGGAGTTTTTCTGGAATTTTAAATTTGTTAGGGACATGTAGGATGAAGACATAGGGTATAAGCCATCTTTATTTCGAATTTCAGCCAAATTGCTAAATTCAGTCAAATTTAAAAATCCCGTATGTAATGAAATGAAATCCCGGGACAAAGGCTTATCCATGTTTTGATTTCTATGACAGTTCGTGATACAAGTACATAAAATCAATATATACCTACTCCGGGCTATGGTGATAAGAATTTATAGGAATAAACACATGCAACTAAGTTAGTTTCGACCCTACCCCTAATAGACAGTATTTTAGGTGGTACACATACTTAACATAAAATTAATTAAATTTTGTATAGTAACTTGAATATACAAATAACACTAAAAATAATTAAAGGTACATAGTATTACTTAAAAAAATGCAAGCACAGCCTTTCCACCTTAGGCTATTCACAAAAAAATCTAATTAGCCCAACATCAATCAAAAAATATGTACTTCTTAAAATACTTCTAAATACTAGTCTAATTTTGAACTTAATTTCATAATTGATGAAAGATAAAAAGAATTGTCAACGTCTGGAAAAACGGCAAGTTCGCAAAAAAAAGTGTCCAATATTTTCCCGCTTTTTTTTTCAATACTCTGACCAGTACTTACAAACTAAATAATGGGTTTAAGGGCTGGTTTTTCAATAGTCAGTTAACCGTTACCTGAGGAATAAAAATAACGGTTTGACATATTTTCCATAGATAAGCTGTCAAACCGCCATTTTTATTCCTCAGTTAACGGTTATCTGACTATTGAAAAACCAGCCCTTAGGCTAATAAAGACAGAATTTTGGAATATTAGAGCAACAGCTCTTCTTGTGCTTGCATTGACCTTTGACACCATAATAATGTGCCTTATAAGAGTTAGGAGTCATCGTCAATAAGTTCAGTAAGGCCCGCTTGCACGAACCCGAGTTATCTTTTAGCTAAGAGTTAGTTGCTAACACAGAATTAAATTGACAATTTGTCATACACAAAGAGATTTAAAAGAACCTATAGAGCGGGCATTGGGAAAATTGTCATACAAAATTGTTGATGCCGTGCGTCAGTAGCGCTATCTAAGCGTTGCATAGCAACGCGACTACTAGACTGAGGGACTTTTTACCTATTGGTAAAAAGTTTTGGATCACAAATTTCTTCGTGATGTCCCGTCTATTGCTCGTATATAGTTTAATGTCTTTGGTCATACAATATTGTCAATTTAACCTCGTGTTAGCAACTAACTCTGAGTTTAAAAGATAACTCGGGTTCGTGCAAGTGGGCCTAAATAGACTAACACAATAACATCAACTTCTAAATAGGTAACAATACAGTTTAACTTAATCACATTACCCGTGGCGCGACGCGATTGCAATTCGACCAATTCCAAATACAAGTGAAAATCAACCTTAACACTACGACATATGACATAAAACACGTTGTTATCTACGGGTAAAATGAAAAACAAATCACGATCGCCACGACGACGTCAAGTCAATCGAATTGCATCATTATTTCTTAGTAGCAAGATTGATTTTCACTTGTAGTTGGAATCGGTCCTATCGCGTCGCATTGCACCATGTGTAAAGTCCCTTAGGCCAGGTTCACACGGCGACCATTCGATTCGATTTTTTCACGTATACGGTTTTACCGTATACGTTGCAGTCGTTCACACGGCAACCATTCGATTTGATTTTTTCGGGCCACGCATGCGAGTGCGTACGATTCTCGAATGGGCGAGTCGTGTGAACGAGACAACATGAACATAAGCGCCACTGCGTGTCGTATTCGATAAAATCGTTTCGAGACGCGGCGTTCCGGTGACAACTTCGCACGGTATACGGTAAAATTATATTTCTTGAACACGGGATTTTCCCGTATGGACGCCGTGTAAACAATTTTTAAATTTTCATATATTATAATTATTCTGTTGTCACTACTCTATTCGATAAAATCGTTTATACGGTATACGGGAAAATAATCGCCGTGTGAACCTGGCCTTAGTCATAAAATTAGTCTTCTATGTGAATCATTGTAGTGTTTTCTATATAAATAGTGTCTGTTTTGCGAATCTCAGAGGGTGGTAGACAAAATGGAGGGGGGTGGGACCAAAAGCCGTTTTCTGTGCACACTATGGAGGACTCGCCGACGATCTCATAGCCGTCATCACAGGAGTATATCATCAGGTCTCCTACTGGATACTTCCCGTGTTTCACTGAAGGCTCCGTTAACAAGCGACCATTTTCTGGTACTAAAGGGTCAGGACAATAAATGGCTGAAAAAAAAATAGATTCATTTTAATATTGGAGGGAGTATTCAGTAATATGAGATTCAACTTGTTATAGATACAAGATGGTCTTTAAAGAATTTAAAGACAGTAAAAAAATCTTCTTGTGGTTATAAACGCGAGTAAAAATAGGGGTTGGTATCAGCTTCTACAAACATACTGCAGATTATCGAAAAGCAAAGGACCATGCCCATCTGTGCCCCAGAAACGCCCAGATAAAGTATATTACAAGATTGTTTTAGTAAAAAAAAACTAGAATTATGATGTTTATTTGAAATCATATAAAGCACCGGTTAAAAAATTAAAAAAATAAGATTTTTGTTGACATTGCAGTACTTATCATCATTCAATCATTCTTCATTTATTACGGTTTGGAATCATGTCCTTTGGCCCATTTATATAAATTCATTCGTTGTGATAGTTTTGTTACCAATGATAACGAATACCTATTATTGTAATTATGCGGTTTTATTTGCGTATTATTATTGATTCGATCGGCAAGATAAAACCCAACATGATTGATATTAGTCACAAAAGTGATTAATAATTACTGCTTTACTAAAAGACCTAAAGGATGTCTCCAGACACTCAACAGTAAAGGATAAGAGTACTTAGTGGTAATGTTAAAGTATATCTAGGCTTCAATTAAACATAATAATTATATAATAATTGAAGTCAAAACCTAATGAAGTAAAGGCTCAAAAGACTTAGCTCCAAGTCAAAAACATTCCAAAAAACTAAAATGAAAATGCCTGACACTCATTCACTCATTCACTCTGCCTGCGCGTCTGCTGCTGTGTTTGTGTGTTTTCCGATTTGCTCCTCTGTTCGATAAAAAATCTTAACTGACATGTTTATCTGATAAGTCAATAAGATGATCATGAAGTTCCTAGTGAAAAACTATTAGCAATGCTGTCTATAAACGATAAAATGTATAAAAAACCAGCAGGAAGTTTTCATGTTTAATGTCCAATATCTTTTGAATCGGTGCTTTAAATAACACTAAACCTAGATATCATAAAAATATCGCTAAATGCTATCGTATGACATAGAGCTGCAATTTGGGCATTGCATGACATTGCCGACTTTCAGCTCCATACTAATATGGGCATGGTCCTTTAACACTTTATATTTATTGTATTAAACATTATAACATATTGGAAAATACTGTTTAAGTAGAATATTCTGATAGCTATATAAAAATAGTTGTTGTTGAGAAAAGTTCGCATCTTAGTCGCAGACAAGGGGGGTATTACAACATCTTAAAACCAGACTTATTCCGGCGAGTGAAAGTGACAGAGCTATATAAGTCGTCTAGCGCCATCTCGTTCACTCACTGGAACAAGCCTGGTTTTAAGACGTTGTAATACCCTCCCCCCCGACCTCTGAACAGCAGTGCTATTTTCAATAAACATAGCCTTGTGGCATTGCGGCCGCAGCGCTCACGCCACGCTATGTCTAAAAGTTGTTATTCGCTAAGCTATAGACAGCGACTCTTTCGGGCACCGCTCAAATGCATGATCGGACGATCTCAAAGCCCCTTCGTTGAAGAGCACATTGTAGGTCCAGCTATTAAATTTTTTATAGGGCAAGGGTTCCCAAACTTTCTCAGCTCGCGGCGCACATACAGGCTTAGAATTTTTTCTCGGCGCTCTAGCTAGTTCTCTCTGGTTCCGAACTCCACGAAATCAGAACACGTGAATCTAGGTTTGTTGCTGCAAAAGAGATCAATGAGAATATCCTCTTCTCTCTGGTGGATATTTTACACAAATAGAATCTTGGTTCCACGCAATATCAATCCGGAGAGTCGACCCTTGCGTCTCACGGCGCCCTCTGTACTCTCTACGGCGCACTAGAGCGTCGCGACGCACAGTTTGAGAAGCCCTGTTATAGAGAATAGCATAGATGTCAAGCACTCACGAATGCAATGCGGCACTTCCCCGGACCACGTGCCGTCCATTTCGCATTCGAGGCCTGGCGCGCCGACCAGCCGGTAGCCCCAGCTGCACTGGAACATGGCGCGACCACCGAACGAAGAGTTGTACTCCACCAGACTCAGGTGTGGCCCAAGCGTCTTCAGCATAGGACAGAACGTCTCCTCGCACGTCGGTGGCAGCGATGACCAACGACCTATTATACAAAATTGGTCTACAGAGTAGGTATTGACGTAAATAACAATTACACTGTGCACTGGTCTACTAAAATGAAATTCTAATAAAACTTAAAAAAAAAATGCAACCGCCTTCAAAAACAACCACAAAAAAAGGATAAAATAACCTACAAAATAACTTTTCTTTCGGAAGTTGGTGGCTTTGTTTTTTTATTTCATTGTCTTTGTTGCCACCGACTTCCGAAAGAAAAGTTACTTTTGTAGGCTTAGATTAAAAAATGTCCAGATTGATAGTAGGCCACTGAGAATTGAAGCCAAAAACACGGGGGATAAATGCCCCGCGTCGGTCGATCCATACGTCAGTCGCCTAGGAACGTTCCCCGCGTAAACTACGTCACGAGTCCGTGTTGTGATATTTTAAAATGAAAGTTTTTGATGTGAAATGGTTTATAATTACATTCCAAAAAAAGGAATATGCCAGTAATATATAATTTCATTAAGTGAGCATTCAATTTCAGTATGCATTTCATTTTAAATACGTAAACAAAGAAGTGAACAATTTGACACTGTGACGGACGCCATAACTGTTGAGTGTTGCCATGGGCATAATTTTTTTTACCCAGTATTTTGTAACTATAATAACTTTAAAAAAAAGAAACGAGTTATGAAAAAAGAGTTTTATTCTCAAAAACGATATTTTTTTTATAAGTGTAACCGCGTTAGGTAAATTACTGAATTCAGAACGCTCTGTCCATTGTCTCAAAGTCTCAGTTAGACTCAAATAAGAACTCAGAGTCAGATTAAGAGTCGAATTAAAAGTCAGACTCGGGGTCAAATACAGAGTCAGACTCGGTGAGAGTGAGACTCAGTCAGACTCGTTAAGACTCTGTCAGACTCGGTCAAAATCGGTCAGAATCTGTCAGACTCGGTCAGATTCGGTCAGATTCTGTCAGACTCGGTCGGACTCGGTCAGACTTTGTCAAACACTGTCAGACTCAGTCAGACTTGGTCAGACACTGTCCGACTCGGTAAGATTCTGTCAGACTCGGTCAGTCTCGGTTAGTCTCTGTCAGATTCGGTCAGAGACTGTCAGACTCGGTCAGATTCTGTCAGACTCAGTCAGTCTCTCAGACTCTGTCAGACACGGTCAGACTCAGTCAGACTCTGCCAGACTATAATGTAGTAGATACTTACATTATAATATAAAATGAATCGCTAAATGTGTTGCGGTGTTGATAAGCGGTAAAGTCGCACATGACATATTACACAAATTAAAGAAATAATGTTAAAACTCATCAACCGTAATGATAAAAATCATATCATTACTGTTGATGATATATTTTACGCTTAACGTAAAATACTGAAAATCTCCCACATTTTAATCTCCGGTCTCCGCCACTGGTATTACACGCACATTGCACACAAACGCAAATCCGATACGTAATACACCCTGGGGCGGGGCGCTCACTCACACATTTATAAAAAACTCGCTTCACAATATCGTTTCGTTTTGTTTCGAACACGGAATCTGGACATTCTTTAATCTAAGTTTGTAGGTTATTTATAAATCTGTACATGCTGAATTTGAAAATAATAATACTTCAAAATTAGCTTCAATTTAATGGGAAACACAGTCGTAAATCATGCCTATCGAGTGATATAGCAGGGAAACGATGCTGTTATTGTTTTTTTATATTCTACTTCTGGAACATTTCAACAGATATTCTGTAATAATCTGCCTAACTTGAAGCGATTCATATTATACATCTAGTTGTTATGCCCTGTTGGACACGCTCCTCATTATTGTCATTATATGCCCCCCAAATTGACATCTGACGCCGAACCCAAGTAGAATAAAACCTCAAATACAAAGCCCAAATGAAAAGTCGATCTACACGATAACTGACAAATTCTTGCACTGACTGGACAGCTCAGGTACACTCGAATTTGTGTAGTTCTTTCTTCGAAAAATCATTTCAGACACTAGTTTAACCTCATCTACATTTATAATATCTGTACCCGTGCACGAGTTTTCAGTATTTGAGACGTAAAGTAAACTGGAACTTTGACAATTTCAAATTGACAATTTTCAAGGAAAAAAATTAGATCCTTCTTCGCACACCAGAGGCGCTGTTCCATTTTTACATACAAGAAACGCTGTAAATACTGGAAAGAGTGAAAAGTCGTGCTAAGGGTACTGGACTTTAAAAGTAAGAGACTGTGACCTCTGAGTTTCTTTCGGCTGTCTTCTTCTGAGGTACGAAAAACTCATCTCCTAGTTTTATGAAAAGACATGTAAAAGTGTTGATATAATCTTTTTGCATTTTAATAAACATCAAATAAGATAAGGGCGGGAAGATAATGATAAAGGATGCATACCATTGCCCATGCAAGTGAGTATGGCAGACCCGTTGAGATGGAATCCAGGCTGGCAGCTGAAGTGTGCCGAGTTCCCTAGCTTCGTGCCTTGCGTGAACTGGCGAATGCGTTGCGATGTCACCATTACTGGTGGACAGACTACATCTGGACAAAAAAAGGGCATACGTTATTGACAAATTCTTAATATCCGAGTAATGGGCGACTCGCTGTCCGATCATGGACCATGCTCGGGTCGACGGCGCGTTGCGGCTCGCGCACCTCTAAGAGTGTCAGCATTATGACGGGGCCCCTCTATAGAGACCCCGGCTGGCTTTGGCCAGCCGGGGTCGCAGGACTAACGAATTACCGTGACCCCGGAACGTAAGGGCTATTGAAGGACACCGTAGATTTTAGTCAGTACGAGTCCGACAGCCCCTCCCGCTCTGCTCTGGGTGGGAGGACTCGTCCAATGATTTTAACAAGCTAAAAAAATAAAAATAGCAACACTATCGGATGGTGTAACAATACAGGGTGTGTTATTTTTTACAAAATCAGCTGGTTCGATTCCTGGCCAGGATTATTGATTTTTCTAAAATCCAATGATGCAGTATTAGTTTTCGTCAAAATCGGCCTCGAGACTCTTTTCAGCATTCAAAATTCAACCGTGTAAGTGCGCAAGAAACTGGCGCCATTGCCACGTTGTATTGCATGCTTAGCCTCTGGCAAGGTAAAAGCCAGCCCTTGGGGTCACGAGAAGTGTCAACAGGTTGGTGGCACTCGGACCCCACAGCCCTAAAGTTTGAAACCCAGACTAAAAAAAAAAGGCTAAAAAATGGACTATAAAGTGCATTGCTGGATACGTGATGAAGAATACGACTCACTAACAACTTTAATGAGCACAGTGTTGGTGTGTCCGCCGGGCGAGGTGCACGTGTACTGGTCGCTGTGCCGGGCCGACATCTTGCTCAGGGTCAGCCGGTAATGAGACTCTTTTTCGCCTTCTTCGCTCGACCAGGCTGAAACAAAAACAAATAATATTCGTTTGAATGTTAAAATTTCAAATATTGTATATCACACCCTGTATTGTTACACCATTCGATAGTGTTGCTAATAAGTATCAAATTCTGGGAATTCATGATATACGGCAAACTTACTCTAACTCCTTTCAACGTTTTTCGATATTCCTTCTAGTTTCGAATAAACCCTTCTACGGCCAGTTATTTTAAAGTTAGATTAATTATGTATTTACAACTGTGATGTAGTATCTGGGGGCACGGCAGTGCCCCGCCAAGTCTCGAGCAAAAGGGCACGGCCGTACCATCTTTTCTCGAAGCGATTCGCGGCTGTTTCGCCCCCCCTATAACTTCGACGTGGACAAAGCTAGGAGTTGAGGTTTTCGGTGAATAATAGTAGGCATTAGAACAAGCTTAAGTTCGAAATAACATGCCAATTGAATGAATAGTTTAGGAGTTACGGTCGATCAAAGTTACACCATTTTGTCACTCACTGACCGATCATCAAAAATCTAAGGTACTTCTAGCAGACTTAGAAAATTAAAATTTTGCACCAAGATAGGTCATTAGCCACATATAAAGGAAAAATTATAAAAACATTAAAAAATAACATACCATAGAAAACAATTTTATATTTGCGGTTTGGCAAGAACATTGTGTATGGATTTTGACTGCATTGTTAACTTTGTTCGTTGTTTAAGTTAGTATTCAATTGGATGAATACATACATAGAATAGAAAGGAATAATATAAATGTAATACATAGACTATAATTAATATAAATTAATACATAAAGTTCATAATTCATTAAATTAATAAAGCTAAAACTCCATTGTATTGCGATAAATATTGTATGCGCGCTCGATAGATGGCGTTGTACCTGTCTGAATCGCGCTATGGTTTCGTTACAGAGCGTAGTCTAAGTAGTACTTTAAAATAATTCAATAATTTTCATTTGATAGCGCCATCTATCTATGCACAACCATTTCGAAACTAAAAAAAATATTGTAGCGATATTCGGAGTAGATTTATTATTGTTACTGAAACAGTTATTTAGGAAAATAGTTTATTAATATAACATAGACATAGTTACATATCTAGTTGTTTACGTGTTAATTAGTTTAGATATATTTAGTTTGTAAGTTAGCAGATATATATTTATTTAGTTATTTGTTAGTTAGTTTAGTTCTATTTAGTTTGTTAGATAGAGAATGGGTCCTAAGCAAAAAAGTAGCTGAAGTCCAAGAAATTATGAGGACACCTAAAAAAAGAAAGAAATACACTTACAAAAAATAAATGAGATCCCACCAAAAACATTAAATGTAAAAAATGCCAAGTCTCTCGATGCAGTCTTTCCATCGTAAAAAGTTTTGAGATCTCACAGAAGCCAAGTCCTATTCAAATTATTTTGTAGTTATAAATCAACATTTAGTAATTATATCAATAGTTTTCTTTATATTATAACTATAGTGACTTGGCAATGAGCACAAGTAAAAACAAATAAAACGGCATATTTGGACGTTACACACACCGACCGCATGCGTAAACATTCTCTTTTACTTTATATATTCTCTTAACATTCATCATTTACTTTCATAAAGCGATGGCCCGTAAGGTATTTTTAATTATTGTATTAGGACATGTAGTCGGTAGTGACCATCATGATTCACACATAACAAATAATCTGATCACAGGTCTCGTCAGTAACATTTGCACATAATTCCAGGCAGCAAGTTAATTTGTGCTCATTGCCAAGTCACTATAGTTATAATATAAAGAAAACTATTGATATAATTACTAAATGTTGATTTATAACTACAAAATAATTTGAATAGGACTTGGCTTCTGTGAGATCTCAAAACTTTTTACGATGGAAAGACTGCATCGAGAGACTTGGCATTTTTTACATTTAATGTTTTTGGTGGGATGTAATGTTTGTGTTACGGCTAATACCCGAAGAGCGGTTACACCTAGATTTAACCGGCTAAACTTAGGTGTAACCAACCACATGCGGTTAAACCTAGGTGTATCCTTCCTTCACAGGAGCAAGCCCCGCATCGCGGGGCTCCTACTTCTGCGTGATTAAAAAAAAATAACCGAGTCGGGGTGCCAGCAAGTCCCGTGGTTAGACCTAGTTTTAACCGGCTAAACCTAGTTCTAACCGGCTAAACCTAGTTCTAACCGAAGATAAGTGGGATACTCCTAGGTTTAACCGCATGTGGTCGGTTACACCTAGGTTTAGCCGGTTAAACCTACGTGTAACCGCACTTCGGGCTTTAACCGTAACATATGCACCTATTATTTCGATGTGTGTAAGCAATATATGTCATACTAGCTGTTGCCCGCGACTTCGTCCGCATTGTATTTGGTTTTAAGGCACCTATACCAATATTCTCTTTTTTAATTCGTTGAGAAAGTGAGGGTACCTGATGTCCCACTTAGTTTGTTATAGAATCTATAACAAACTTTAAAGCAAATGAAATGAAAACTTCCAGACACAACACTTTATATACGACATTAGTAGTTTTTCCCTCGGGTGCTAAAATAAAAAGGTGGTCAGCATGACTGACAGGCGAGCATGTGTTATATATAGTTGGCCGTGGGAAAAACAGTTGGACCTTAGGTCGACATCAGCTTCCTTCAGGGTCTGTCCTTGGAACTTATTTATGGTCATCGCGAAGTAAGCGGCTACCGGGAATTGTGTGAGTTTGAACTGGAAAAGGAAATTGTTGGAGATGAGTGGTATTCACGGTATCAATGCAGTTTCCCCTGAGCCACATCCGGTGAGAATTTCAGCTTCGCTTAAATTTCTGTGTAATGCAGTAACTATTAGTCGCGTTCCATTGCACAATTTTGGTGGAGTTAGATTTCTTAGAAGCATTATTATTAATTTTAGGATATTTTATGAGCTCGAGGACCACAGGCAGTTAATGAATTTAAAATCTCGAGTGGGTAGTTGCTGGCATCATCCTGATTGACAACGTTATTGTATGACGTATGAACCACATCATTCCCAACAATTTCGGCTAATATGTTTTCATTTATTGCAGCGGTTCGGTAATTTTTTTAGTATCGCACGATCTAATAGCCAAGAATTTTCCTGAAGTGTTATACTTGACGGGACTCCGAATACGTAACTTATCAATTATTCTTACAACGGGCAGTGTCTGCCGGAATTTTCCGGAGAAGTACCTACCGTGATATTGTCCATGGGTCTATCATCATGGCGAATGTCTCAAAGTGTTCTGTCCACGGCCTCGACGGCTTTTTTGTTCGACATGGTACATTCAGACGATTACAATTTTTTTAGTGTGGTAATACATCACGTGGAACACAACGTGCACTCTTACTCGCCGCCCGCATGTCCGCGCCTACAGTGGCTGGAGATCGTGTAGCGACGTCTGTCGCCATCGGCGTCTACCGCTGCGGCTGGGCTGGAGGTGGACATTGTCCTCTCCCTCATGCGTCCCGCCTTCTCCTTCGCTAGCATGACTGCTTCGCAGAAGGAGGCGACTGATTCCCATTCTGTCTCGCCCCGCAGCATCATGATCTCGACCAATACTAAGCACGAGAGGTCACCGATTATCGTCGTAGTGAGGACACGGCGGTTCTCTGCCCAAGTGGGTAGTCCTGCACCGTATGCTCCACCGTGTCCTCCAGGCGATCCACGCAGTGGTGACACCCAGGCGATTCTTCCTTCCCTATCCGACACTGCTACCTCCCGAAACTTTCCGTGTTCGTTGAGGACCTACATCATGTGGTAGGTCAGGCGGGACGCCGTGACGCCTATCCAACCACTCCTTAAAGAGGGGTCTTACCACCGCGGTTGGGGCTAGGGTTGCCAACCGTTATATAATATATAGTACCTATTGTACTATATTTAGGGTCTCCGTACTATATACTTTTGAAGAAATATATAGTACGCGAAAATACTATATTTCCGTAAAATAGCTAAATGTTTGTATTTTGCGTTTCTATTTCATTACTAAAATTAGTTAAATAAAAAAAAATCCTGCAATTTACGAACACGTATATAAAAATATGGAAGAAGTGCAAAAAAATATAGTTAAAAAAAAAAAATAAGTTAAAATATAACTTTAGTCTATTTTTAATTCTTCCCTACGAAAATACCATATTTTTTTGAAGCGTACAATATTTTTTTATGGCTTTTTAAAAAAAAATACTATATTCCGACAAAAAAATGTTGGCAGCCCTAGTTGGGGCGTGCCCGGAACTCGGTTGCGACAGTAACTCTCTCCATATTAAACTACCACTATCTCCATAAAAAAATACGCATCTTACTTTGTTAGTGACGTACAACAGAGACTGCTCATCAGGCTGAACAACTTTGCTAAGACGTCATTCCTTTGATGCTGGGCTCTTAGTGTTCCACATCAGGTGTTCAAGATTTTCAATTTTTATACGTCAACAGAGACTGCTCATCAGGCTGAACAACTTTGCTAAAACGTCATTCCTTTATTTATGTTATAGTGTAGCTGGGCTTTTGGTGTTCCACATCAGGTGTTCCAGATCTTCAGTTTTTATACGTCAACAGAGAGTGATCGTCAGGCTGAATAACTTTGCAAAGACGTCATTCCTGTATATGTAATAGTGTAGCTGGGCTCTTGGAGTTCCACATCAGGTGTTCCAGTTCTTCAATTTTTATACGTCAACAGAGACTGCTCATCAGGCTGAACAACTTTGCTAAGACGTCTTTCCTTTACATGTTATAGTGTAGCTGGGCTCTTGGAGTTTCACAACAGGTGTTCCAGATCTTGAATTTTTATACGTCAACAGAGAGTGCTCATCAGGCTGAGCAACTCTTGCTAAGACTTCATTCCTATACATATATGTTATACCTAGTTGAGATGGGCTTTTGGTGTTCCACATCAGGTGTTCCAGAGATCTTCAATTTTTGTATGTCAACAGAGAGTGCTCGTCAGGCTGAACAACTTTGCAAAAAACGTCATTCCTGTATTTGTTATAGTGTAGCTGGGCTCTTGGTGTTCCACATCAGGTATTCCAGATCTTCAATTTTTATATGTCAACAGAAAGTGCTCATCAGGGTGAACAACTTTGCTAAAACGTCATTCCTGTATATGTTATAGTGTAGCTGGGCTCTTGGAGTTCCACATCAGGTGTTCCAGATCTTCAAATTTATTCCCTCAGCAGAAAATGCTCATCACGCGGAACAATTTTTGCTATCGCACCATTTTTGTATCTCTTATAGTTTAGCTGGTTCGTTGCGGTTCTGCACCAGGTGTTCAAGTTTCCAAGATAAATTATAGCCTATGTGTTGGCCAGACTTAATACCTATACAACAAAAAAAAAATCATTCAAATCCGTCCAGTACTTTTTGAGTTTATCCCGGACATACATACAGACAAACAGACAAACAGACAAAAATTCTAAAAACTATATTTTTGGCTTCGGTATCGATTGTAGATCACACCCCAAGTATTCTTTTCAAAAAATATTCAATGTACAGTTTTGACTTTCCTACTATTTTATTATATGTATAGATATTAGCATAATAAAGGGCAGTCTTACACCATATTTTGGGATGTTTTATTATATCTGACACCCGACCATACACTACCATCAGGCCTCAGGCGGCAAGATAGTGGTCAAATGCATAAATCTATACTAATTTTATAATGCTGAAGAGTTTGTTTGGTTGAACGCGTTAATTTGAGGAACTACCCGTTCGAATTGAAAGATTCTTTGTGTGTTGGATAGTGTATTTATCGAGGAAGGCTATATGCTATATAACGAGCAATATAGATGCCGAGCAACGAGGGTGAAACCACGGGCAATAGCTACTTTCAAATATTTTGCTTAGCATTAGACGAGATAGTGGGCAAAGGCGTATTTTATTGACATATTTTTATTAGCCTATTCTGTGTCCCACTGCTGGGCAAAGGCCTCCCCTTTCTCCTTCCAAACCTCTCTATTTTGGGCAATTTCTGGCCATGTCTGCCCCGCGAACATAATCAGATCGTCACACCACCTCCGCCGTGGTCGACCTCGACGGCGTTGCCCGATCCTTATTGAAATTACTAAATAATAAAATTTTCGAAATGTCAACACACATACACGAACAGCTAGACCCGGAATAACTATTTGTAGATAATTAAAAATGTTTCGTGCGGGAATCGAACCCGCGATACGCAACGTCAATATCTATGTTCCATTTAAATAAAAAACATACAACGACATCGCTTCAGCTAAACTACACAAGGGTTTTTTTAAATCACTTTTTAATAGTTTTAAGCTTAGGCAAAGTAGTTCCAGAAACTTCGATTTACTGTTACGCTAGCTAGCCAAATTAAGAATAAATTAATTGATGTAGGATTGTATGTAGGTACAATAAAATCAAATCATAAAATAGCTCAGCATTAGAGAAGAACAAGACCATTAGAGTACTTCGCTTGAGTAACTACTGATAGGGACGGATTTTTCTCTCGAAAATATAAAGGATTTTACAGTACTCAAAAAATTGTATAAAATTACATTGTTGTACTCCGTTCGCGTAATTTGCCTTGTATAAACGAGATAAAAACAAAGCAAGTCATCGAAATGGCAATGGTAACATGAGATTGAACGTGGGAGCAAAAGCGGCAAGCAGGCACACAAAATCGCAAAACTGAATAGCCTAAACTACTTTAATAAATAACATCGCGCAATTAGAAAGACAGTGAAAGTGCCATTTAACATGCAATGCCGCTACTTTTCTGGGTATTTTTCTAAAAGACAGTTTTTTTTATTGGGACAAACCCACCACACTTTTCCCAAACCACTGCTACTCCTGAAAGCCAGAATCAACAGTGGCAACCACCAGAAAAACGCCGAGACAATGAAGCTCAACGTGTCCCGGAGAATGAATTTACATGCCTTGGATCCTGCAACGAAATTAATTAGAAAAATATAGTGGAGGAGTAGGAAAAATATGTTTCTACTTCCTTCCATGTAAGCAGGAGACAGAACAAAACAAGACCAATAGACACAAAGGGACATTACAACTGGGAGAAGCCCAGTTGCCTAGCACCACGGGTAAAATGACTACTAATATTAATGGGTCCTAAATTGTGAACTGCTATATTTGCCAAAAGACAGTTATGTAACATCTCATTACTTTTAAACTAGCCTTTGCTGTACCACTGCCAATGAAAAGCCTTTCCACATACCTCCCAGAAAGGAATCTCGAAAGAATAATAGTCAAGTCAATTTTACCTGTGTATTGTGTAACCATGAGGTAGTCGCACTCCAGTCGAAGTCGAGTAACTAAACGCGACAAGAGTTAAAAAACTCATTCCAACAATGGTGTTAGATGATAGGGACAGTTCGCAAGTAAGCATACAAGATCACCAAAAACCATTGCCATGCGAATTGAATCGACGCAAAGATGCATACACACCTATTCGTTTTACTATACCGAGCAGTTTCAATACTTACTAGGTACTCAATTATTCGCTATACTTATGCATTAGCAGATCATAGAAAAAATCCAAAATATAAAGTTTTCTTTTTTCTGCACGCGTAGCATAACCAATAAATTCTTTAGATGTCTAGTCCAAGAATAGATAAAGTTATTACAAAGCTATTCAATCTGACAATTTTAGGAAGACCTTTTTTTGGAAGAACACCAGCTTAAGCAGTTACTTAAATAGAATGTACACAAAAAAAAAAAACAAAATATTATGCATAGGTACAGGTTCGTTGCAAGTCAATCGGTTTCATAGAACCACAGGAAGTTGATAAAAAATTCAAAGTTTCTGTTTGATTAAACCTTACCACATTTTTGCCACTTCCTGTGTTTAATTTTAATTTCAATGTCAAAAACTTTATCTATGCAACAGCATTACTAAAACATAAAAAAAAACAATTGCGAGGTAACTTTTGGAAACTCGCGCGCATGCAAAGATTTAGAATAACTGTTTACCCGCTGAACTCTTGCACATAAAACATTTTGTAACCGCGAGTAAATCGTGTTCAACCAGGTTCGCCCGGCTTATGTCTTGTAACCCAAACGGTAGTTTTGATTACAGGATACCCACAGGTTATGGAATCATAACTAATATTACGAACGTTTTCACATCAAAATCGTTGAACCGATTTGTATGAATTTTGGTATAGAGATAGATGAGATATAGAGACGGTTGTTTCAGCTATTTTTCGCATAAAACTTAAAGAAGGAGAAATTGCGAACGCCCAAATTCGCGGGCAAAAGCCAGTAACTTAACAACTTAACATAGCGCTGGGTGTCTTTCGCCAAGCAAATGCTGAGTTGGTAACTCTTTTGATGTGGACATGCTCAGCAAAATTCTTGTTCTGTTTTTCATTATTTCTGTGTGTCCAATCTTCTATCTATCTATTTTATCTATAATATAAAAATGGATCGCTAAATGTGTTGCTAAGCCCATAACTTGCAAACGGCTGGACCGATTCGGATAATTCTTTTTTTGTTGTGTTTGTAACCATCAGGACCAGGTTATAGAGGACGAAAATCATCATGTCCACCCGTGCGAAGCCGGGATGGGCCGCTAGTATCTAATAAATGTTTTTCTATTCTAAGTATTACCAGAGCTATGCTGTCCCACGGCCTGTGTCCAGCTCCACTCGGGGTCACCGAGCTCGCGCCGCGACACACAGTCCAGTCGCACCGTGCTATCTGGGAACACGAACAATTCGCCGGAATGCTCCACCACCGCTGACCCGCTCACTATTGTGTACTGTATTGTTGGCGGCGCGTCTCCTGAGTTACAGTACATTTTTTATTAAAATGGTAAATTTCCACGTACTAGGAATTTCCCATGAGTCGTAGGTGTGCTAACATTATTACCGTCTTACTACAAAAAGATAAAACATCTGTTAAATGTTAGTCTAAAAAAGTGTAACTGCAAAACGACCCTTATATCAACGTGACATGTTGTTTTGACGTTGACAGTTTTTTTAGACAAGTGTTCAACAGATGTTTATCTTTCTTGTGGTAAGACGGTTACCGTCTTGGTACTACAAAAAAGTTGAACATACTAACTGACTAACTGTTGAACACTTGTCTAAGAAAAGTGTCAACTGCAAAACGGCATTGATATAAGGGTCGTTTTGCAATTACACTTTTTTAAGACAAGTTTCCAACAGATGTTTAACTGTTTGTGGTACGACGCGACGGCTAAACTCTCGTATACAGTCAGACTCACAGAGTCAGAAGTTTTTGGTCATAGGTTTATAGGTCGATTTATACACTAATCTGACTGCCAATGTTGGTCTCGTGGGTCCTGGTTTCGATTCCCGGATCGAGCAAAGTGCTATTAGGTTTTTTTATAGAAATTTTTTAGTAGTAGCCAGAGTTTGGAAGTTGGCGGTATGATACTTCCGTGCCTCGTAAAGCATGCTACTGCTGCGTTTGATATTTCTCCGGTCGTGTTGTATCGCCGTCTAATCGAACCCGGAAGTATTATCGGAGAGTAAAGGAATACATTGCATCTGTGCTTGCACACACACTTGTGTGCAACAAATACTAAAATCTCCCACGACAATAGTTAATTTTAAAAGACATTGACTGCCTCGGTCAGGGAGACCTTCAGACTCATGGTATTTTTTTTAAATTACCTGTAAAGTTTGTAACAACTGTGGTGGGTACACACTCTGGCAGCTTAGGCGTCCATTCTCCATTTTCACAATGAAGCATGTTGTCTCCCTTCAACTTGTACAATCCAAAGTGCTTGCAACGAGACAGCAACACAGAGCCGTGCGGGAAATGTGTATCTTTCTGAAATTTATTAAGAAACAATGCTATAAGTGAATCTTGTCTGTCACTATTTACATATTATTAGTTCATTAGAGTTGGTGCCCACTGCGCGGGCGTCCTTAGGCCGCTGCCTCGAAACTTGCGGGCAGCGGCGCGGCGGCGGCGGCAGCGCGGGAGCGGCTCGGCCGTCGCAGACCCGTTCTCGAAACTAGCGGGTAGATCGCGCGTCACTGTAGCCGCGTAGTGTTGTGTTCATAATTTTGTCGTCGAGATATTTGTTTTTATTCGCGAACTAAATGTCTGAACAATGGCGGCAACATCTTTTTGATTCAAATTTATTCCTATCGCTCGATTTATTGTGGTCAAAAACTCAAAACACTACAGCGCAGGCGCGCGGGCGGTGACCGCTTGTCTAGTACACCGCTCGCTGTCCTCTCCCGTCCCGCCGCCGCGCCGCTGTGTTCGAGAGTCGGTCCATTTGATTATACGCATAACATCCTGCCGCTCCCGCGCCGCCGCCGCCCCGCTGCCCGCAAGATTCGAGGCAGCGACCTTATGGTTGATTGCGTACCATATCCACACGACATGAGGGGTGTACATTTTGTTTAGAAAATCAATAGAAGAATTCATATTTTGCCAACGGTGTGGGTGATACCGACCACATCGCAATCACGTTGCCGTACAACGCAGCCGCAACGCAGTGGCTAAAACAGCAACCACATTTTTCCAGTAAGGGTCTTTACCCGTGGCGCGATGCGTCGCGATTCTTCCGATTTCATATGTCGTAGTGGTAAGGTTGATTTTCACTTGTAGTTGGAATCGGTCGAATTGCAATCGCGTCGCGCCGTGTGTAAGTCCCTTACACAACGCTTGAAAAAAGCTGCACTGACACGATTCACACATAATCACTGTTTGCTAGAATTAGTAAGAAAGTTCCCGTTTATTTTTTCATTGGTGGTAGTTAAAAATTTGATGCTTTTTTTTTTAAGATTAGGTTCGCGTTCGACCACTATCTCGCCTGATGGTAAGCGAAGATGTGGTCAACGGTGAAGCACGCTTGCCTAGAACTATCTGTACCTGTTCACTCAAGGGGAAATACAGATGCAGGGGATTCGGCACATCAAATCGACTTACTATCGAATGTCTATTATTGCCACCAGAGGCATGTTATCCATTCCAAAACATAAGGAAAACTGAATGTAACCAAACAGGTGATCCTACTTACTAAATAAAATTTGATGAATCATTTAACGAACGGCCATACACTTATACCAGTTTTCCTTGTACAACAAAATAGGCTTTTCTCAGAAATACATACAATAATTCTTGGTAATTCCTTCGTATTTATTTATACTTACAGTTATAGATGAATTCTTAAAAGATATTGCTAGTAGAGGATGTTCATGTCGATATAGACATTCTCTTAGTATTGGTTGAAATCTTCCATCTGAAATTGATATAAAGAAAATATTACAGATACCTTCTATCTTGAAATTAATTTAGATCAGTGATTTTCAAAGGGGGACGCGACCCCTGGGGGGGCCGCGAAACCTTACTCGGACTCGCCGGCAAAAAGAAAAAGGCAAAGTTCTACACTACAATAAAATCACAATTTTATTGAGAAGGATGGGCTTGTTTATTTTTCAAAAGTATGTCAAATCGTGGTGCTATTTTTGTAATATTAACTATCAAAATAATCTATTTAGAAGTCTATTTCTCATTTCTGTTTTGTCCACCATTGCAGAGAATGTCATTTCACATAAATATGAAGTGGCGAATGGCACTAAGAATTTTAGAGCTTCCCTTGCCAGCTCTGGACATTCTTGTCTTCTTTTCATCCAAAATTCATCTAAAAACGTTTAACGTGACCTTTTAATTAAATTATTTCCTTGCCTGTCTATGGCAGAAGGGGGTCGCCAAAATTTTTCAACCCATAAAGGGGTCGCGATATCAAAAAGATTGAAAAACACTGATTTAGATGAAAGTTATACTCAACTTTGGTCAATTATTAAATAATCCACATTACAATTGGATATTTTTAATTGAATGTATTAAAGATTAATTCATTTTCTTAAGATCAATAGTGAACTTGACAGTATTAAATTGGTCACAGGACTATCTAAACAGGTATACGTGACCCTGGAACATAATGGGCTAGTGAAGGAACATCATGGATTCAGTACAATCTCACAATTCCTTCATCACCCAGAAAAAAACATAGATAAACCATGTTATGTTGACCATTTGGGATTGGTTCAAAAAACCGGTTATAAACGCCCAAATGGTCGGTTCAACATTGCGCGGGCAACTTAGTATTTCCTAAGCTATTTTAAAGAAAGTATTGTAACTTATGAGCGCGTATTCTGAAAGTTGGCAACGTCGCAAATGGTTTTCAAATATTAACAAGTTTTAATAAATTTAGCATTGGTAGGTACTGTATGGAAATAAGAAATATGGCTCTGTAGTGCACTAAAAAATTGATAAGGGAATGCAATAATTAATATATAAAAAAGCATTTGGGAACTTTCCAAATGCCTTTTATACACCTGAAACGGTTACAACATCAAATTCAGTGTTTTAAATGCATTACTATTCCTATATCAATTTTTTAAACAAGTAATATGGCTCTGTAGTGCACCTACAGAGCCATATTTCTTGTTTTAAGACAGAAAATTTGCCAAATTAATTAAAACTTGTAAATTATTTCATAATTTGACAACTTACTAAGTTAAATTACCTGTTCATTACATCAAAGCAACTTATCAGGTTTTCAAATCTAAAGTATGATGTTCATTAAGATAAGTTGTTACTTAGAACTACTGGATAGTAGTGGAAATACTTGGTCTTAAGATCACTCAGATATCCATAAAATACTTTTAAACAGCGTGACCCAGATCTAGCCGGGGTCGTTTAGTTATTTCTTACCTGGAGTGCTGGAGCAAAGCGGCCCCACCCAGTTGCCATCAATACATTTAATCTTACATATAAGCCTTTCATTCAAAGGCCCTATCAGGCCTGGAAATTTCACCTAAAACAATATGTTTTTTTATAAATTTCATATTTACATTGTTTGTTATTTTACAGCATAAATTAACTTTAAAAATTACAGCAGTAATTGCAAAGGTGCATGAAGCATGTTTGTGTAATAAAAGTTCAAATAGAAGTCCTAAATAATTTAACAATTTTTATAAATTAACGGTCTAACTGCGTTCTATAGCTTTATCTTAAAAAGTGAAGTATTCTCTCTTTTATTTTAGTAATGATAAGATGACATACCTACCTCAGAAATTTTAGAAAAATCTGATCTAAATCTTGTGATATCCAGATTATCATCTAAGCTCTGTACATCCGGCAAAGAGCACTTGTATTCATCTGAAAAAAGTAAATCATAAAAATTGACAGCCCCTTTCTGGACGTACATATGTAATTTAAACAAAAGAGAAGTGAAACAGAAGAGTATTCTAAATACAAACAAAATAGCTAATCAATATTTATCAAACAGTACTTTACAATACAATAGGTACCATATAATAACTTTTAGAATACCTTGCGGATATGTTACGTTTTCGTCGTCTTCACAAAAGCCCCATGGAGTAAACAATAATATCAATAGAGGAAACAACATTGTGTGAAAATTAAGTTTTATCTTCACAGTATCATCACAGAGTACTTTTATTAATAGAGTATCAATTCTTCCAGCAATAAAGTAACCACTGATTATTGTTTCCTTCTGTGAAATATATTTTTATTATTTTCCTCTTGAATCTGTAGAAACTAAATACAAAACAGACAGAATCACACGCGCCATCAGCCAGGGTCCTAAAACTCAGTAAGTTTGCATTTTGTTCTGGGCTATAGTTCTGGTACTGGACTTTAGATGGCATGACTGTCTCAATTTAATATATATTGAAATACAAATAAAAAACAAGAAATATTGTTCGAAGATCTATAAAATTTTAACTATTTAAATTTGTTAAAAAGAAAATTAAATAAAATGAAGACAATATTGTATAAAATAATTCTATGACAACACTGATCCGTAGTAAAATAATGATACGTTTCATTTTACGCACGCATTGAAACATAAAGCCGAAGTAAATTGACATATTCATTGTGATAATTTTTATTTCTTGCTCTCAAAGAAATAAACTGAGCGGTAATTAAAACAACTATTTAAATTTTAGACTTACTTTAAATTTATAAAATAGTTTTCAAATTACAATTTCAAGTCAAATATTTGCACTGCAAAAAACGTTAGTTACGGAACATCCTTGTCGGCCATTCCGAAATTGTTGTTTTTGTTACCATGGTAACATATTAATATTATGTCTTGTGTCCACTCGTGTCAAACTCGATATTTTATGTTTTGTTTGATGTATTGAGAAAGTTTTAACCGTGATTTTCATTTACGACCTGGATAGTGGCTATGTTATTTGAATTATTGTAGATTGATTGTGTTCTTTTTACCCGACTGCGCGACGCAAAGGAGGGTATCAGGGTAATTACTCGTGCAGTGCCCGTGCATTCTCTTGGACTCATGGAGTTTTTCATTGGAATTTCCTGTGACCTAGTGTTATCTGTTGTGTGTTAAGTTGTTTTTTTAGTTTCTACAAACTTAATAAAATGTTGTAATACTCAATTTTGTGTTTTATTCTAAACAAAATAAACATTATATTATTATAAGTGAAGAAAGAAAGGGATAGCTATATAGCTATCCCTTTCTAGGATACTGCACATAAATGTGTGTAATATGTATGTATCTATAGACACACACATGCACCGCAAGTTCTGGTACTGGACATCAGATGGCGCTTGTCGTTGAGGTCAAGTTAAGTCTCTATACCCCTATATACAAATGTACTCTATGCCATCAGCTGAGCGAGCTGAGCCACAGAGTAAAGTAATATAATGGAGCTGAGCTGAGCTGAGCAGCCATTGACAGCCCATTTTTTTTTTTTTGGAATTTTATGGCCTGGTAACTAGACCTTTAAGCCAATGGGGATGGCAACTCAAAGCTAATCGTAGATGGCGCTGCGATAGTTGGTCCCCACGTCTACCTTGTACAAAAAAACAAACAAGATTATTTGTTATAAAAATTGAGTATAAATACAAAACAAATATGGAAAATTATTCGTCCATGCAAGTACTATATACTAAAAGAAGAATTAAGACGCCGCGGCGCATCTACAAGAGAAAAAAAGTGATTTAATTGAGTGGTTATACATTTGATTTTACCGTAATAAATCCACAATTACTTGTAGTTGAGGTTTCAATTTTTGAGTTTAGGTATGTTTTACCTGTCCTCTCCTTTATCAAGAATATAATGCTGCTTTTGACTTTCTATTTTGATAAAATATCATAATGTTTTAAGTCAGTAATTTTAACCTTTTTTTCTATTTAGATTCGAGAAATATCACAATATATTTAATTTCTTAACACCACAACTATTACAAAACTCGTTCCAGGTGATAATTCTTCGATTTTCGAGCGATGCAATACTGGTACATAACCTCCAAAAGAAAAGTAGATATTATTTTGAAAAGTGTATTCCATCATTTTTACAGCTTATTACACAACATCTAGTCATTTTACATCAATAAATGTTTTTTTTTTCTGAAAATTCCTTTGATTTTACAGTTCTTTGGGGACCAAACTGTCATTTTCACTTTGACACTTGCCTTCCCCATTTGACAGCCCATAGACATAGCTAGTGTTGCAAACTTGCAATACTCAATTTTATTCTCGTATTATTTGAAAATGTTTGTGAAAGCCACGGCCAAGAAATGGCGACGACCGACAAGGCTGCTCCCCAACCCCTATCTATTGGTTTTTACGAGTGTATTATTTATTCTCTGATTAAACATGTATTTTGTAAAATGGTAAATAGTAAGTAGGACTGGCATCACTAGTCGAAAAATTATAAATATTTTTCTAAAGTTAATTTAATTATGGAACTTTTCCAGATTCAATAAAAAATAAATCACTGTCGTAATGGGTCTTTCAGTGTACGTATTTTTATGGCCTGATTTGGCCCATTCCTTGAAAAAGGGTTCACCAGGATCATTCTTCTAGATTTACAAGATTAGGTATCTTTACCTACCTACCAAAATAAACTTTGCAAATATTAATTTATAGCAGATATTTCCATATGCTTTACAATAGAAGTACCTACTCGACCTAGACTGACCTAGACACTGTTGTACAAACAATGCATCAAGACAGCTTTAGCAGCTAGCATTTTATTCTAGTTAAAGTCACTTAGGTCTCTCAAGAGCATCAATTGAATGTCAGGGCCAATCTTTTCTCGAGTCTTTTTCCGTCCATTTGGTTGGCCTTCTATTGGAGAGGGCAGTTAGTGATGCAGGATGATGCGTTGTAGTGCACTCCTTATCTACAACGCGCCAGAATAAGATGCAAGGTCAACAACATCCTAATTTGCTAGTAAATTGTAGGTATGTTGTTTGTTTAAAAATATAAAAATTCATAAAGCTCATTTCGTGTAGGTTCTTCGCTCTTCTCGTGCATGGTTACTCGCAAGCTTGAGTAAAGTGCAGGACTTCTCACTTCTAACCGTGTGCGTCAGAATGGCTGGTTGCCTGCGGCGTTGGTCAATGAGAGTTGATTCGAAAATTGCTACATAATTGCTTATATTTGCTACATATAATAAATAATTGCTACATAGGATATATACTTAGATATAAAATATTTTTTTACTTTAAACTAGGAGGTGACCAGCCATCCTGACGTCAGGATGGCTGGTCACCTCCTAGTTTAAAGTGAAGCGTACAGAGTTTCCCGAAATGTATTGCGTCAATAATTGCTTCATATTTACTTCATTTATCTCATTTATTTGTATCTTTAAAAATATGCTAAATAAAGGATGTAGCAGTAATTTAAATTATCCCAAGGAAAAGTCCCTGATAAAATAATAAAGGCAAATAGTTGCAGTGCGTCTTCACTCAACGGTATTGATACTTTAGGCGGCAGGCGGTCTAAATAAAATTGTTAAATGGCATGTTATGTATGAGTAGGTAAGTGGACAATAAGCATATTAGAAGGATATCGTAAATAAAAAAAAATACGAAGAGTAAAAAGAAGATAATTCCACATTGCATAATATATGCGAAAAAATAATATGGCAATAAGGTAAATTAATGCTGAGGTTATGGGACATCTCGCCCAAGAAAAAAGGTGGCCCGCAGGCCAGATGTCCCCTTTTTAAAATGTGCATGGGTAGTTTCGCCCGAAACAATTTTTTAGCTTATTTTCATATTCATCATCATCATCATCTCAGACATAGGACGTCCACTGCTGAACATAGGCCTCCCCCTTTGATCTCCACATATACCGGTTGGAAGCGACCTGCATCGAGCGACTTTTATAAGGTTGAGTGGCCACCTTGTTGGTGGACTTCCTACGCTGCGCTTGCTAGTCCGTGGTCTACACTCTAGCACTTTTCGACCGCATCGGCCATCTGCTCTGCGAGCAATATGGGCTGCCCTTTGCCACTTCAGCTTGCTAATCCGGTAGACTATATCAGTGACTCGTATGTGATCACGTAGAGAAACACCGAGCATAGCCCTCTCCATAGCTCGTTGAGCGACTTTGAGCTTTGAGATGAGACCGATAGTGAAAGACCACGTTTCGGTGCCGTAACTCATAACTGGTAACACACATTGGTTGAAGACTTTCGTCTTGAGGCACTGGGGTAAGTCGGACGGAAAGACATTGCGTAGTTTCCCGAACGCTGCCCAACCGAGTTGGATTTGGTGGTTGACCCCTTTCTCGAAGTTTACTTGTCCTAAGTAGATATTACATGAGTCAACAACTTCGAGTATTTTCATATTATTTTTACGCATATATTATACAATGTGGAATTAGCTTCTTTTTACTCTTCGTATTTTTTTTTTACGATATCCTTCTAATATGCTTATTGTCCACTTACCTACTCATACATAACATGCCATTTAACAATTTTATTTAGAACGCCTGCCGCCTAAAGTAGCAATACCGTTGAGTGAAGAAGCACTGCAACTATTTGCCTTTATTATTTTATCAGGGACTTTTCCTTGGGATAATTTAAATTACTGCTACATCCTTTATTTAGCATATTTTTAAAGATACAAATAAATGAGATAAATGAAGTAAATATGAAGCAATTATAGACGCAATACATTTCGGGAAACTCAGTACGCTTCACTTTAAACTAGGAGTTGACCAGACATCCTGACGTCAGGATGGCTGGTCAAAAAAAATATTTTATATCTAAGTATATATCCTATGTAGCAATTATTTATTATATGTAGCAAATATAAGCAATTATGTAGCAATTTTCGAATCAACTCTCATTGACCAACGCCACAGGCAACCAGCCATTCTGACGCACACCTTCTAACCCCTATTCCTTTTGAATTCAGCTAAGTGTATAAATATGTTACAGTCACAGTGATTATAACCGTCCGTTATTAAAGTTATTATGCATAAATCGAAAAATGAAAATGCCCTTATAACTGTACAACCACAGGCCCTTCCTGCAGTTCTACCAGGCCGGATAAACCGCCGCGCGCCGCCGGTCGTAGCGTAGGAACGGTGTTAGGAGGATGGGGACACACCCAAAGACTTAATAAGTAGTCTTGGTCAGCTTATGAGAGGTTAGTAAATGGCAGGCATTTATGGAAAGTTGAAAATAAAATCAATTCTCAAGTGTCAATAGCATACAGAATTTATTATTTAGGTATATAAATTACAAATTTTATGCAATTTTGTACGTAGAAGATACATAATACATCTAAGCACCATATCGCTAGACATATTTATCTACATTAGATTCATAAGGTAGGTAAGTTAATTATTGTTCTAAAGTAACTTTGTTCAGAATAAATACGGGATTACAAAAGCGAGCTTTAGCATGACAACAGCCGCAGTTATGTGATGCGTGACTTACACGCTGTAAGTTTGTCTAAAGTGCGTTATTTGTTTCATCTGGTTGATCAAACAAATACCGCACTTTAGAGAAACTTCATTGTCCGCAATGTAGTCAAACTTGCGAGCAACTCGCATGGATTTCTTGCATCGTCTAAATGAAGCTTTTCTTTGGGCAGTTTATTTTGACCAGTTTAAAACTAAAATAAAACGAATATTTGTTGCACCGTAGGTATAGGTAGGTAGGAGGTACATCGTCTTAAATCTGGGGGCACGGCAGTGCCCCGCCAAGTCTCAAGCAAAACGGGCACGGCCGTACCATCTTTTCTCGAAGCGATTCGCGGCTGTTTCGCCCCCCCTATATCTTCGACGTGGACAAAGCTAGGAGTTTAGGTTTTCGGTGAATAATAGTAGGCATTAGAACAAGCTTAAGTTCGAAATTACATGCCAATTGAATAAATAGTTTAGGAGTTACGGTCGATCAAAGTTACACCATTTTGTCACTCACTGACTGACTGACTCACTGACCGATCATCAAAAATCTAAGGTACTTCTAGCAGACTTAGAAACTTCAAATTTTGTACCAAGATAGGTCATTAGCCACATATAAAGGAAAAATTATAAAAACATTAAAAAATAATATACCATAGAAAACAATTTTATATTTGCGGTTTGGCAAGAACATTGTGTATGGATTTTGACTGCATTGTTAACTTTGTTCGTTGTTTAAGTATTCAATTGGATGAATACTTACATAGAATAGAAAAGAATAATATAAATGTAATACATAGACTATAATTAATCTAAATTAATACATAAAGTTCATAATTCATTAAAATAATAAAGCTAAAACTCCATTGTATTGCGATAAATATTGTATGCGCGCTCGATAGATGGCATTGTACCTGTCTGAATCGCGCTATGGTTTCGTTACAGAGCGCAGTCTAAGTAGTACTTTAAAATAATTCAATAATTTTCATTTGATAGCGCCATCTATCTATGAACAACCATTTCGAAACTAAAAAAATATTGTAGCGATATTCAGAGAACTTAAGTTAGCCGGATTAGATAGTAGATTTATTATTGTTACTGAAACAGTTATTTAGGAAAATAGTTTATTAATATAACATAGACATAGTTACATAAATCTAGTTGTTTACGTGTTATTTAGTTTAGTTATATTTAGTTTGTAAGTTAGTAGATATATATTTATTTAGTTATTTGTTAGTTAGTTTAGTTCTATTTAGTTTGTTAGATAGAGAATGGGTCCTAAGCAAAAAAGTAGCTGAAGTCCAAGAAATTATGAGGACACCTAAAAAAAAGAAAGATATACACTTACAAAAAATAAATGAGATCCCACCAAAAACATTAAATGTAAAAAATGCCAAGTCTCTCGATGCAGTCCTTCCATCGTAAAAAGTTTTGAGATCTCACAGAAGCCAAGTCCTATTCAAATTATTTTGTAGTTATAAATCAACATTTAGTAATTATATCAATAGTTTTCTTTATATTATAACTATAGTGACTTGGCAATGAGCACAAGTAAAAACAAATAAAACGGCATATTTGGAGGAGTTGAAAGTTACACACACCGCATGCATAAACATTCTCTTTTATTTACTTTATTTATTCTCTTAACATTCATCATTTACTTTCAAAAAGCGATGGCCCGTAAGGTATTCTTAATTATTGTATTGGAACATGTAGTCGGTAGTGACCATCATGATTCACACATAACAAATAATCTGATCACAGGTCTCGTCAGTAACATTTGCACATAACTCCAGGCAGCAAGCAGCTTTTAATTTGTGCTCATTGCCAAGTCACTATAGTTATAATATAAAGAAAACTATTGATATAATTACTAAATGTTGATTTATAACTACAAAATAATTTGAATAGGACTTGGCTTCTGTGAGATCTCAAAACTTTTTACGATGGAAGGACTGCATCGAGAGACTTGGCATTTTTTACATTTAATGTTTTTGGTGGGATTAAGATTACAGTTCTGAGATCAAGAGTCAAGATCTTAAACTTTTGTGCGACAAGTTAAAATTCGGCACCGGTTTGTCTATTGCAAACACCAAGACTTATAATTTATCATTGATTGCAAAAATCATTTTGGTTATGTTATAGGTAGGTAGGTGTGTAGTTATGCAAGAATAATTACTATAGGTACCTTTTGCATACACACCAAAGCCGTACTTGTAGGTAACTACTTTTAATTGATTGATTGATTTCCCGAAGTTACTGATTCCCGTCGTTGCTGTTTCCTTTGAAAATACGATTTCTTGTGTATAGATCACGGCCGTGGTTGCTAGATGCAATCAATTAATTGATTGACGCCCATTAAGTATTATCAATCGCAAAAACACAACAACCCATTTCAATTGACATTTGACATCAATATAAAACCAAGATTGTTAAAAAGAGACGTTTTGCAGCCTTTTACATTTATGCACTCTTGCGCAATAGGTAGGTATTTTAATATTGGACTAAATAAATAATTGTTACAAGCGACGCGACTGCGACAGACGTTTATTTTGTGGCGTGTGGCTCACCGAATGTCACATATATTAGAAACGTAATATTAATAAAGTTTTTACTATTATATTTTTTACTAGATAAAATTGACACAATTTAATGGTAGGTTTATGGGAGAAAACTAAGAATAAAAAAAGATGGAGTATCAGTTTTTAATGATCGTGAAAATTTAAACTGAAACAATTCAGCCTCTTTGTATATAAAGTCCTATCTCAACAGAAAATTGGTGTATTATTGCAATTTTATTATTAACATAATATCAGGTAGGTAATTTTAGGTATCTATAGTGCTGATGTATTTTACTTAAGAATTTAATTACTTTTGGAACGAACTTAAGAAAATTGGCCTAAGTACTGGGTAGTTAAATAACTCGAAATGAATGACTTATTTCTGCAAGTTGAATATTAACAATGACAACTCAGATCAAAGAACAGGCAGATAGAGCGCTCAGAACACGCGAGTGGGTCCACCAAAGTTAATACAAAATCAAAAGTTACTACAAACTCGCGACAGTACCAAGCTACGCATCGTCTCGCTCATACGTCACTAGTGATTTGCCATTTTATGTCAAAACATGCCGTCTTGTGTGTTTAAACACTGCAAAAGTTGTTCACAAAAACAAAGAAAACAAGATGGAATATCTTTCCACAGGTAACTCTTGTTATTTTTATTGTTTTGGTATTTATTTTCCATAAAATATTTTCGGCTCACTTGAAACACAAAACCTTAACAGTAAATCGTCTGTGTTGCTAGTTTATGACGGGTAAATTACCCTGAATTAGGGGAATGTGTACTGTGCATAAAAATATCGATCAAATTCGTCAAAACAACTGCACAGTCGTAATCTATAGTACCTATACAACATTAGTCTTAACTTTTTAAATAATTTTGGGACAAAATATAACATGGTGTAAAAATTATTGGAATCGATTCAGTTATTGATTCTGAACAAACTATATTCAGGTTTCACATATAGGTACTAAAAATAATGTTGTATGAACTATGGTCGTAATGACACAAGGTCACTAGTTAGTTCCGTCCGGGTCGTAAAGACTTCGGGTCTCGGGAGGGGCCCCCGCGCGCGGGGCTGTATTTGTATTTTTGCGTGAGAAAGTGGGACGGAGAGCATGCCTTTGAGCTATTCGGTACTTGTAAGGATGTGCCGTTTTTTATTTGGTAATTACGCTAAAAGTCAATTGAATAAACTTGACGGAATCCAAAATTTATGTATGAGGGTGATTGGGGGTTTCATTAGGAGCACCCCAATTCACGTCATGGAGAACGAACTGTGCTTACAGCCGCTACCAATTCGAAGAAGATATCTAGCGGGAAAATTTTGGCTAAAATCTAGGTCGGTAAAGAATAATGTTACTATAAAAATTATTGATGAATTGTCAAACCTGTGTGAGGGTCAATACTGGAGAAATAAAAAGATTCCATTATTAGTAGACACGCATAGACAAATCCAAGATTTACCTATTTATTCTAGTTCCATACTGGGTTTATTCTCGTTGGATATATGGCTGTCCAGTATTGATCTATCAAAGAACATCTCTTACGATATCCCGAATGTACGTATTCCAAAGAGAGCAATGGATATATTAGATTTAAAACAAAAATGTGCCAAATACTTGAATGATAATTACGGTTCGTTCTATCAACTATATACAGACGGATCTAAAGAGGCGCAATATGCGGGAGCGGCTGTATTCGACCCTCAGTCAAATACTACGTTCAAATTTAAAATTGAGGTTAATATTTCTATAATGTACTTAGAACTGATAGCTATTTCCGAAGCCCTGTCTTACGCGCTAACTCTTGAAACTCAACATATTGTGGTTTTAACTGACTCTAAAAGTGCTTTATTGCATCTGGCTCGGCTTCCCTCGAATTCTCGAGGTTCCCCGATAGCCCTTGTTATCCTCCAAACCATTTTAGAGCTGCGTAAGACTAATAAATCTATAATTCTACAGTGGATTCCATCTCATATTGGCATCATGGGCAATGAAAAAGCGGATCAGGCAGCAAAATCAGCTTTATCGGAAGGGATCACATACACTTGTTTACCGCTACACACAGATCAGATTCAGGTAGTCAAAAAGATTTGTAAAGACCTGTGGCAGGAATATTTTGATGAGAGGTCGCTCACCAAAGGCATATGGTACAGGACTATACAGGCTGGAACTCTTCGTTGCCCATGGTTCCAGGAGATGGAAGCCCATAGACAATATATTGTGACACTGCTTAGACTTCGGTCCGGGCACATTCCATCAAATAAATTTGCACATTTAATGGGTAAAACAGACTCACCTAATTGCACGGAGTGTAACACGATCGAGGATGTTCACCATGTTTTGCTCGAATGTGCCCGGAATGAGGGTCAGCGGCGACAAACACTCGGGGATTCGCAGTACAACATAGGGTTGTGTAGCAGCTTCTTGGCCTTCCCTTTTTCCGAAGAGGCCAGAAAGCTGTGTGCATTATACATGTGCCATTTACGGAGCGTAAGCACCACCCAACAATAGCTGGGCCTTCCTTCCACTCCATTGTTGTAATTAAATATTGATAAGATTTTAGAGGAGATAAGATTTATGTTGTTAAGCCATTGGAGTTATACTATAATTAGAATTACGGGGCGACATCGTCATTGTTGACCGAGTCCCCTTAAATAAAGAGAAAAAAAAAAAAAAAAAAAGGATGTGCCGCCCTCGCGCCGCTGGATTTTTTTTATTATTTTAGTCGTTTACTTTTCGTTCCGCGTGCGGTGTACTGCGCTTTAAAATTTTATATTTCAAGACTTATTGGGGTTTATGAAGTATTTTATTATTACTTTTAGTATTTAATTGCAACAATTAGGCTTTGCCATGTGACATTATAGAGGTTTCCATACTTTCATTAGTGATATTTTTCATTTTCGAATTATTAGTTGCAATGCAATCAGTATCGTTAGTAGTGCTGGTAGGGCCTTTTCAATTGGCCGATAAATCGTTTTGATTTTGCAAAAAAAAAGCAAAATCGCGTTTCCAATTTTAAACATTAATAGTACTTAGATGTTTGTTTGCACAATATAATTGGTGCAGAACTAAAGCATGATTGTGTGTAAAATAATTATGATTTTAATAAAAATGTGATTGTGTGTAAAATAATTATTATTTTAATAAATATGTTGATTGTTATAACAAATTCTTTATCTTTTTAAACTAATAAAACCTATCCTTAAATAGTTTATTAAACAAATTACCAAAAAGCGTTATAAAGTGTTATCTGGTCTGATATAAATTAATTAAATAGGTACTAAGTAATTACGCATATTAACTTTTATTCCTTATTATTATTCTGTTAAATAATAAATACTACATGCTTATGCTCTCTGGGTATAACCATAAAGCAAAATCGCGTTTCTAATTGAAAAAAAATATTAGTACAATATTTGGGAACAATTTAACTGAACAAAAATTTCTCAATATCTGGCAACCGTAAACGCACACAGATGCACGTGTCCGTACACGGCGCCACTTATCTGCCGCGCACACATAAATAACGACTGGCACCGCGTTGTTGTTCGCGCACGTTCTATCTGCCTGTTTTTTTGATCTGAGAATGACAAATCGTTTGTTTGCGGGCGGTAACAGTAAAGTTAAAATTAATTACGGCATTGACAGGGAAGGTAACATTTAGAATAATACAATAACACATTTTGTTACTGAATTAATCACAATTTGTTCAGTAAGCATCTTGAAAATAGTGATTCAGCAGTGGAGCTACGTCCTCTTTTTTAGATTTATGTCTATTAATTAAGTTTAATTTCAGAAACCTATTAGAGCTTTCCGGGGAAAAAAAATCCTAGCCTCAAAGATCATTAGAAAAAGCTTTACAAAAAAAAATAAGCAGGTGCTTTTGAAATGCAATGGAAAATGTTGAGTAATTGACAGTTGGATAATAAAAGTCAGAAAAACAAGGCGAGACTAACACGTGAAACGTTATAAACATAGAATGGCATGTTCAGATACTGATAAAGTTAGTTGACGACTGAACCGCTGAACGAAATGTTTGCATAAAGATTCTAGGTAGGTAATCACATCACCATACGTTGGTGTTCGAGAGGGTGCGTTCTGAAGGTTGACTTGGCAACGTCGCAAATAGCGGTCAAATATTTGGTCACTGTTAAGTCTAAATCACACGCTTTACCTTGTATATTTACGTCACAAAAATACCTACTTAGGCGCAGCTATCATTGCATATTGAACGTAATTCGCTCTTAACAAGGCACAAATGCTTTTGAAGTCAGTTATTTATAGACTACTAGCTGTTGCCAGCGGTTTCACCCGCTGCAACTCGAAAATTATCCCACGGGAACATAAAATCGGGATAAAAACTATCCTATGTGTTAATCCAGGTTATAAACTATCTGTATACCAAATTTTAGCCAAATCCGTTCAGTGGTTTTTGCGTGAAAGAGTAACAAACATCCATACATCCATACATACAAACTTTCGCCTTTATAATATTAGTAGGATTGAAAAGGTATAAGTACAGTAAATAGGTAATAATAATTAAGCATAGCAATAACCTACCTCATTAATTAATATTTATCGCAATGTTACCGAAGCGTTAAAACGGATTCGATTGTAAATAATTACCGACACTTTATACAATCTATATTCATTAGAACGATAACTACTGAAACATATTTAAATGGGTAATTAATACCAATAATGAAATCGAGAATTTACCTAACATTAGCTTTATCAATAGTAAATTCATTACGATGCGACAATGTTTGGATTTGGTCACAGAATTAGGGACTCCTTTGTTTTAGTACAAGCCCACATAGCATTTAGGAATTTTTAATTATTTTAAAAGCATAATATGTAATTGTGAGAAGCCCGATAGATTCAATTACACTGATGCGCTATAATGCTTCTATATACCTATGTATATTCAAAGTTCATATCAGATTTGAATAGGCCATAAAAAAAAGTTTTTACATCACGTTGTGCTTGCATAAACAATTAATAAATTGTAACTGATTAAAAATAAAGCTTGTATTCAGAATTCTAACGTACTGATACGTGTAGAACATCCGTCTACGGAAGAACTGACCTATCAAATTGGAAGCGTTAGATAGTGTTGCGCACCAGTGTAACTATGATTGGTAGCACAAGACAAGACATTGTCATGCCCATGGAATTGCTCATTGTCATTTGCAATAAGAGGCACAATTGGAAAATAAATACTATTGTAATACTAATCAGTCTTACGCTTAGGCACCTCATTATTCACAACAACAGAAAAATAATTTGCGTTAGAAAAATTGAAGGTACCACTGTAAATATAAGGCTAGGCAACTATACATATTCTGCATCTGCATTAAACTTTACCAATATTTTGTTCAATGAGCAGCATGGTTTCTATAACAAAACTTTCATAAGAAAAGGTAAATAAGACAATGAATAAATCTTATAGGTACATAATAACAATGGCATAGTTGTACATATTGATCGTTTTAAAAATATTTTATAAGTACTTACTCGTACTACTTAAGAAACATAATAATTACTACATAATTATGTATATGAACGCAGAATAGGAATCGATCTTTTTCACGAAATGAGCTGAATACGTAAACGTATTCGTTTCGAGTTCGACTGATTATGTGGCACTGAAAGGGAGATGGTGTCTTCCACATTTGGCTGCGTTGATGGAATCTTAAGACAAGTTTACGCCACCTTTAAATATAATTTTAATCATTAATATTTTTCTTTCGTCTTCAAACAATTGACTGAGACAGAATAATATTTAAAACACATTTAGTGATACTCGTACCTAGCGCATTCGATGATTAGTGTAAATCTAAAGGTCCTGATAAAATTAGCATTCACTTGTAATCTTGTATTTAGCATTCTTACGAATGTTGTTGTTCAGTTGGAATTTAAGAACGATGAATGCTCGTTGTTCTGTTACAAGTGAATGTTCAAATCTATCAACACCTTTAGATGGCAAGCACGCGTAATTTAAGGCACATATGACACCATAGAAACGGTTTTCGTCGACGGAAAAATAGATATAAAAATTGCTACCGTCTAAAATGTATTTTAAATTATATAAAAAGCTACTTTAGTACCTAACATATAAAACACTCACTCACTCTTAGTAATTAAAACAAAGTAGTATAATTACCAAAATAAATATAAAAAACCTAGATACCTACATAAATATAACGTACACATAGTAAATTAATTATAATCATAAGTTACAAATTACACGACTTTTGCCTACTTTTAAATTGTCGAATAGTTAAATACAGACGCCAGCAGCCCAGCACATAAACCTATCTCAATTTGTTAAAATTCTTTAATACTTTTTCAATTTTCTTACAAAATAAAGAATATCTAAGATCGATTGGATTTTTTTTTAGTTTAGGATAGGGTGACGAGCTAGCGTCGAAATCAATACAATTTACAAAAAAAACTCCAATGTTAGAAGCCAATAATAATCGTCCAAGTTAACAACTTGACAAAATGTGTACATGGGAAAAAAAGTTTCATGAATAAAGTAGTAATTATAATTAAAAATACTTTTCTAAGTTTTAGAGGAAATTCTTTAGGTACCTACTTATATTTTTATTAGATTAGACCCTTGAAAGTTACATCTGGGGTTGCTTTTGTCAGAGGACGCAATTATTATTTTTTTTAGTCACTCGGTTTCAGAAGCCTCAATAAAACAAAAAAGAAAATTTTTGGGTGATGCTGTAGGCCGATGCTGTAATAATTTACCAGATAAATACCATTTGCACACTTTCCCAAAACAAAAACTTTGTTTTAACAGTACATTAATGCCCCCTTGACATATGAATGAACTATGTCAATCTGGTCCTATGTGATGTCCATGATTGACCAAATCCATTGTTCAATTAGGGCAGCAACTTTTTGGCTTCCCACAAATTAAACTGTAGAAGCCCATGTTTTCTGATATATTAATACCTCTAGAGAATCTATATCCCTTGGGGAATTTTCTTTGATACGTGGTCAACTTTAGCTGATGTAAGTCACATTGACAGCTAAAGTTGACCACTAGTTACTAAAGTACGATTATTAATTCCAGTCAGTAAAATGACAGTGCGACTGTCAATGATACAAAGAAATTTTGTACTGTACATTTCATTCATGTACTGGCCTGTTGGTCTAGTGGTTCGTGACCCTGACTGCTATGCCGGAGGTCGTGGGTTCGATTCCCACCCAGGACAAATGTTTGTGTGATGAGCACGATCATTTGTTCTGCGTCTGGGTGTAATTTATCTATAATATGTATGTATTTAGAAATATATAAGTATGTTTATCAGTTGTCTAGTACCCATAACACAAGCTCTGCTTAGCTTGGGACTAGATGGCGCTGTGTGATAGTTGTGGAATATTATTATGTACAAATGTAATTTTACTGACTGGAATTAATAATTGTACTTTACTATTATGTACTACCATTTATGGGCAAAATTGGCCAATATTCCCCGTGTAATGGAAAAAACTTGTGAAGAGCATTATTGGATAGGCACCACTTAATGTTCAATTTAAAATATGCTAGACAAAAGTCGTGCAAAGTATTAAATATATTAAGACATAATTATAATTATTTAAAAAAATATGATTGTTTTAAAATAATGTGATGTGAAGAACATTATGTATCGGTATCATATAAGAAAGCACCTTTATAATTAATAGTAGGTAATATAATATAAATAGCACTTCATAGGCATAATAAATTAATAGCACTTCATAGGCATGGCATGGCACTAGGATTATATACTGTAAAAAAATAAGTGGCAAATGTGAAAAAAAAATCTAAAATAATTGTGTACCTCTTGATATAAAACCAGCTTTATATTAAAACTAGCTGACCCCGCAAACGTTGTTTTGCCATATAAATTAAAAAAAAATAGATAGTAGCCGATTCTCAGGCCTACTGAATACGCATATAAAATTTGGTAAAAATCGGTAGAGCCGTTTCGGAGGAGTACGGTAACTAACATTGTGACACGGAAATTTTATATATAAGATATACATAAGGACTTAGGTGCTATGTTATGTACAAATTTAATTGTCCATAAATATATTTTGTTAAATAAACATTAATGTAGTTATTTTAATAATAGATGACAGTTCTAGAAGATGACATCATTTGCACATAATGTTTAAGCTTATTTAGTATAAGAAGAGATCTAAAAATTACTACATTCTAAGTCACATGACTAAAGACAATTGCTTGTACTAATGGGGATGGCAACTCAAAGCTAATCGTAGATGGCGCTGCGATAGTTGGTCCCTACGTCAGATTACTGTCTACCTTGTACAAAAAACAAACAAGATTTATTGTTATAAAAATTGAGTATAAATACAAAACAAATATGGAAAATTATTCGTCAATGCAAGTGCTTATACCAACAGAGGAACTAAGACGCCGCGGTGCATCTACAAGAGGAAAAAAAGTGATTTAATTGAGTGGTTATTCATTTGATTTTACCGTATTAAATCCACAATTACTTGTATTTGAGGTTTAAATTTTTGAGTTTAGGTATGTTTTACCTGTCTTCTCCTCTACCAAGCATATTATGCCCCTTCTGACTTTCTATTTTGATAAAATATCATAATGTTTTAATTCAGTAATTTTACCCATTTTTTCTATTTAGATTAGAGAAATATCACAATATATTTAATTTCTTAATACCACAACTATCACAAAACTCGTTCCAGGTGATAATTCTTTCACCAAATGAACCATTTCATGATTTATAGAGCGATGCAATACTGGTACTTAACCTCCAATAGAAAAGTAGATATTATTTTGAAAGGTGTATTCGATTGTTTAGTTATGGTATAATCATAGAATTTCACTAATTAACTCAACTAACGGCCTGTCCCGGCTTCGCAAGGGTGGATATTTGTTTATTGTATAGCTTTTCCTTAGTGATAATACAATTTTTGTTCTCACAGCAGTCACAGCAGCTACCCATTATTTCTTGATAGTGTGAATTGTCGGAAATTTGAATGTTCCATCATTTTTACAGCTTATTCCACAACATCTAGTCATTATACATTAATTAATAGCTTTTTTTCCGAAAATTCCTTTGATTTGACAGTTCTTTTGGGACCATCTTGTCACTTGTCACTTTGACACTTGCCTTCCCCATTGATAGACGAAAACAGATAGGTACTAGACATATCTTTGTTTGCTACAATATATGAAACTATTTAGGCATAGTATAAGTATTCAGACAGAAGTCTTATCAAATGGTGACAGTAGTTCAATGTCAAATGAAGAACAAATCTCCTTGACTAGTGGACAAGGCTGGGTATTGTCAACACTTAAAGATAATTATTGTAAAGACGATGCAAAATGGAAATTGAGATATTAAAATGCGTCAACAGCCTGGACATATTTTTCAAGGCAAGCAAACATAATTGTAACTAAAGAATTACAACTACTTTGTCATATTTTGTTAAGCTTATTATTTTATAACAGGTTTTTATAATTATTATTCGATTTTGCTTTAACTTACTATTATTTGTAAGGTATATACTTGAAAGTATATACCTATGGTTCATAATTCAACAGATCTGCATTGGTGGTTAGCAATTCACAAATCACTGGAATGTTAAGTACAATTTTTATTTGAAATGTGTGAAAATAATAATAATTTAAATGCATACTTTAATAGAGGTATTTTTTATTACCCAAAATGCCATAGAGTATGGAGGCATAGAAATATGATTACCATATTTTAAATGTACTGGTTCCAGATCTGGTAAAGAAGATTCAAAATATAGAGGCCAGCCATTCAACAGTAAAGTCTTTGATCTCCTGTTATTAGATGGAGCACTGAGTATGAACTCATCAATAATCAGATTATCTCCATGTAATGCAGTGCCATTCAACAAAAACCTTGCTTTAGCCATTTCTAAATTGATAGCATAAACAGTTACAGCTGAAGTATCATTTGTATATTTTCTATTAGCACAGTGCACATACATTCTCTGCAAGCGGGAGCATTTACAGTCAACATGTAAAACTTTGTTTCCTACAAGCTTTTTGTATAGTACACTCAGCCACCAATCTGGCAAAGGTTCTAAGTTTTTATCAACCATGCTATAATTACCACCCACAAAACTTTGTCTCACTACGGTAGTGATGTTGTATTTTGCTGCTAGGCCAAGCTTATCTAGCCATAGAGGACTTCCAGCAAAAGTATTAGACAGTCCAGGTGCTCCCCCTCCATATGAGCTGCTTGTCTCTGTCAACCACATAGGCATATGCCTGTATTTCTTGGTGTGATTCCTCATACTTTCTATTTGCGCTTTCAACAAGTCAAATGTATTGGGGTCCCAAAAGTCTTCAAGAGTGGCAGTTCTGCTATTTAAATAATATTGATGCCAAGACACTACATTAACAGTCTTTGAACCATTACCTAAAAACTCCCTCATGTACTCCAGGCAAGAAGGTCTTTTTGCTTGTGGTCTAGTGGTGTCTGGGCCAACTAATAAGGAATGTTTGTAACCAGAATGATTTAGAAGTTTACGGAGTTTCTGGAAATCATGAGCCAGCATTTCTGGGGTCACACTAATATTGAATACATGTTCAAAAGAGTTTGGCTCATTACCAAGCTGCCAGTCCACATCAAAATGTTTACTTTTACTGTATTCCAACAGATCCCTTGCATTAAGCTCACTCCATCCATGGTCATCACGGAGCAGCACATTAAAAGCAAATAATAATTTATTTTTTGTAGCTTTACAAAATTCATTAATTTCTGTCCATTTCTTACCAGTCATTATGAAGAAGGGCCTGAATTTGTGCTTGCATAGCTTTCTAACAGCAGGGCAGACTGACTTGGAGTGGTTGGAGAGGTCTTTCGGGCAGTGGTCGCACGTCGCCACGATGTCGCTCTCGCTGAATATGAGTCGGTCAGACATGGTGCCGCCTAGCCGTAGCCGCGCCGGCGCTAATGCTGCAGCAAGTTGCCGCAGTTTCGGTTTGCCAAATTCTATTCTATTATAGTGCTCTATTTCAGAGGTGTCGATACCCATACTAAGGAAATCATTTGGTATGATTGTATGTACTACCTGATTCTCATCAATAGTAATGTAGCATTTCTCTCCAGAGTTGTACTTAACAAATAACACCATTAAGGCCACGTTGCAGCAGAACGCTATGGCACAGGCAGCCACCAGATTTTTGTTGGACAGCATTTTGAGAATATCACATCACCATTATTGACATAAAAATTTCAGAGTGACACTCACACAGTATGCAGAATCGGTCCAACTGTTTCAGCTTTGCTAATGAACACAATAACAGTACTCTGTGAACACAGCACAACAAACTCTCCTACTGCTAACTGACATGTAATGTAACTGACTGACGTGCTGCTGACAGGGTTGCCAACTCAATGCCACGGTTGGGTGCTAAGTACCATCTCAAATAGTGCTAAATTGCTAGAAAGTTTCAAAAAGGGATTAAATATAATGACCACCATAAAATGCTTTGATACCCTTAGCTACTACACTTCAAATTGTATTCGAACACCAAATATAGTAAATGATCACCAAATCTTAGCGAGCAAATTAATGTGTAAACCACCCAGAAGTAGGAGCCCCGCGAAGCGGGGCTCCGTCGACTTGCTCCTCTGAAGGAAGGATACATCTAGGTTTAACCGCATAAACAGGTTAGCAAGTTGTAAAAACTTTGGTTATAATTTTACATTAAAATGCTGGTTTAATTTGGCTAAAATTTAAATGCGCATCAATAATTCTTTTTGTATTCCAAATATACTGAATGTGCACCAAATCTAAAACTCGCTTTAGCAAGATTTCAGGGACAACCCTAAGTTCGGTTTGGTTAGGTTCCTTTAAACCTTGTACACAGAAATAGAAGCCCCGCTAAGCGGGGCTTCGTCGACCCTGCTTAGGTAGATTTTTTTTATTACACCTCGTTATGACATATTTTAATGAACATATTTTGGTGCACATTCAGTATATTTGGTGGAACACAGGCAAAATTAGGTAAATAAAAAACTTTTTGAAAAAAAAGGGAACCGACTTCAAAACCAAACAACAAAAAAACTCTAAAATAACTTTTCTTTCGGAAGTCGGTGGCTTTGTTTTTTTATTTCATTGACATAATGGCCACCGACTTCCGAAAGAAAAGTTATTTTATAGTTTTTTTGTTGTGTTTGGTTTTGAAGTCGGTTCCCTTTTTTTCAAAAAGTTTTTTATTTTTCCCTTTTTAGTTGAGATAATCAATAACAAAAATCTTCAACAAATCGGTGTCTTTGAAAATCTACAATCCTATTAAGCAAAACGGATCTATGTAAGCAACTTCACGAGACATTCATTATTGTTATATACTAAAACCTTCCCCAGAATGTAACAAACACTTTTCTGAAAATTGCATCAAAATCGGTTCAGCCAAACGCGAGATAATTGCGGACAAACATGCAATAGTCCCTGAAAATCTACGATCCAAGTAAGCAAAACGGATCCACGCGGGCAACGTCACGGGATATCTATTAGTGTTATATACTAAAACCTTCTCCAGAATGTAATGAACACTTTCTTGATAACTGCATCGAAATCGGTTCAGCCAAACGCGAGATAATTGCGGACAAACATGCAATCGTCCCTGAAAATCTACGATCTAAGTAAGCAAAACGGATCCACGCGGGCAGCGTCACGGGATATCTATTCGTGTTATATACTAAAACCTTCTCCAAAATGTAATGAACACTTTCCTGAAAACTGCATCAAAATCTGGTCAGCCAAACGCGAGATAATCGCGGACAAACATACATACATACAGGTCGAACTGAGAAACTACTTTTTTTTTGAAGTCGGTTAAAAATGGGAATAAATTGAAGTACTTTTAAATACCATCCGTTTAATTTTGGTGATCATTTACTACTTTTGGGTTGACAATGATTTATTTGGAGTCATTTTGATTAAATAGGATAGCGAAATGTTAAAACTTTGGTTATAATTATACATTAAAATGCGGGTTTCATTGTTACTATATCTGGTGGTAAGTTAAACATAAGCCTTTCAAAAATAGTGCCAAATATATGAATTTAATAAAAAAGAACATGTAATTGAATATGTTTTAATTTTCGAATTATTGTTAAGTACATTAATATCTAAAAGTTATAATAAAAAAAAAACAAACGAAGATATAGTTAAATTGGAAAATGTGACCATTTAAAAAAACATACAAATTGGAAAAAACTTACTAAATTAAAATACGATGAATGAAAAACAAAAATGAACGAAAAACAAGCAAGGTTAGACAAAGGAGTTATCTTAGAGAAAAAGACAAACATAGCACTGTTCGCCTCGTCTGCAATACACGCCTTTATTTTCACGTTCACGGGAATCCCCTACCGAAGTGCCGCAGATTACAGACTACACTAGTTTGTGTTTTGTTACTTCAACCACAGCTGCATTTTGTGAGCGAAAGCAACATCAAAATTAGTGCTAGATTTAGTGCTGGGTGCTGTTTCTTAAATTTCAGTGCTAGGCACATGAAAATAGTGCTAAATCTAGCACTCAAAGTGCTGAGTTGACAACACTGGCTGCTGACTGATACGTCTGACACACAAACTGACATTAAATCTGACAAGTGACAACTATCATCCGTTTGGTACGTTTGGTAGATGCTGGGATTGACAGTGCTTGTTTATGTCATGTTTTAATCTGTGGACAGTTCTTCGTGGTATGGGTGTGGGTATGTCTTTTTCCTTTGTGGCAATATTACATCGCATTGTCAGATGGGTCAATCTTCAATTTTTGAACTTCCGTTTAGGATAATGACGCCCGATACTTTTCCTGTTAGTGCAACCATCCATTGACAAAAAACAAAAATATAAATTATTTTAATTACGTTTAACTAAAATGAAATTAAAATAATATATTATATATTTTCATTTTTTGTCAATGGATGGTTGCACCAGCAGTCAAAGTATCGGGCGTCATTATCCAAAACGGAAGTCCAAAAATTGAAGATTGGCCCAGATTCGTAAAGAAGAATCAGAAAGTATTGTTTCGATCATTGGGAATTTTTGACCCGCGGTTCTAAGGAATATTTCAAATGATTCACTTCGTTAATGAATAACTTTAAACTAGACGTTGCGAAGCGAATAATTAGGAATATTGTTTAGGCCCTCCGATGCACAGACTACTTAGAGATACTACGTATCTCCGATTATGTACGACTACATGGACCTAAAAAAAAAGGCGGACGGAACTTCACTAAGAAACAATTGAAGCACCCATAGTAAGTCAGTGCGCTTGTCCACACAAGCCAGCACACACACATTCACACCATAGTAAGTCAGCCGTCGGCCATTACGCTTCGAACGACACTCGCGGTTTCATACGGTGTTATTTTGTCTAATAAAAATCAAAGTATGCCGTCATGTGTTGCAAAAAGTTGTCTAAACCATAGTAGTTCAATTAAAAAAGCCAAGGGATCACTTCTCATAGTTAAGCATGTCAATTTGAAGCTTATTTCTCGATTTTACGTCAATAAATTTTATAAACATCTCGAAATCAATCAGTGTTGCAACTATTTCAAGGTTCAAATTATTTTAAAATTGGGAGATTTATATTTTATGTTACTATTTATCGTTATTGTATTCTTCTGTATTTTTACAGATTTCCCTCGGCAAATGATGCATGGAAAAATGATTGTATAAAAATAATAAGGGAGTGTAGACATGGAATAGGAATGTAGAAGTGTAGGAATGGAACATAAAATAGCTTTAATTTAATATTTATAGCCGAAAAATACTTAAACATTCGTTTTCACCACTTAAGTAAATAGAAAGGATTTCTAGATGTGTCGATAGCAAAAGACAAGTCTACAAAAATTTGAATCAACAAAAGGGTTTGTAAAACTTTATTAACATTAAACGAGTTGTAAATATTTTAATATCCAATGTGTTTTAATTATTTTACCTTTATTTAAAAAAAAGATATCCGTAACAAAAAAAAATGTAATTAAACTTAAGTTCAAGGGAGATCTTATTTAAATATTGTTTAAAAATGGGTAATTTTTTCCTTCATCTGGCATCCCTATACAGACGCACACATACATAAGCATCCGCCATTTTGGTGCTTCACTTGTTTCTTAGTGAAGTTCCGTCCGCCTTTTTTTTTAGGTCCATGTACGACTATCATTGAGACGTAGTTTAGTTCAAAGGTTTAGGTTTAACATTTCAAGAAATGTTTTTATTTTGATCCAGATGTATGGGGGCAAAAATATATTTATGTAGTTCAATGCAAAACCTGTTTGCATTACAAAACTTTTAGGTTTGTAACAAAAATAGCAGCTGCTGGCAGTGTGGAACATTTTAAAAGTTTATTTAATTAAAAGATTAGTTTCTTATTCAATATCAAAAACGTAACTTAGTTTGCCCCAAGCTCCAAGGAATATGATGAGTGGATATCGAGCGCATCGGCACCGTGGACAACTTTAGCGCCACCTAGCGTTCGCAAATATGTTGGCTCTGACCGTTCTATTAAGAAACAGTTTTTTTTTCAAATCACTTGGTTTTGGATTTCATGGCGATCCAATGTTACCTACCAGTGACAGAGCCTACATCATTTCTGTTTTTTGCCACCATGAGCGCTGCAATCGAATAGTACTGTAGTGGCACAGTATTTATTACCATTTACCAACGATATAGTGCTCACAGTTACCAGAGAACCACCAACCACCATATTATCGTACCACCATACCATACCAGTTACCAGTACCAACCAAGTACCACGTTTTGAAGATCTCTGTTAAGGAAACAGTGAAGCAAGACGTACTCTGGCGGAAATAATAAAGCTTCGCGTTGGAAGCGATTTGTAAGCGCATGCAGAAGCTCCAGCACCCTGCGGATCTTCGCTTCAACCAACAGAACTTCGCAGACGAAACACGTGGCTAGGAATCTTCACTCGGCGACGGCGTTCGGCAGAAAGGACCGCGCTCCGCGCGCCACTCATATTTATACTTAGGCAAGAATGTGCGGCTGCGCGCGATGTCGTGCGCAGAACATCGCCCCGCGCAACCTGCACGTGTCTCAATCTACACATCGCATCGCCATTGGTGAAAATTGTAAATATTATGTTTAGTATTAGCTCTAAGTGTACTATTGTTTTTGTAGATATAAGTAGCGTAATTTTAGACAATAAAAGTGTGGATTATCTGACTTCAATCCTGAGTTTTATTTCACTCAACAACGAAGATACGGTTCAGTTAGCTACCCAACGCTAAAGTGGTGACCCCGAAAACTCCGAAAAAAAAAAAAAAAACCGACGAACGCGAAACCGGACCACAAAACACATCATGGACAACGCCAACGAAGATTTCAGCGATGCTCAGGGCAGCACAGTGATGAAGAACGACGTGGCATCTATCTCGCTACCTGCGAGACTACCACCATTCTGGCGCCAAAATCCACGACTATGGTTCGCGCAATTTGAAGCCGCCGTCGCTGCCAGCAAGATCAGTGAAGAGCAGAAATTCAACCTCGTCGTTCCACTACTCGGCAACAGCGACCTAGAACAGATCGGCGACATCATCCTTCATCCACCAAGCACCGGCAAATACAGCGCGCTCAAAGAAAGACTAATTTCAACGTACCAGGAGTCAGATCACAGGCAGTTACAGAAGCTACTCAGCGGACTCGAGCTCGGCGACCTGAAACCAAGCCAGCTGCTGCGTAAGATGCGAGACCTCAGTGGAAAGCTACTGTCAGATGAAGCGTTGAAGGTTATGTGGCTCAACCAGCTGCCCGCACAGGTGCGCGCCGTACTCTCAGTAAACACCCGAATCGTCGCTCGAAGTGCTAGCTGCGATGGCAGACAAAATGATGGAACATTTTGAACCAGCGACAGTCGCCGCAGTCTCCGCGTCAAGCCCTCCACCATCAAGTTCAGCAGTCAACGAGGGGCAGATAAATGCGATAACAGCTCTACAGATCAACATACTCACCAAACAAATAGAAAAACTATCACTCGAAGTCGCTGAACTCCGCAACCAACAACATTCGTCGCATCACCGTTCCCGTCAAAACTCTGCGCATCGTGGCCGCTTCCGCTCGCGTTCACATTCAAGACAGCGCACTGATAACGCCCGCAAGCCCGGAGATCCTGACTGGCTGTGCCGTTATCACTACCGGTTCGGCAATGGAGCACGAAAATGTGAATCGCCGTGTTCCTTCAAAAAGGAAAACTAGAACGTACATCGATAGTGGCGGGTGTCGATGTAAACCAAACCAACCGCCGCTTATGTGTAATCGACACCAAAACCAGGGAAAAATTTCTAGTCGACACGGGAGCTGACATATCAGTGCTAGCCGCACGAAACCAGAAATGTTCAAGACCGGCGGAGAATACAAGCTATAAACTGTACGCGGCAAACGGAACAGAGATTCGTACCTACGGAGAGCGCACACTCGAGCTCAACCTAGGCTTACGAAGAAGTTTTAAATGGACTTTCGTCGTCGCCAACGTGAAGACTTCAATACTGGGTGCCGACTTTCTAGTGCATCACAAACTGTTAGTCGACTTGCACCAAAGAAAACTCATCGACCGCGTAACGGAACTCAGCGTGAACGCCATCAAAATAAACAGCAAAGAAGAATCAATCCATGTCATCAACCGTGACCACACTCATCACGACCTATTAAAAAAATATCCGGATGTACTGCGACCAATGACACATAAAACTCCAGTCAAGCATGACGTCACACACCATATCGAGACAACTGGGCCGCCGATCTACTCGCGGCCGCGCCCTCTACCGCCCGACAAGTACAAAGCGGCTAAACTTGAGTTCGAGCGCATGATCGAGAGTGGAATATGCAAGCCGTCAAACAGTCCGTGGGCAAGTCCACTGCACATCGTGAAGAAAAAAGACGGATCACTACGAGTATGTGGTGATTACAGAAGACTCAACGCCGTCACAGTTCCAGACCGATATCCCATTCCACGAATTCAAGATTTCACATACCAACTTCACGGCAAGAAAATATACTCAAAACTCGATCTCAAAATGGCATACTTTTGGATTCCTATTTCAAAAGAAGACGCTCAGAAGACAGCGATTATAACACCGTTCGGACTCTTCGAATTTACCTGCATGACGTTTGGCCTAAGAAACTCCGGTCAAACCTTTCAACGTTTCATGCACGAGGTACTACGAGGACTAGATGACAACGTGTTCTGCTTCGTCGACGATCTGCTTGTCCACTCCAAAAACAAAGAAGAACACCAGCGCCACCTAGAGCAAGTGCTAGAACGACTAAACACCTACGGCGTCAGTCTCAACATCGACAAGTGTGAATTTGAAAAAGAAAAAATCGAGTTCCTCGGATACGAGGTATCAGCAGAAGGAATTAAACCCACACAAGAACGTATACAAGCCATAGTCAACTATCCGAAACCACAGACAGTTCAAGAACTAAGAAGATTTCTAGGAATGATAAACTTTTATCGCAGTTGTTTACCACATCAAGCCGAGCAACAACATGAACTAAATAAATACCTACACAATAGCAAGAAGAATGACAAGACTCCCATTCAATGGACAAAAGTAGCAGAAGAAGCCTTTGAGAAATGCCGACAAAGCATCCTCGAGGCAACAACATTGACTCATCCGATACCTAACGCGCCATTATGTTTATTCACTGACGCATCAAATACTAGCATCGGCGCCGTCCTACAACAAAAAGTTAACAACATCTGGAAACCACTGGCATTCTTCTCCAAAACCATGAGCGAGACGCAGCGACGATACAGCGTGTACGATCGCGAACTATTAGCTATGTACACAGCTGTTCAACATCTACGACGACTCATAGAGGGCAGCGACCTTATAATATACACCGATCACAAACCGCTTACTTACGCGCTGACAAGAACGCCAAGTAGCAGCGACACACCACGAAGAGAGAGACAGCTACACTACATCAGTCAGTTCTGCACGCAGATCAAATACGTGCACGGTGATAACAACGAAGCAGCCGACGCCTTATCACGCATCGAAGAAATCAACTTGTCACACTCCACAATCGACTACAACCTACTCGCCCAAGAGCAAGAAAATGATGATGAACTGAAGATCTGCATGTCCAACCCGAGTCTACAATTTGCCCGCATCACATTGCCCGGAGGTCAACGACCCATCGTATGCGAAACATCAACTGGCAACATTCGTCCATACCTACCAGCGACTTATCGTATAGTAGCATTCAAAGCGCAACACGAATTAAGTCATCCCGGAGTGCGAACAACAAGGAAGATAATGTCAACAAAGTTCTTTTGGCCAAGTATGAACAAAGATGTTGGTTTGTGGGCCAAATCATGCATCGGTTGCCAGCGCGGGAAAGTTCAACGACACGTTATCAGTCCACTCGGCGAGTTTCAAAAATCATCGCGTTTCGAACACATTCACATCGACATCGTGGGACCACTGCCACCATCTAATGACTACAGATAGGTACCTAGTCACGATGATCGATCGCTGCACTAAATGGCCGGAAGCGATTCCTATCCGTGACGTCACCGCCGACACTGTGGCTAAGGCATTATACGAGGGATGGATATCGCGATTTGGCTGTCCGCTACGTGTAACGACGGATCAAGGAAGGCAATTCGAATCGTCGTTATTCAACGCCCTAATGAAGAAGTTTGGCATCACGAGGATACGAACTACTGCATACCACCCGCAAGCAAATGGTCAAGTCGAGCGCTGGCATCGTACATTAAAGGCTGCGCTCATGGCGAGAGGCGCCGGCACACACTGGAGCGAGGAGTTAGCGACCGTGCTGCTTGGACTACGTACGGCTCTTCGTGAAGACACACAAGTCAGCCCGGCCCTGATGACCTATGGATCGACACTCAGAATACCGTCAGATTTCTTCGCGCCTACACAGCCGAATAATGAAGACGCAGAATTCGTCCGCCAGCTGATCGAAACAATGTCGTCACTCGCACCTAACAGCAAGTCACATACCAACAACAGGAGCACGTTTGTACACAAAGACCTAGCAACGTGTACTCACGTTTTCGTGCGAAATGATACCGTGCGAAGTCCATTGACTCCTCCTTACGACGGCCCGTTCAAGGTGATTCAGCGTGACAGCAAGCATTTCACCATACAGATGCCACTTCGAACTACAGTTGTCTCAATAGACAGACTCAAGCCAGCACACCTAATGAACGAAGAAGAATATACCACTTCTCCATCAACATGCGCACAACAACAAACATCGCACACCGAGAGCACTCATACCGCGACCGACGCGCTGCGGTCATCAACCCCAAGCGCACCACGTGACACATACGTCACCCGATCCGGCCGCGCAGTGAAACACAATGTACGCTTCGCTTAGGGGGGAGTGATGTAGTGGCACAGTATTTATTACCATTTACCAACGATATAGTGCTCACAGTTACCAGAGAACCACCAACCACCATATTATCGTACCACCATACCATACCAGTTACCAGTACCAACCAAGTACCACGTTTTGAAGATCTCTGTTAAGGAAACAGTGAAGCAAGACGTACTCTGGCGGAAATAATAAAGCTTCGCGTTGGAAGCGATTTGTAAGCGCATGCAGAAGCTCCAGCACCCTGCGGATCTTCGCTTCAACCAACAGAACTTCGCAGACGAAACACGTGGCTAGGAATCTTCACTCGGCGACGGCGTTCGGCAGAAAGGACCGCGCTCTTTTTTTTTTTTTTTTTTTTTTGTGTATGGCATCTCGCAGGTCAACCTCTAATAGGTTGTGTACCGCGCGCCACTCATATTTATACTTAGGCAAGAATGTGCGGCTGCGCGCGATGTCGTGCGCAGAACATCGCCCCGCGCAACCTGCACGTGTCTCAATCTACACATCGCATCGCCATTGGTGAAAATTGTAAATATTATGTTTAGTATTAGCTCTAAGTGTACTATTGTTTTTGTAGATATAAGTAGCGTAATTTTAGACAATAAAAGTGTGGATTATCTGACTTCAATCCTGAGTTTTATTTCACTCAACAACGAAGATACGGTTCAGTTAGCTACCCAACGCTAAAGTACTATAGGTACTCTACTCCCACCTAGGACTTCGCACCCAGCGATATAGCATAGCACATGTTAGGTGGAATTGTGGAAAAGTATCTTTATATTTGAATTTCGCGCCACATTAATATCAGTCAATGCATCAATAAACCATTTTAATTTTATAGGTACCGATGGTTTAGGGCCCTCTCTACATGACGTAGTGGTGAATAATCATCACTTCTAAAGAGACGACTGGAGGGTAGGCATCCCTCGAAAATATCTCTAGATGCGTGTTCCTACCCTCTGAAAAAAGCCTCGGCTCAAAGATGACTCTCGCCGTTAGCCGTAGCTACAGATGCTCTTGTTAATTTATCGTCTTCGTAGACTTGCTTGGGTCCAGGAAATTGACTCTTAGCCAGTCTCCTAGTAGGTATATTAACTGATCAGCATTACCAGGCTTTACTACGTGTATCTACTTATTGTATAACGGCTCAGTGATCGTAAATGATAACTCCAGAGGCGTAGCTACCGTATCAATTAAACGGCGCCCCCAAGTGTCAAGGGCCCCCGACGATTGGAATAAAAATGAAAAAATATCGCTGCCCTAAAGCTTAAAAATTATCGAACTCCTAACATAGCTCAATTTTAAAAAAGGCCATTTAAGTAGCTGTTATAAATAAGCTACCTCTATAGCTAACTAGGTTAACTTATAAATAAAACAATAATAATGGTATAAATACGTTTTATTTTAAGGTTCTTAAACCACAGCAGCGGAATGGTTGTCGAAAACAGGTAATCGCTGTCTACTGTCTTACAATACGACTTATTATTTACATGTAACATAAAGTAGGTACATAAAGTAACTCGTCAAGTGCCAAAGAGAAGTAAGTATAGAAACACAATGCATTTAGTTAATTAGATATTGTTTTACTGCATTATGTTATGTAATTAGATATTATTAAAAGATTACCTGTGGATAGATATTTGATAGGATGGAACAGGTCGGATATTAGTCAACATAAATAAGTATGAGTTCGAAGTATGTGCTGCATTAGGTATTGAATGAATTATATTTTATTTGAATAGGTACACGAGATTTCTTGACTGTACTGTACTATAAATTAAATTGGGTATCCTGCGTTATATTGGATATACAACATTTAAATGTTATATTATCCGTAATTTGTATTATCCGTAATTATATTTTATTTGAATAGGTACACGAGATTTCTTGACTGTACTGTACTAGACATTAAATTGGGTATCCTGCGTTATATTGGATATACAACATTTAAATGTTATATTATCCGTAATTTGTGCTGACCTTTAGATAATAGGTAAATTAGGTGATCATTAATATTATGTTGACTATTCATAATAAGTGATAAATAGACAATCAGTATTATGCTAAAAATATACATAAGAAAATTATAAATTTCTAATCATATTCTAAATAACAAAACTCCATTAAACCAACAATGTATAAGTAAATAAACTAAGTACAAAAGACTCAACAAAACTTTAAATGACTGATAAAATCTTCCTTAATCTAAACATTTAGATCGTCTTCATTACAATGCGGGACTATTGTTACATAATGTTAATAATTTATCAACTACACAAAATGTGACGCACAAAGTCTTACGACTCGTTTCCCGAGTTTGTGCTAAGTATGAAATCAGTATTGAGTCAGAAACGAGTTTTCTATTGATTAATCATTTAGAGTTCATCATGTTTGGGACCGGAGAATTCCTCATGGCTGATAAATCCGTTCTTGTCCTTGTCTTCGTGTTGGAAGATTTCCTCGACGAGTTTGTCATGGCTCTCAAGCATCTGTTTGATGTCCTCGCTCATCTCGGCACCGTCTGACGGAACCATCTGCTTCTTCAAGTACTCGCTCACCTGCACGACAAATAACAAGATTAGTATTTACAAGTGCTGCAAACTATTTATGAGTTACTGACCTACGTTGTAACTTTATTTTCATGGTCGCTGACATTGGGAAAAGTTCAGTTAGTCTGCTGTAACCATATCTACATATTTTCTGACCAGGTAACTGATTTTCAAATTAATAAAATCACTATGGGGCTGCCTGTAATTCTCTAAAGAATAAATTTCTATTATATTTTCACCCAGCAGATTATCTTATGCGTTATACTCATGTGAGTATAACTCATTTAAGATAATCTGCTGGGTAATCTATGTAGATTCAATTTCATCAATAGGTACAAGTATTTTACAATTTGCTGCATACCCCACCTGACCCAACCTTTACATAGGTATAAACGTTGCATGCATTGTGGAAACTTAGAAATAAAACATGCCAAATTTTACAAAACGTGCTGTTATTTTAGTTCTACGAGTACTACGGTTGGGCTACAATATAATCATTTTTTTTGATCTTGCATATCAAAGCCTGTTCGCGATCCACCCGCGCTTTTACAACTGCTCCACCTAACTAGTGGATACTATGTCAATAACTTATATTTTACTTAAAGATGCTTACTAGAACTTGCAGTTTTAAAACTATGTAGGTACAATCAGTGATTATTAAAGTTATAAAGCCTAGCATAATATCTAAGATACCATGGTGTAGTACCGGTAACTTTTTTGTTGATAGATTATTTTATTTACAAGTACCTATACCAGAAGAATACCAGGCAAAAGGGGAGTAATAGTGTTCATATATTTTAGAATTAAAGGAATACGAGTATGTAGGTAGGTATATACGTGAATATAAGAGAAGCAAGGGCCGATATTTCAGAATCAGAAAGGAAGGTACTAAAAGAAGAAGATAATAATAGGATTCTACTCCTACATAGGTATTAAGCTAAAGTGTAGCGAAGACGTCAGCGATAAGTGGGACAGTGTTAGGTCCTCCTCCACCCCACCGTCACCTAATGCCTCGGCACTGACCTCCTCACGCGACAGTTCTTTGTCTGCGTTGGTATCCATCGCCTGGAACGCTAACTCTATACTCACTTCTTCGCGGGAGAGCATGTTGTCGGAGTCAGCGTCGATCTCTTTGAAGACGTTGGTTGTTGGGGGCGAGTCGCCGATGTTGATGAGCTCCACATCAAAGTGAAGGGTGGCGTGGGGAGGGATCACGTTGCCGGCCCCTCGCTCGCCGTACCCCAGAGAGGATGGGATTGTCAGTTTACGTTTCTCACCTGGAAATATACAAGATGATCATGAGGAAGGTGTGGCACGATTATAAAATTGAGATTGTAAGTAGTTTGTTTTTTTTTAAGTTGTTTTATCAAATGAGTCCTTCGACCCAGGGCGGCAGACACGAATCGTATTGACTAAAATCCACGCTGTCCTTCAATATCCCTTTACGTTCGGGGGTCACGGTTACCTGGTGAGACAGTCTCGCGACCTTTTGTTTGGATTAAGAAATAATTTGACTTGAAATTAGTAACTTCTGAATGTTTTGTCTCATAAAATGTATGAAATTAATTTGTAATCCAGGCTTGATTTTAAGTTGTATAAAGAAGAAGGTTGTATAAAGAAATACCCACCAACACACATGTCGAGGAGTCCCTGGTCCCATCCCTTGATCACCTGGCCGACGCCAATCTGGAAGGTGAATGGCTGGTCACGGTCATAGCTGGAACAAACAATTAATTTCTATTAGTTTTCATAAACACTACTAAACAAAGTTAGGGAAAGAGGAAATGGTTTTTATTTTCATTAACATTACTTGTTTACAGATTCTTATTAATAAAAGGTTTTAAGGCTACGTCATTGTAATTATAATTAAAAAAAAAAACAAGAGAAATAGGTACCTATTGAGTAAAATAGATAACTTTTGATGTTAAAATGGAATGCGTGCACCTAAATCAGATAGGTACTCGTAGCATACAATATTATGGAATGCTAAGCTCCTGAGTGTTTTGCATTTTACATGCCCTCTAAGTAATAAACGTAAAGCAGGCCACTATTCCAATAAGAGCTGATGGTGAGCTTCAACGCACTGAAGCGCACCAATCTGATAACGCCATCGCCATTAGAGTGATTAGAGCGCATACTACTACGCCGCGTAGCGATACGTAGCCATTCGTAGCGGTCCGTAGCGGTTCGTAGCCCACTACGTATTATAAACAAAGCCGTAGACATGTGGAGCAAAACCTGTATCCCACGAAAATTTATTGAAATGGGTTTTATTATAAGGTTGTTAGCAACTCTGAGTTCAAGTAAAAAATAAATGGAACAATTTTGCAAAAACACGAATCTTTAAATTGTAAGAAAATGAAAATATTAGAAAAAAAAATCTATTTAAGTAGTAAACTAAGTAATAGTCGTTCAAATATACTACGCATAGCGGAACTTGTATGAACCGACAAAGTTCCGCTATCCGTCGCTAGGTGGCACTGTGGGCGCAACAAATATGCGAGGTGTTGTACATGGGTTTCCAAACTGATGTTATTATGAAAAACAATTATTGCGCTTTCTATGGCACTTGATTCAGCGCACATACACACATCACAAAAAGAAGAGGATCTAAATAGGTTTTCCCTAAAAATCTATAACATAATGTATTATCATTAAAACTATTGAGCAACAGAATATGAGAAACTTATAAAGCCGGAAACACATTATTTAACACGCCACGCGACGCAACATGTCGACACCCGATGTGCACCGTGCGCATGTCGTCGCGTCGGGTGTTCATAGTGTGATTCTGGTCATAGAAAACAATACATTTGATTTGACTCAACACGCATCACGTTTCGTCGGGTGGCGTCGGGTGTTAATAATGTGTTTCCGGCTTAAATGTACATATGTATGTACAAAACAAGACAACGGTCTACCTAGGTACGTTGTACAAGTATTATATTTAACGTTGTCGAGGCGAATTGTCCATATATTTGGCCAATGTGAACGGGGTATCTGATAAATCGGGCCGCAGAACAACACTATTCCATAGGCCTTTGTTCGCAAGTTCAGTTTGGTGTATCCATTACGGTTTATCATGGTATACAAGCAAGTCTAGTACAGTCAGCATCAAAAGTTGCTGAACACATTCGTATTTTCAAAATCGCTGTACACCGTAATAATACGTAATGATACGGTGTACAGCGATTTTGAAAATCTGGATATGGTCAGCAACTTTAGATGCTGACTGTACATCATACACCGATCGGCAATGGAAAAATTTTAATTAGCGAATCTGCCAAACGGTATAACAGAACGAATATCGAACTTCGACTCTGCGTATCTGTGAAAATAACCTTTGGGTGTATTTGAAAGGAGAAAGTGAAGGCTTTTGCAATGGCTGAAGTGTGACATCACACGTTAAATAAAAAGAAAATTGTTTCGCTTTGCAAGTTCGCTTCGCGCTAATAAGGAGACGTGTGGTAATTTGAAATAGCAACAATCTGTCATGTGGCTAGCAGTATCTGTCCAGCTAATACCATGTATTATTTTTCCATTTTCCGACTACACGTTATTTATATGTACCACAGATTAAATTGCTGTTGTAACGGGTGACGGTAGGTGAACAGAGGCCATAAAACAAAACTGTATTTGATTTAAAGCACACTTGAAGTATTTACTGCGTCTATTGTATGGAAAAAAAAAGCGCCTCCAGTTAAAAACTACGTCAAAGTTCACCTACATCACAAAAAAATTGAAAGTGAAATCAGAATAGGAGGATCATTTTCTTGAATGCGTAGTCATTTACTTATTTTGAAATTATTTTAAATCGTCGCGAATTGTAAAGTTTTTTTTATGCAAAGAAAAAGTTAATATCGAGCAGAATTGAATATTTGAAATTTCGTCATAACCATGCTTATGCAGAATCGCAAACTTCCTGCATTTAAGTTGATGAAATATATCTACGAAGTACCTACTCGGCGAGTTATTGCGAAAAACCCTTCTCGAAATATGCAGTTTCAAGCGTTTATTATTGAGATTTTATGAGAAATTAATACACCGTAAATATCGCTGGAATATTGCTATTACAACTGAAATTTAAGTACTGCGAGGAAATGAAACAAACTTCAAATTAAAAAATAATGATAAAATGCAGCTTTCCTTGCCAACGAGTACCTACAGCTAATTGATAAACAAATGAAGAACTGATTAAATGCATTAAACCCTCTCTTATTGTTAACGATTTGTATGGAAATTGTGTATAGAATTAGTACAGACGATCCGACATAATTACAACAATACTTCATTGTATGTTTTAATTAGTTTTCAATGGTCCTCTCGTTCGTTTTCTATTAATTGAAAATTTAGTATTACCGGTAGGTAATAATGTTATTGTTTTCAAACATCTGGTTAGTGTTTAGTAATTATCACTTCCAAGTAATTAAAGGATGTTTTTAACAAATTAGTTTATTGTGTTTGTAAGAACGTTATAGATGCCTCGATTAGTTGTAATTAATTGCTATTCCGGCTTTGAGTTCAGGCCGAGCATGCGTAGTCGTCTAGCGGCGACGTGGACGCAATCTGTTTTTGTTATCTTATGCCATTCCACTTCCGTGTTCAACAAAATGTCATTTGGGTATTCGTTATCCCATTATACACTTAAAAGGGGTCTGGTTGCAGTTGCACGTGAACGTCCCAGTACGAAGGCTAAACGGCTAAACCGATTGTTTACTGTTCGGATTGTCTAACTGGCCTATTATAATGCGCCATCCACAACGAATACCTACATAAAGTTGCACATTGCATTTTATTGGAATAAATTGAGTCCTTTCCTTCGTCAAACGTCACTCAATAGTCAAGAATGACTTAATTAGTTTAAAGCCATTAGATTGGTTGAAACTAGTTTTAAATAACGCTCAAGTAGTGGCCTTAGTTGCTTACTGTGTCTATGATAAAATTCTGATTCCATCAATTTAGCTAAACCCGCGTATCCAAATTATGACTTTGGAACAAATCACAGCTTGGTTTTCCTAAGTTCCATTGAGGTCATCTCAACCAAATACTTCACAGTCATCATTTACCCACCTTCTAAATATCTATTGCGGTCAATGACTACTACGACTAGTTCTTAGAACCGCTTGACCCTCTTCCACACTCAGGTGATAGTTCAATACTACATATTTCATAATGACTCCTCTTATATTCGGTATTTTCGTAATAGTTTACCGAAGTGCAAATTTCCTTGTTAGGTACTCAAAAACTTTCTATTTTCAGCTTCAGCATCAATATTTTCCATTGTTAGATAGTTACAATGATACGTGGGCTTGGCTAGGCTAAGCTAATTAGCGATAAGGCTAATTTCAATTATGAACTCTGAAGTTAAGCCTCTTTGTCGCTTTTAATCATCGCATGATTGATCCGATTTTCTATGGAATTTATTAAAGTAATTAATTATGTTGGTGATCCTCTATTAATTTCTGCTATAAGTTTAATATCATCAAAGTAATCGAATGTCAACGTTTAGTCAGCAGATATTCAGCAGTACGGTTTTGAAACCGTTACGTTTTTATTCAAAGACATAATAACGGTATGAACTGCGTATACGTCTGAGCTTTTTACTACTTTGTAGACGATCAGAATTTATAATCCGCCTTCAAGCATATCCCACTTAATTTCACCGTACATACATTATGACTGAATTTCAAGTACCGGTTGACTGACTGCATATGCGCCAATTTTAAACAAGCTTTAAAATGTTTCTCTTAGCTTGTGACTAAGATGACTAGGAATATTTACGGAAATAAAACGTATAGGATAACGCGACAATAATGTAGATTTTAAACTAATGTTTTGTTTCTCATCATTCTCATAATGATTGTGCTTGTTTTGTTTAGCATCAGTTTTCTCCGGACAATTCGAGTTTGTGGTTGATTCTCGACATGCGTTTTTCGAAAAATTTACTTATTATTTCTGTATAGTCTGACTCATATTTAAATTCCTAAGGTAACGATTTCCCCTTACCGTTCAAAAGCCGCACAGTAAAATATATCCATACTAGCTCTTCCCTGCGGGTTCACCCGCTGCTCGGCTCGTTATAGTCTTAGCGAGATGTTATAAAGTCTTAGCCTCCTTCAGTAAACGAGCTTTCCAACACAAACAAAATTCTTCAATTCCAACCAGTAATTCCTAAAATTAACCCGTTCAACTCAACCAAATAAACTCTACAGCTTCATAATATTAGTTTAGATTTACAGTGCAATATTTTGAAAGTAAAGGACATTTTAAATATCATGGACACGTAAAGTATCTACTATTTTTAATATTTCTCACAAGTAGTAGTATTTCAATTTAATATAATGCGTCTGACAAGAGCCGAGTTCGTAGATTGTAATATTGCTGAACTAGGAAGGCACTTCTGATTTTTCAAGGAAGACAGGAATATGGAAGTAATAAGCATTACCTGAGACACAGCAAGTTATTTAATATGATTTAGCTCATTCAGTTGTCATCTCCGTTCATATTGCAGTTTGTTGCGACTGCATAGCTGACATATTGGTTTAATTACTTATTTTCTCGTGAGCAAAGTTAGGTAAAAGGAATGCTTTAATTAGGGCTTACTGAAACTTCGTGTTGGATTACCGCCCACTCCCTCTTGCAGAGACTTGTGTCCCATCAGTGGAAGCAATAGATTTATGTAGGTATATTAAGGGTTATTGGCAAAACATTAATGACATTGTATGGAATGAAAGCATTTATGGCTGTTGTAAACAACTTTTATTATGACAACATTAGGTACAATCGACAAAGTGGAATCATGACCCGTTTTAACAATAAATCGTTTGAATCCGTCAAATTGACAAAGATCAAAGTACGACTTTGATCTTTGTCAATTGGATATGTATGTTTACGCGAATGTGTACCTAATTGTATTTGAATGTCTGTAGGAAAATAAGCTTATGGTGGGTCACAATTCCACTTTGTCGATTGTACATAAGTACATTGTCATTTTTCTATTTGACCTTTCAGGTAACAATTGTTTATAACCATAAGTACTTTCAGAAAGGTTATTAATGTTTTACAAAATAACCCTGTAATTATAGACAAATGCATATGTTATTGCTCGAACTAAGGTAAATGTTTAGATTTTCCAGTAAAACCTAAGATTTACCGACATGAGTTGGTAAATGTAAGTATTTTTTATAAAAGGACGAATTTTTCGGAGTTTTTAACCGACTTCAAAAAAAAAAAGTAGGTTCTCAGTTCGACCTGTATGTATGTATGTATGTATGTTTGTCCACGATTATCTCGCGTTTGGCTGAACGGATTTTGATACAGTTTTCAGGAAAGTGTTCATTACATTCCGGAGAAGGTTTTAGTATATAACACTAATAGATATCCCGTGACGTTGCCCGCGTCGATCCGCTTTGCTTACTTGGATCGTAGATTTTCAGGGACGATTGCATGTTTGTCCGCGATTATCTCACGTTTGGCTGAACCGATTTTGATGCAGTTTTCAGAAAAGTGTTTGTTACGTTCTGTGGAAGGTTTTAGTATATAACAATAATGGATATCTCGTGAAGTTGCTCGTATAGATCCGTTTTTAACTGACTTCAAAAAAAACTCTTCTTCTTCTTCCGCTTTGCTTACTTGGATCGTAGATTTTCAGGGACGATTGCATGTTTGTCCGCGATTATCTCGCGGTTGGCTGAACCGATTTTGATGCAGTTTTCAGAAAAGTGTTTGATACATTCTGGGGAAAATTTTTAAGTATATAACAATAATGGATATCTCGTGAAGTTTCTCGCATAGATCCGTTTTTGTTGCTTAATAGGATTGTAGATTTTCAAAGAAGCCGATTTTATGAAGATTTTTTTTGTGGAATATCTCAACTTAAAAGGGAAAAATAAAAAACTTTTTTAGAAAAAGGGAACCGACTTCAAAACTAAACACAAAAAAAACTATAAAATAACTCTTTCGGAAGTCGGTGGCCTCTCAATGAAATAAAAAAAACAAAGCCACCGACTTCCGAAAGAGTTATTTTATAGTTTTTTTTGTGTTTAGTTTTGAAGTCGGTTCCCTTTTACCATTCCAATTCAGTACATGCTAGGTTTTACCAATGTGGACTGGTAGCTGTTGGTTTTAGGATTAAAACAATGACTTAGGTTTTGTCCTACCTTCACAGGAGCAAGTCGACGGAGCCCCGCTTCGCGCGGCTCTACTTCTGCGTGTTTAAAAAAAAATAACCTAAATTGTCCGAGCCGGGGCCAGTAAGTCCCAACATTACATAATATCTATGTATATTAAAAGCATCTCTAACATTACATCAAATTGCATTGGGCGCTCACTCACCGCGAGCATTCACATGTAATGTAACGTTGCAGGTTCGAACATTCCAGGACAATAGAGCATCAAATTGCGCACTTTTATGTTACATTACAGGCGAATGCTCGCGGTGAGGGAGCGCCTATGTAGTGCCACAAACCGCAGGTGACGGCGCGGACTCTAAGTTTGGGCTCGTTGTCAAAAAGTCTGTCAATAAGGCCGAAACTACGGGTTTCGTGCTTAGAGATTAGACTCCGTGGAACGTATGTATACATAATGCATTCGTTTCCGAAGACACGTTCTTATGAACCTGTCCTAATTCCACTTTTACTTTCACCGTAGTACTATTATATATTCTATGCTTTCACTCAACAGCACATAAGCTATGAGTATCCTGCGTTTGCGTAATCAATGATGCATTCAGTCAATCATTCGTTAAGCATGCAGTGTTGACATCGCAAAATACAAATACGTATTGACAGATTTATTTAGTAGACACGTCTAGAATTTGTTACCATTATAATATGTAGATGGGTACATAATAAATTGCCTAATATTATAATTATGCTAGTTTGTGAGGATTAATGTTTGTTTGTTACGATTTGGATGAAAATTGGTACACACGTAGTTTGTAACCCGGATTAGCACATAGGATTTCTTGTTCCGAATTTATGTTCCCGTGGGATAATTTAACAGTTATAGCGGGCGATGCCGCTGGCTAGTCGTCTTTAAAAGTATTGTGGTTTTTATAAGAAACCTCTAAGAGCGTTTAAAATCTGTAATTAATGTGTCGTAGAGAAAAGAGTATTATATCTATCAATTTATAAGTAGTTGAATATCGTGAAGCTGCGTAGGAAGGAGAAGATGATATTTTGCGATGAGCTAACAGCTATTACGTGGGTACTTGACATCGGTGACTGACCTCTCGCTGACTGCTAATAATAATCAGACGTTTCCTGCATACTTAGGATAGACTTTATTAGGTAATGCAGTGAAACTTGAGACTCAATGTGTTTTGAACAAAAAACAATTGACGATCTTTCTCTTACCACAAACTATTACCGCAAAAAGTTAAACATTTGTTGAACACTTGTCTAAAAAGTGTAACTGCAAAACGACCCTTATATCAACGTCAAATGCCATTTTGCCAGTTGTTTTAGACAAGTGTTCAACAGATGTTTAAAATTTTTGTAGTAATACTGTACGTTTTTATTAGGTATACAAGTGTCAGTTGACAGATGAAGGTCATTGACTCTTTCCTTCACTGTTGAACTGCATAGTAGATTCAGCTGGAAATTCGAATATTAATTTCAGGCGTCGATATGGTTGAATTGATTTTTACAGATCTTTCCGTGATAATTTTGCAATCAAAGTCACAACTATGTTTTTTACCACCCATTCAATAAAAGTATTTAAATTATGGCCTGTTATATCACGACTCGAGTCGTGATTCTATGCGTAGCATCGTACACACTTACATACGTTGCGCCATTGACCTGTAGGTAAGTGAAATCGTTTGCGTCGCATCGAACTTAACTGGCAGCATTAAGTACAAGTATTTACAAATTCCCACGTAATTTTATATGAATCACAATGATTTGTGAAAGTACACACATCAAAAGTGTCTAGGGATCAACATATATTTTTGCAATAACTTTTCTCCTGATTGATATTAATTAAAATGTTCTTTAAGGATTCATCAAATAAAGTGTTATCGTTTGTCACAGTAACGATAAACCAAGTCACCTTTGCATTCATAAAGAAATTTGCCATTTTCCTAATAAAGGGATTTTTGACATTTGAACCACTAACATTAAAGTTCGAAAAAAAGACTGAAATAACAGTTTTCTTTAAAATTTTATTGGGTAACTTAAACAATTAATAATCCGTGTTTCTACCGCGAACACTAACAACACAAGAACATCGGTTTGGCATACTCAAAATGAGTTCATCCAAATCACGCTGTGGAATGGCCGCCCATGTTCGTTGCAACAACAAAAAAAGGTCTTCTTGCGACTGGATACCCTCCATATTCGGCAGAGCTCTTCTCTGTAGCATATCCCATGCATGCTCAATCGGGTTCAAGTCTGGCGACTGAGCAGGCCAGGGCAGGACATTGATGTTAGCTGCGGCGAGAGTCTGTCTTACAACTCTTGCGGTGTGCGGTCGTGCATTATCATGCATTAACTGAAATAAGGGACCGATTTGCACTTGTAGAGGAACGATGACGTCTGATACAATCGTCTCAGCATAAATTTGAGCGTTGAGGTTGCCTCTGATCCAAATCAACTCAGTTCTTCCGCCGATCCAAATACCCGCCCATACCATGATGGTTCCACCACTATAAGGATGGACTTCCTGGCAGGATTTTAATCGCTGTTGGCGTCCAGGGGTTCTCCAGTGTCGTATACGTCTTGTATCCGGTCTCATACCAAAACGAGACTCATCAGAAAAGCACACGAAACGCCATTGTTCTTCTGCCCAATTTCTGTGTTCAAGAGCCCATTGATATCGAATCCTACGATTGTGCATTGCTATAGGTGGTACCCGTAGCGGTCTTCGGGAATGAAGGTTCACTTCATGCAAGCGGTTTCTGACTGTTTGGTCGCTAATTAAGTTCCCTGAAGAGTGATGAAGCCTCACGGCTAACATCATGGCGGTTATTGTTGGAGCTCTTCGAGTTAAGATTTGAATGTATCGGTCTTGTCTCCGTGTGGTGCAGCGATACCGTCCTCCATCGCGCTCAGCCACGGTACCAGTGCTTCGGTAACGTGTCCAAAGTCGACTGATAACACTCTGACTTGTATTCAGAGCTAAAGCCACAGTACGTTGCCGGGAACCAGCTTCTATCATTCCCACGGCTCTGAGCATTTCTTCCCTGCTTAAATGACGTCGCCGCTCCATAATAACGTTGGTTTTAATCAGTAGTAGGGAAACAGTAGCACTATAATAATGTCTTCAATGCGTTGTATGTTTTTATAGGGAAAATATTGACAGCTGATTTTCATCTTTTACTCGAATTTGATTTACAGTTCCTGATTTAAATTATGAAATGCACCAAAAAGGATCCATTTAAATTTATAAAATCATAAATTTATTACAAAGCCACATCTCAATCTCAAGAAATCCGCATAAAAATGCTTGATCCCTAGACACTTTTGATGTGTGTATTTTATAGTTTTCACATGACAATTATACTAATAACTACATACGCCTTCTAGCTTTCGTTAAACAGCGGGAATTCGAAGGCGGAAACTATTTGTGTAGTTTTTGTCTTACATACTACATTATCAATTATCTGTGATCGTGCAAACCTCTGTACTAATATTATTAAAATGAAGAGTGTTTTTTTATTTGTTTGTTTAGTTGAACGCGCTAAATCTCAGGAATTACTGGATCGAATTGAAAAAATATTTGCGTGTTGCATATTTTATTTATTGAGGAAGGATATAGGCCAGGGGTCAGCAAATGGCGGACCGCGGTCCGCGTGCGGATCGCCGACCCATTTTGTACGGACCGCGAGAACACAGCGTCTTGCACTACAAAGTACGATCTAGTATCGATTCTCAAGAAAACATAGTTTTAAAACATAAACATGCGGAAGTTTCCAAAAAACATTCAGACACTTTTCTCATAGAAATGTGAAAAAATACCTTTGTTATACCTAATCGTATATATATATATTCCGTAATTGCATTATTTTAACATTTTTTTTTATATAAAATGTTCTGCGGATCGCGATGGTCATTTCATGTCTTAAAGCAGACCCCGAACGAAACTAATTTGTGACCCCTGATATAGGCTATAAAACATCTCACTTCTACCAATAGGAACAGCTAATTTAATAGACACGAGTAAGATTACTATATTTATTATAATCAGTATTTCCCTCCTTCTGTACCGTGGTAAACTGCTGTACTGACAGTATTCAGTAAAACTTTTGTAACTTTTAATCCACTCGCCTTAGTTTCGTATTTTATGGAACACACCAGGGATCACAAGCCGGGTTCATAATTTTGTGTACAAAGCTGGATTCTCACGGTGCGTGATTTTGCGGACGACTTGACAGCTACACACCCGAACACAAGGCTCTTTTACTTCGACAGATGTGTAGGTCTACTAGGACAGATGACACTTTTCCCATGATGCGGGCTGCTATGCTGTTCTCTATAAGAAATCTCATAGCTGGACTCTAAGATGTGCTCTGCGACGAGGCGGCTTTGAGATCATACGATCTTGCAGCGCGAGCGGTGAGCACTAGTGACACTGTCAGTAGCTTAGCTGATAGCAAACTTTAGTCCCAGCGTGGTGGAAGCGCTGGGGCCGCGTTGTCACAAGACCATGTCTATATAGAGAATAGCAATGTTGGTCCGCGTTTGTCCGCACTGTCACGCATCGTGGGAATCTAGCTTAAAACAGGTCGTTGTATTCCGGCTAGGTGACGCGAGTGCGTAGTTTCAGGCCATGCTAACGGACGAAAGCATGCACTAACAAAATAGAAAGCACGGTATCTACAGGCAGCAGGCAATTCAGAAACAGGCTGATCGTTTTCACGTGCCTACAATTTTTTTTATGATCTTTAAGCCAGTATTCTTGGGGATTACGGTAGACAACGAGGCTTGAACATTTTCATATTCCCTTAACAAAAAATGTGACATCAATATGTAAAGTTTATTTGGCTATCCATGTTACTTACTAGCTTAAGTTGAAGCAAACTATTACACGTAACTCACTTGCATTTACCAATTCCTAAACAATGCAATTGGGCTTTCCTGTTTTGTTCATATCATGAAGGTAGCGTGGAGCTAGCATAGAGATAATATAATGCAGGTAGCATAGAGCCCAAAACACTAACTACACGTAACAGGTAAGCCCATTTTAACGAATGGAGTAGGTACCGGTGCATTTAGCGATAATGGAAACACTGGCTGGCTCATACGCGGCGAGAATCGTATGCACACGGATTAATCAAACCCGGCCTCACCATTACGCAACTTGGAAATCGATATTTAGTTTTCATTTGCTGCACTGTTGCAATTATTTTAAAATTAGAATTTTGCCGATGCCTCATTTTTTTTCGAGAAAATAAAGTTGATACAATAAACTTATTTTGCCGTTCAGCACAAAAAGGAGTGTCTGAGTTAATTCGTTTCGACGCCTTAAAAAGGTACATACACCGCCTTAAACATAAAAGAAGGTACAAAATAGCTTAAGCATAATCATATCGAGAAAAAAAGTAAGCCAATGTCTACTATCTCCCTAGTTATAGTTTGCTTAACACTTCGAGTGGTAACTGATCTTATTGGATTTATAATAAGATATTGGCGAGAACTTTGCCCCAAGCTATCATGACGACTCATATAAAATGGACACTATTGATTTGATTGCCATTTATTCAGAGCTGCATCAATTAAAATAAAAGGGTTAATCAAATTAATTGTTTGGCAAATGTTCGAAGAGACTAAACAATATTGATTGTAATAATTATGTACCTATGAAAACTAACAAAATGTTTTAAATGATTGTTATTTTGTATATTTAATACTTGTATTAAATAAGTTGCTGTGCCCTTGCAGGGTTCATGACAGGTTCTGGCAAAATTATTTAACATCTTGTAACACCACATGAATGCAATAAATATTTGAGTTTGAGTTTGAATCATAAATATTACACAATTTGAAAAATCTGGCAATGTATACGTACGTAAGTACCTACAAGTTTAGTTATACCTTTTAGTACCAGCACTCAGCAGAATAATCAATTTGTAATGATGCAACTGTTTTTATTAGGCGCTGGACACAGAAAGGACGTAAGCTAGGGTTGCCATCCGTCCGGGTTTTTCCGGATTTGTCCTAGTTTAGAGGGCATCCGGGGTGCGCCAGAAGGAGGGCTTCATTTGTAGTCCGGGTTTCAAAATTTAAAGTCTTGGGCCGCCCGGGACCCACGCACACTTTACCGTCCCCCGGAGGGATGCCTCCCGACGCAGTTGCCACATAGTGCGCACTTCGACTCATAACCGGGTTCTGGACTCTAAAATCCGGGGTCGGGGCCGGTGCGTTTTGTCCTGGTTTCCAAATTTTAGAGAAGACAACCCTACGTAAGACGCAGACGGTGCGCGGACATTAGTCTCTACAGCTGCAGCGTCCCTTTCATATAAAATGTATAGAAGCGTCGCGACGCAAAACATACAGAAGAGTCGGGTCGCGGGCGCAACGTTTGTTCATCAGCGCCTGTCCGCGACGCGTCCTCGTCTTACATCTCTTCTGTGTGGCCTATGTACGCTTTACGTATATCATATTTTCAGTGGGTATAATTATACAAAAATTCGAAATTCAATACATAGAGAAATTCGTATAGCTCGGAATGAGTATTCAAAATGTGAAACGAGTCAAATAATAATCCAGTAACGATTCAGTAATAATTATTACTGATTCAATTACTAGGAAAAATGAAAAAGGTTCTTTTGAAAATATTTTGAAATTCACAATAACACTGCTTGATTTTCAACGGTAAATTGCAATTTTCGCAAATAAAGCTTTTATACCGTTGCGAGAGGAATTGATTGCATTTTTTTCGAACTAAAAGGAATGGGAAAAATGCGTCTTTCCCAATTTTTATCTGGAACCAACTGGCAAATAAGTAAAACGCGACTCGGAATTCGGATGGTGTAGAAAGTTTTGAATCCGTTCTCCTAATCGTCTCGTGAGTGCCCCGCTCGAGGTTCATGTCGTTTTCGTCTTGGTCTAGGATAATTCATCCCTAAAATCTTGTAAACAGTATTAAGTTTTATTAAAACTTGTAATAAAAAACGATTGCGTTTGTGCAAAACTAAGGCCTCAGTACGAGATTTCCGTATAATACGAACGATAAACTGGTTTTGTATAGCGTGATGCGTAGCCGTGTATAGAGCTATGTAATCAGTGGTACAGCGTACTTGAATTTAAGGCGTTATACTTTTATGTATAGAAATGAACTAATGTACGAACGAGGACCTATTTTATTATTTCCATCAAATTAACGTCAAAGTTTCCTTTTACTTTACGTCACAAAAACGTTAAAAGCCGTGCTTCTATGATTGATTTAATAATAGAATCCTTGATTTTTGGCACACATTAGAAAGTCTTAAACAACACCACACGTAGCGATCAAGAAAGTTTACAAAGCCATGATTACTTTGAAAGAAACCATTAAACTTATTTGATTGATATTTTATGTAAATGTTTGTATGAAAGAAATCCATCGCTTGTTTTCGTATGTTTGCACCCGTATCACGTAAACTGGTGAACGTATTTATACGAGTAGGGGGTGGAAGGGGGTGTCGAGGGGAAGTCACGTCAACCGAGAAAGATTTGAGACATTTCATGGAATGACGTCACTCACACATTTAAAATGCATACGAAGAAGAGCCTGTCTTGAAAAAAGCGAAAAAAACACGCATTGCATTAAATTAACGAGGTAAATGATCCGAACTGCAAAAACTTTAGACTAGACTACATGAAGTAACAACGTAAACCTTCATAAGTTTCATTTTAATTAAATAATTATTTATAATTCAGTTACACAAACAGAGCAAAAGTATTTAATCACTACTTCTAACCAAAAAATATATTGGCCTGTCGAGAACGAACATATCGGAGAATACGATATACATATAGATGTATATTGAGGAGCTTGTGGCTAAATAATCACAGCCGCACAGGCCGATCTTCCGGGTTAAACCGCGCTTGCCGAGGTTGGTCTGTGGATGGGTGATGACCATTTATCATAGCGAGTTTCCTCCGTGCCTCGTAAAGCTCGTAAAGTCGTTGGTCCCGACTCATTTGTAGATCTTTGACCGTCGTTACTGAGTCAGAAGCTCTAAAGTCTGACAACCAGTCTTACCATGGGGTATTGTATTACCCAGTTAATGGGTTGAGGAGGTCTGACAGGCAGTCGCTCCATGTAAAAATACTGACATCCAGCTGCATCTGGTTCGACTAGAAGCCAACCCCAATATAGTTAGGAAGATACTAGGCAGATGATGAGAACGACCGGTTCATTCGGAATTCTTGGATCGATATGATCCAAGAATTCCTCGATGAACCGTCCATACTTCGCCTCTTTCAGAACGTTCGATACCTTCGATTGACGGCATTTTAAATGCACCCTTAATGCCTATGTACTCGTAATAATGAACGAGTAAGTAATGCAATAAGCTCAGACTTTGATGGAGTATCTAACCTTTTCGTGGAATAAATTAGAAAATACAGTGGTCATTGAATGCACGATAGTTTTTCCCTTGCAGTCGCTTATATCGATTGGTTGTCATACATAAGTTATAAGACAGCAAGCTTAATTATGTTATGTTCGCGTTAACCTAGGCAAATATTTGGATTGCCAATCGATGGCATGGTCGTTATGCTTTACTATTTGATGAAATAGGGCGCGACGTATTATTTCTTTTTAACTTGCTGCCCTCTATGTTTTATACAGGATGATTTTTTAGTCACCATCCAAATTTTAATATATTAATCTTTGTCGAAAATCATTGAATACGTGTTTTTTTCTTTTTGTATCACTCAATACAAAAATATCGAGATATCACGTCTCAATGTTATCTATAAAAAGTTGATGAATCTGGACACCGCGCTGTGATGTGTCGCTCAGGTGTAGCGGGGCGGGGCGGGGGGTCAGCGGGGTGCGCTCTGTCCGTTTCATGCGTCGGCAAGTGTATATTATTAACGTTTAGCTTAGTGACCACACAGAGCGGATGAGAAAATGATTTAATATGACAATTTGACGTATCGATTTTTTTTCAAAAATGGGGTTTGTGATTGATACCTAATGTCTAGAAAAATTTTGGACGGTGGTAAAAAAGTCACCCTGTATTTATATTTATTATCTTTATAATATTGTTAATGTAGCATGCATCTTTATTTGTTTGTTTGTGATGGATAAACTGAAAAGCCTGCAGATTTTAAATAAACCAACAAAAATAAAAGTACCTAAAAATCCGTATGGACAAAGTCGCAGGTGCAAACTTCAAATCAACCAGCATTTTCCCAGTTCACCAAACAAACTCTTAAGCTTGTAAAATGACAATGCCAGATCCTGCCCCACCTTTCAGCCCAAGATACAGGAAATATAAACTAATGAAAAATATTAAATGAAAATAAGACCCCTGATTACATAATTGTTATTCTGCAAAAGATGCTTTTAAAAAGTTAGTGATAAAAGGATTTCGAAAACCCAAAAACCATTTCCTGTTTTCATCGCGGCCATGTGCGTTACGCATTAAGCATACCTACACGCAGAGATAATGACAAATGACACCTTTTAATGTGTTTTTGTTCGGATTTAAATATGCAATATTGAGTTTTAATAAAACATTATTTTCAATAAGTGTGTTTAACGAAAATAATGTTTTTATATAAATCACATTATGAATATACACTCTTAAAAATATTTCACATTTGAGCATAAATGATTAGGTCCAACGAAACGTCATTGACGCGGAAATACATAATCAAAACATAGCCCTATCATAAAATCTGGACTGAGCACTTCAAGTTACCTAGTACCCAAAAATGAACCGTAATCGCCACCGTTTAGGTTTCTTTTGATTTGCTATAATTAGCATGACGAAAGAGAAGAGCAACTTGGATGGCGCTTGTCCCTTTCCTCCTATTCCCAGAAAGTAGTATGGATAGAAACAGTAAAATATAACTCTATTTCTTTTTGCTACTTGCTTACCTTTTCTACTTGCTTACCTTATTTACTTTTTCGGCTTTAAAATTGCTTTCAGGTTTATTTTTCAATATTCTTTTTTTATTTTTGTTTTTCAATATTCTTTTTTTATTTTCAATGTCCCTGATATTGTTGTGATAGACAGATCGGTGCGCCGCGTAATGATAAATAATCGATGATATCATCTCGCATGACGAGAACCTTCTGAACTGAAAGCTGAGAAATATAAATAAATGAAATATCTCAACTTAGCACGCGCGGTTGTCGGAGTGGGAATGTGAGCTCGGCTATCATTGTGCCGATTTATCGTTACAGCCAATGGTCTGCTGGCAAAGGGCCTCGACGAATACCTTTCGAGGCTCTCTCTAGGTAGTTGGATCAAGGGCCTGATTTTGAAAGCAGTGTTCCTAAATACGGCCCGCATTGTGAGGAGGTTCCTGTTTCTGTAGCCCTAACCACCGGTAGTTTGGACCCCGCTCCCACACCGGCGGACTACTGTTTTTATGTTTATAAATGTTTTTTTATTGTTTTTTTTAGGAAATATTTAAAAACGTAATAACATGTGTTTTGATTACCTACCCTATTCATCATCATCATCATCATCATATCAGCCGTAAGACGACCACTGCTGAACATAGGCGTCCTTTGGACTTGTAGTAGGACCGGTTGTAAGCGGCCTGCATCCAGCGTGATCCTGTGGCCTTCATAAGATCGTCTGCCCACCTAGTGGGTGGACGTCCTACGCTGCGCTTGCCGGTGCGTGGTCTCCATTCGAGAACCTTACGGCCCCATCGGCCATCAGTTCTGCGAGCTATATTGCCTGCCCACTGCCATTTCAACTTGCTAATTCGTTGGGCTATGTCGGTTACTTTGGTTCGTCTACGAATCTCCTCATTTCTGAGTCGATCGCGCAGAGAGACTCCGAGCATAGCCCTCTCCATAGCTCGTTGGACTTACTGAGCTTACTAATGAGGCCCATAGTAAAGGACCACGTTTCGGCGCCATACGTCATCACTGGTAACACACATTGGTCGAAAACTTTCGACTTGAGGCACTGAGGTATTTTGGACGAGACCTACCCTTTTAGAAAGAGACAACTGGCCCCATCGGAGCTATCTCTCTCAGCACGTTTTTACGGCACGAGTGCTCAGTCCATTTCGTATATTGTTTGTGTATTTTATCCTTGTGTCAAAATGTCACAACTGGCATTATAGACAAAGTCATTTGATTTTTAGGTGGCTATTGTGTTTGTTTATTACAAATTATAAATGTGTTTGAATTATCTTACAGCTTCCACCAACATCTGTAATCCGTCAAGATTGTTAGTATTGTATTGTGTGTGCTTTGTGGCTAGACCAGCATTGTGAAAATAGGGACGTGACGTTAACGCATGCTCGACATAGGTATCTAACCTAAATGTGATATTTTATCCAATAAAACAGAAACTGCACTTTTAAAGACATTTAATTATAATTTTAGTTATCACTGATACAGGACAAATAGAATGCTACATTTGGTATAGTTGGAAGCCAACTTTTATTTGGTGGGTCATAGCTCTAAGTAGCAACTGGCATTGTCTTTTGTATCTAGAAGTGTAAATTATCTAAAAACAATGGCTGCCACAGTTAATTTATTGTGAAAGTACAGTGACAAGAGGTCATGTTCTGCGAAAACTACATTGTGGTAAAGACTTTGCGGTAGATAAAACTGATGTTGGTCTGGTTAACAATAGTGTGCGAAGTCGCTTGTTCCACAACTTTCTTTTAAAACATTAATATGGTACACTTAGCCCCTTCATATACATAAGACGCAAGTCTCCGGTACCTTACGACTTTGGTATCCAGGCGATTACCGCAACACAAAACCAGTGCAATGCAAGGCTCGCCAATGGATACCAAAGTTGTAAGGTATCGGGGACTTGCGTCGCGTCGTATAGGTACGTAGGGCCTTAGCTGCACATTTCCGGAACACCCTGACCTAGGATTCTATAAACACGTCGTGTCATTCGAAGTGAGCATCAATTATTTTATTAAAAAACGCCCTACTAGTTTATCTATCCTCTTTTCCAGAAACAGTTGCTACTACCTAAGCGACCTACTACCTACCTAAAAATAACTGCTACTTTCATAGAAATCAGTCCACGTGATGTTCGTAAAAGGTGTATGGTACGGTCAGCCAAGAAAGTGGTGTACCAGTTTTGATTTAGTTTCCCGGTCATCGAAAATTACAACAAGGTTCGTTATAAAAAGATATTACTGAAAGAGACAACATTATCATGACGTAAACCTATGTATTTAGTATTCATACGTCATATGTCACATATATGTACATGACATTTTAACCTTTAGTATAAATGAAAAGGACATTAGTTTCTACAAAGCAATTGAAATGTTTCCAAACAAAAGTAATAAAAACTATTTAAATAGACAACCGAATTCCATTTGAAAAAGAAAACTGACAATTGACATTTTGTCAAATATATGCAAAAAATCGATATATTTTCCGTGTTATTTTTCAATCAACTGCATATAAAATCATCTCAATGCCTGCCAACTTGACCATTGCCGAAAGAGCACAAATAATTGCCCAATTTAATGAGGGAAGCAGTATCAGTGCGATATCCCGGAATTTGAATATATCGAGGCGTTCTGTCCGCTTTTGGATTCGTCGTGAAGGAGAGGAGGGAAGTTTGTTGGATCACAGAAGAAGTGGTCGCCGGCCTGCACTCTCCAATAACGATAGAGAATTCATGAGACGGGAATATGAAATCAATGGTTTTAAGCCCACAAAACATTTTGCGGAGATGTTCGATGTGAGTGCCCAAACAATAAGGAATCATCTACATTACATGGGGTTGCACCACAGGCATTACGCCAAGAAAATATATTTGACGGATGCTCACAGACTTGCTCGTCTGAACTTCGCCAGAGAGCACTTAGAGTTTGATTGGTCTAATACAGTGTTTTGTGATGAAAAAACGTTTAAATCCAGTCAGCATGGACGTCTTCACCTTTGGCGATATAATTCAACACGGTATAAAGATGATCATGTAATTCCAAATAGAGAATCAGGTCGAATTTCCGTAAATATTTGGGGCTGGATGAGTGCGGATGGTGTAGGAGAATTGTGTTCTCTACCTCCTCGAGGGACGGCTGTTTATCGACGTGCTTCAGAATGCAATGCTACCGACAGTCCGTAATGTTTACCCGGAGAACGAAGTGCCACAATTTGATTTTGTTCAAGATAATTGTTCAATTCATAATGCGAGGATCGTAAGAGCCTGGTTTCGTTCACACACTGACGTAAGGGTAATTCAGTGGCCCTCAAGATCGCCGGACCTCAACCCGATAGAAAATCTTTGGGGCCTTATGGTCCAACGATGGTCGCATCAAAATGAAAGAACCAAACAAGCTCTTATTAGTCACTGTAATTATATTTGGGAGGAAATGCGGGGAACCGATATTTGCTCACGGCTTGTTGGTTCAATGAGGTCTCGTCTTTTAGAGGTTATAGAGGCCAACGGCGGTTACACCCGTTTCTAATTTTTAAAAATTTTCAATATCTTCTAAATATTACTATATATGCTATGTTTTTGTTTGTTATAAGTATTTTAAAATTGATTGTAGAAATTTAATAAAAGGATAAATCTATTTTTAGCTTGTTTTTTATTGATATTGTAATTACAAGTTTACAGAAATTGTAGGTTTGTGGATTCGCCTTGTGCCTTTACAATTTTATGTAACTTGTTGATTACAATTCTGAATTTGTAGATACAATTTTGTCATCAAAATCTACAGCCCCCCGCCGTTGATTTTACGACGTCATTGGTTCCATCAAGTTCAAACTAAGAACAGCTGTCACGTTACAAACAGTAATAGTCGTTATCAATAATCAGATAAAGACAGCAATAGAAGTTGTCAGATCGATCTGCAAGCGAAACTAATCTTTATCACCTATGAATCTGCAAGCAATATTCAACCTTAGGGTGGTACACCACTTTCTTGGCCGACTGTACATGCTCCTTGCTTATCTATACAGTGTGTCCGGGCACGGGTTAGCGATATTTGAAGGGGATATTCTAGGCTCTTTTTCATCGACAAAAATGCTTTAAAAAAATTTTTACTCTAAAACTTCGCGAATGGCAGCCATTTTAATTTTTTGATCTGTCGAACTGGAGTGTGTACAATAAAATTCAAATATCTTTAAATCCAAGAGACCTACATACGTGCAAATGACTTTATTGCAAAGTTAAACGTTGAGGCTTATCAAAAACTTACGAAAGTTTTCTAAATAATATGTAAAAATAACCAAAAAACATGGGCAAACACGAAATTGTACACAAAAATTACTTAATAATTTCACATTTTTAACTCTAGCTCGATAAGTACCCCTGAATTTAGCTAGGGTTTTTGCATTAAATTAAAAGTGTTTGAAATAGGCTATAAAATGATATCAAAATTATCACTCTACGTTAAGTATCTTAGGAGTTATTCTCACTTGAACATCACCCTTCCGTCTCGCCCCGCAGCAATAATTCCAAGAAGTGGTTTCATATAATAAAAAAAATTGATCATTTCAGTTTGTGGATTATGGTGGTCAATAATGCCAGCTGATAAATATTCGTTGGAACGATTTAGCTCGCCCAAAGAATGCGACACCTGTAATATTGGGGTACGTGCGCTAAGGAAGGGTGATGTTCAAGTGAGAATAACTCCTAAGATACTTAACGTAGAGTGATCATTTTGATATCATTTTATAGCCTGACTCAAACACTTTTAATTTAATTCAAAAATATTATCAAAATTCAGGGGTACTTATCGAGCTAGAGTTAAAAATGTGAAATTATTCAGTAATTTTTGTGTACAATTTCGTGTTTGCCCATGTTTTTTGGTTATTTTTACATATTATTTAGAAAATTTTCGTAAGTTTTTAATAAGCCTCAACGTTTAACTTTGCAATAAAGTCATTTTCATGAATGTAGTTCTCTTGGATTCCAAGATATTTGCATTTTATTGTACACACCCCAGTTCGGCGGATTAAAAAATTAAAATGGCTGCCATTCGCGAAGTATTGGAGTAAGAATTTTTTTTAAAGCATTTTTGACGATGAAATTGAGCCTAGAATATCCCCTTCAAATATCGCTAACTCGTGCCCGGACACACTGTATATATAAAAGAACAGGGTGTTTTATTAAGACTCGAAAACAGCCGAAACCGCTAAACGCAGAAACATGAATTTTGGACAGCAGTTGCAGTCTACGATGTAGGGTAGCAATAAGACGGGATTTTGCGAAAATCTTCCTCTAAGGGGGTGAAAAGGGGTGAAAACGTTTTTATGAAAAATCTTAATCCTTGGGTTTATAAACTTGAAACTTACCACGAATAAGAACACAAGTAAATAAATAAGATTAGCACCATGATTTTTTTAAAACTACTCTCCATTGGTAATCTACATAGACGATGTTAAAGTTTGTATGGGAAAATCAAAACGCGTGAGCTGATGAATTTGAAAATCATTATTTATATACTAGATAAAAATTAATCAAACACGTGTTTTTGGATTTTTCGAAAATCACTCAGAAAAGGGGTATTCAAGTTTTAAGGGGAGGATATTAAACCACTAAACGTAGAAACCTGAATTTTGGATGGTAGTTGCAGTTTATAATGTAGATGAGCACTAAGAAAGGATTTTGCGAAAATCTACCTCTAAGGGGGTGAAAACCTTTGTATGTAAAATCTTATTTCTTGGGTTTATAAACTTGAAACTTGGTACGAATATGAGTAATATAATATGTAAATAAAAAAATTATCATTATTAGTTTTTTATAACTACCCTCCATTTTTGGGTTTTTAGAAAATCACCCACTAAATTGGTGAAAAGGGGTGATTAAGTTTTAAGGGAAGGATTTTACTGCTTCCTTTGATAAACTCAAAACTGGGCATAAGTTATCTCTCAATCGAATAAAGGATGCGTATTTATTTATATTTCAAAAATCAACCCCTAGTGGGGTGAAAATCGGAAAATAAGTTTGTCTACTACGATTGATTGTTTGTTTGTACTGAATAGGCTCCGAAACTACTAGAGCATTTTTAGATTTTCCAAAAGTATCCTATAAAGAGGGCGAGCGGGAATTAAATTCACTGAGTTCTAAGTTAGAAACACGCGCAGATGAAGTCGCGGGCAAAGTGCTAGTTCTATTCATAGAAATGAATTCCTGGAAATGCTAAGACTGTTACATAACTATGTTTAATGAGAGGAAATCAGTTAATTAATTCTAAGATCCCACGACCCCCACCCACATGTTTCCTGGCATCAGGCTAAATTGAATTTTTATTTTAGCTTCTTAGGTATTTTCTGTATGATGTATTTTTATATTTTTTCTACTTTCTATTAGTTATCAACCTCTATGTAATAGATGAATCATAACAGTCTATGTCTATATATGGTGGATATAGGGACTATTTTCTGTGCGACCTAAATTTTGTTGCTTTAAGCTTAACAATAATTTTAATAGATCTGTCCAGAAAACGGTATCAACGAATCTTCATCTAAAAACAACGAATCTAGCCACATTGGAAATACAAAAAAAAACTATTTCATATAAATGTTTTTGTAATCGATTTACCAGGTAAAGAAAGTAGGAACGCTAAGTCACCTTTACATTAATTTATAATTGACTTGCACTCGGTTTGGAAGTCACCTGATCGATAAAAATTGTGTTGATCCTCATGATCCTAGCTAAGTTGTGCAAAGTTTTGCACTTGTAACTTTATAACATTAAAGTCTCTTGCTTTAGTAATATTTTATGATGCTTTTAAACCGCGTGACACCCGAAAATGTCGACTAGAAAGGGTTACGCTATCGCTTACAGCTTCCTCTTAACTTGCACTTGATTACTTCGATCACTAGAAACAAAAACACATGTCTAGACTGCGTCATTTTATATTAATAATAATTATTTCACTCGTGTCGAACTTCATTAAAGTTCACCCCGTCTATCAATTTACATGAAAATGTGTTATGCTGCACACCTGTGGCGTACGCGTTTAAGTGAACCTAATTCGCTTGATCAGAATTGTTGCTGTCTATAGAAACCAGACACGAACCTACATAAAATTATATTGATCTGAACCTCCGATATTGTGCAACTACATGCAGCTACATTATGTAATGTAAATAAATAATTAACATAAATTCTTAGACGGCGCTTGCATACAAACAAATATGTGTCATCATTGCAATTTGATGTATTTGGTTGCGAAACATATACATACTAGTGTTCAAAGTTTAAACTTTAATAGCAATTAAGTTAAATGTTATGATTGATTTATTGAGAAATTGGTATCGTCATGGTTATTGAGGTTAACACGATCTACAGCAACATTTAGCTGAATTGACTTCCAAACAAACATGTGCCAATCCTACACTTTGGTCATAAGTCATCATTTTCAATGTAGCATGTGTGGTTGTCGTACCTTGTACTCGTACTTTTAAGTTGTTTACAACAGTTAAACTAAAACTAATAATATTACAATGAGTGCAACGCGATTTTTAAAAGCGTGCAGCAAAGAAAACGGACATTTAAAGATTAAAGATTAAAATGTTTTATTTCGGAACCATAAAAAAAGAATAAAAATACAACAAGTAGATCGATGATAGCTGCAAAAGTATAAAACTGCAGCGCAGCTACCAACGCCCTTCTACAGAAACAGAATGGAATTGATGCTCCGTGCAAAGTATTACTTAAATTTTAAACAAATAATAAAGCAAAACAGAAAAAATAAAAAAGTTATAAAAGGAAAAGAATTAAATCAAAATAGGACAAAATATAATCATTTGGGGTGTGTGGGTGGGTGTGTGTCAATGAAGTGTGTTGTGTGTGTGTTTATGACATAATGTGTGTTGTGTGTGATTTTGTAGGGGTGTGTGAGAGAGTGATGAATATTTCAAACCTCCACAAGTTTCTCTGTGTCATCGTAATTTTGCGATTTTAACCATGAGACAAGTTTCATTTTGCATTTGGTTTTTTTTAATGGGTAGATGTTAAGGCTTTTGTTTAGTTTATTGTATATTTTAGAACTTATGTGTTTGTAATGACGACTTGCAACTAAGGTTCTACGAGACTCAGTGTTACAGACCCTATTCGAGCGGCGGGTAGAACAGCATCTAGGGTCAAAGGTAAGTTGGCTGTGCTTGCGAAGAACAGTTTGAAGGACAAAAAGCTGCCTGACTGTGAGAACCTGGCAGAGGGTATACAGAGCGGATGTAGAAAAACGAGTCGGTTTCCTTGCCATCACCTTCAGGACAGCTCTCTGCGCTCGTTCTGCCCGTAGCATCACTGTTTTTCCAGCGCCACCCCAGACTGTTAGGCAATACCCCAGGATAGATTGAGCAAGTGCAAAGTAAACAGTTAATAAACAGCTGAAATCGGCCGCGCCTCTAAGTTTTTTGAAAATAAATATTAGTTTTCTCACACGAGCCACGGTTGAACTAATATGTTGGTTCCATTTCAGGTTGCTGTCAAGAGTGATGCCAAGATATTTGATAATGGATGTATTTTCTAACTGTTGACAGCCACAATTTACTGTTAAGTCTGGGCAGGTGTGCGCACGAATTCTAATCGGTGTTGAGGGCTGACCTGCCTTCGTGGGGGAGAATGTAATAAATTTAGTTTTATTGACATTTAGAGTAAGGAGATTTGCGGTCAGCCATCTCATGACGGTGCTCAGCGCAAACTCTGCGTTGAGTTGAGTTTCTGTCCAGTCCCGGCCATGGACAATCAGTGCTGTGTCATCGGCATAGGCTATAATTTTGCAGTTGGGTAAGGATAACTGACACAGTTCATTCCCAAAAATGAGAAAAAGTGGGGGACCCAAAACGCTGCCCTGGGGGACACCAAAAGTAATAGTCTCCTCTTTGCTGAGATAGTTTCCAAGCTTTAAAATTTGTTTTCGATTGGTAAGATAGCTCTTGAATAGATCGTGGGCCATCCCGCGAATACCAAGATGCTCTAACTTTGAAAGAAGTAAGGGAATTGAGACAGTGTCGAAGGCTTTGGATAGGTCTAAAAAGATTGCAAGGGTTTTATATTTATTTTCCCAATGGCCAATAATTGTTTCCGTAAGTTCTAGTACAGCGTCTTCGGTGGATTTTCCACTCCTAAAACCAAACTGATTATTTGAGAGAAGGTTGAATTTATCTAGATATTTTGTGAGTCTACGATTTATAACTTTTTCGAATAGCTTTGAAAGGGTACTTAACACCGAGATGGGTCTGTAATTAGCAACGTTATCCTTGTCTCCCGATTTATAGATAGGGTGGACAATTGCAGTTTTGAAAACATCAGGAAAAGTTCCTGTTGAAAAGCACAAATTAAAAAGAAATACGAGTATCGGAATGAGAATGTGGCGAGTCCCCTTCACGATAGCGGAGGAAATACCGTCAAATCCAACAGCAGAGTTGTTTTTGAGGCTAAGGATAATATTTTCAAGCTCAACATCATCTACGCTCTGGAGGGCCATTGATTTTGGCAAGGACGGTGTGTGAGGAACCTGGGTCTCGAGGTTGGGACGACTATCTGAAAGATGTTTATAGAGGACAGAGTGTTTGATTTTAGCAGCCAAGACTCCGCCAACATTCGCAAAATAATTGTTGACTTTGTCCACGGTCTGTGATGGTTCTGTACTGCAGGTTAGCAGCTCAGAGGCCGAGTCTCTGCTTTGACCCAGACATGCTACCCGTTTAATAAGCTTCCACGTAGCTTTTGAATCATTTCTGGCCCGCTGAAATTCAGAGCGGTCATATTCACGCTTGACTTTTTTTAAGAGATTGTTGCAGAAGGTGCGATAGCGACAGAAGATTAATTTGTGTGTCTCAATCTCTGGATGTTTTTTAAATTTGCGATGCAACTTATCCCTGTGATGGATGCACCTCAGCAGGCCAGGAGTAATCCACGGTTTAATTATGCGCTTTCTACTGGGGATCTGTGAAGCATGTGAGTGTGATTTGATGGCTAGGGATATAGTGGAAACAAGAGATTCCGCAGCCTCATTTGGGTTATGACACTGGAAGATAAAGGAAAAATCCGTGTCATTAATTTTCTGAATAATCAGAGGTCAGGTCAATTTTTAATCTAGTAGGGCGGGGTGTTTTGGTTTTTACATTGAGGTTGCAGAAAATAATAATAGGGGAGTGGTCAGTGATGAGAGAATCAATGATAAGTGCAGTAGCAGAGTTTGGAGTGCGGAGTATTACATGGTCTAGGCAGTTTGAGAGTCTAGTTGGAAGAGTGTAGGCAGGCAGCATTGCATAGGATGCTGTGAGATTGAGATATTCGTCAGCGTTTGGGTCGGTGCTCCCGTCTGTGATGTTGACGTTAATGTCACCAATGATGGCTACAGTTTTAAATTGAGTTAGAGCATTAAGCAAGCTCTCTAAACTGCCAAGGAAATTAGACAAATCTCTGTATGAAGGAGAACGATAAACTGCAATAAAAGCAGCTTTGTTTGAGAATTTAAGAAGAAGAACGTTTGCCTCATTAAATATAGGCATTTCGACAGTAATTTTAAAGCATTCCCTCACATAGACAACCACGCCCTCATTCTGAGTTTTAAACGACGAAGTGTGTGAGTTGTATCCTTTTAGTAAGGGAGTAGTTGGGCATTTGCTCAACCAGCACTCAGTCAGGATAATAATGTCCGGCAAATACGTCAGTCTACTCATAAATACCACCAAATTATCAAAGTTGTGGTTAAGGCTACGAATATTAGTGTGCAATATTTTAAGATCATGAAGAGAACAATTTAAGAACTTATCGCTTGCTTCCGGGGAACAAGTATAGCAATTTGAGATTGCAATTTGCTCAACCTCATTTGTGATTACTGTTAGATCATCCATTTATTGACTATAGTATCAAAAAGGTTACAAATTTTTAGGATAGGTCCATACTTGTGGCCGCCATGTAACAGCCGTAGCTTTATTGAGTCCGCAGAAGAGTGACTTAGTGAATGGTTTACTAAGCAATAGTCTGCTAAGTCTTTTTTTCGGGGGGATAAAAAGAGTTTATGAATGTTGGAGAATTGGTTGCGAATGTGTGAGAATGTGATTTGGTGTGAAAGGTCAGTAGTGTATACATAAGAGGATTGAACAATAGTCCCAAATTCAAAATATTTAAACTTATAACAATAGATTTGCAAACAATATAAAAACATTAACTTTATAAGGTAAAAAGGAAATAAAGTTGTAAAATAATAATAAGCTTGCATATAATATAGTCATGCGGCTTTTTTAATACGACTAAGATCCGCTTCGTTATGCACTTGAAAATAAGGACATCCGGGTTTTTCTCGTACTAGGATCTTTCCATGTGAGACCCAACAGAACTGAAACTCGTTTGTTTTTGCAGCGTCTCGGGCCAGAAAGAACAGCCTTTTGTTCTTAGATGATAAATTTTCAGAAACGTAAATTTGTTTTGCAGGACCAGCAATTTTTAGATGTTCCGTTGTTAATTTAAAACTATTCTTGTTGTGATTTCTGAACTTAACTAGGAATTCTTCCTTCATAATTACAGTGGTAAAATCTACAATAATTGTTTTATTGGCAGGATCTTTTGTTTTTATGCGATATATGTCCTTCACATCCTTTGGTTGAATTGGAACGTTCAGTAGGCTACCAGCATCAATGACAGTATTTACTAGAGAGGCCTTTGATTCTTCTTTGGCACATGGAATATTCCGTATCTCTAAACAGGAGGACCTCGAACTCTGCTCCATTTTATCCAGTTTATTTTCGAGGTTGCTGATATGTGATAGATTTTCCTTGCGCGCCGTTTCGAGCAACTCAACTTGAGCTTTAAGGTTGTCGTGCTGAGCTGAGAGGTGGTCATAGGAGTCACGAATGCTATTTACTAGTGAAAACAACTTTTCGTATCTCTCATCCTGGTGGGTCTTAAACTCTAGAAACATTTGCTTCATTTCTGACATAAAAGTGCATAATCTGCTCTCTTCACTATTCTCCAGTCGCCTGCGCTTAGCATTTCGGAATTTTATGTTTGGTGAGTTGTCATCAATAGGTGAATCCGGTCTTGTAATTAAATTAGGTTCAGAAGAACTAAGTGGAGTGAAAAGCGCCTGTTGGGAATTGGCTGGCAATGTCGGTGTCGGTGGTGTGCGAGTTAACAGACTTTTATCGGTATTCATGTTTTTTTTTAAGTTGATTATGTTGACTATGTTACTAAGTCGCCCTCTGTCGGCACGTTATTAACTTATTTGATAGCCGATGTTCTTAGGTAATAAATATGGTGAAATTAAATCTCGCAAAAAGTCATCAGTTGCGTGCCCTGGGTTTGAACTTGCGACGCGGGAGCGAACGTCCGTGTTGTGTAGGTGGTTAAGCCTCTCAACCACGAGGTATTTATTAAACCAAGTTGAAAATAACTATTGTATGGTAAGGGTCAAAAATTTTTTCTTTTCAAAGAGGGTGATACGTTTGTCTATTTTGACGAGACTTTTTTTTTTTTCTTCACTTGACGTAGGTACACGGTACACCTTTGTTTGATACACTAATTTAGACACATAATAATGTTGTTGCTATTGAATAAATGTTCACATTGAGTACTTTTGGGTGATTAATTGTGTTTATTTTGGTACTCTCACTGTTGTTTCACTTATAACTGTCACAGATGTGGTTTGTTTATAATAGCCTAGGTTGCTATTTTATTACAAATTATTTATGTCGCTTCTGAATTAATAGCTTGGATAACGTTTGCACTTGTTTATTAGACTCATATACACGTATTTTAATTATTTTGAGCACCAAAGTAGGGTTTTTATATTTTAAAATTGAATGTAAACACGGAGCGTATTTAACGAGGTGTCAAGCGGGGCAGCGCCATCTACCCAACTGAAACATACACAAACACAAACATTATACCAAGAGATCTGCAATTAATAATCCTATATGTACCGACGCGACGCCGACGTGTCGTGCTTGAATCGCACAGTTCCGTATCTACATGTTCTCTGGTGAAAGTGACCCGTCTAGGCTAACGGGTAACGCATGACGCTACGTACCGTAACCTGTGCCTCCATTTACACTTTAATGTCATACCTTCCGAACTATATCCTTCTTTCATAATAAAGAAAATTTCTATTTTAAAATAAAAAGAGCTGGCAACATTCCGCAAGCCAGTTTTAATCGATGCATTCCTTTTTCAAATTGCCAATTATAGCCGGTTTCTGTTACGCACCATTTTGTATTCCCCAGAGATTGTCTCGAGTTCAAGACGCGATATTATTCATAGAAATTCCTATCGCCGTAAAAATGGCTTAAATGCAATCGAGACGTTTTTATTTGTGCGGAATCTAAGCGAAGTAACGTAATTTACACAAAAAAATAACGTGACGCAAAATAGGAATATCTCGTTACTAAGTTACCAGTATAGCTTATAATAAAATTATAAAGGCAAATTGATTAACGGACCGCTAGAAAATACTGCAGGTAGTACCTAGATGCATAGTCAATATTGTTTTTAAGTCACTATTATTATAAGGAAAGGGCGGTTTATATTGTTTTGCTGTGCCAGCTTTACATGAGGTGATAAGCCTTAGGCATTATCACCGCATGTAAAGCTGGCACGGCGTCATCATATCGATCATATAATTTGTAAAGATGTCTTAATATTAGATGGCCTCCACGAGGAAAACCAGATCCGTAACCACGTTTGCTATATTTAGTTCAAAGAAGCGATTTTGGCAGATGTTTCTTTTATTCAAAGCTCTTATTACGAACACTCAGGCAAGTTGACGGAATGTAACGAATCCCTAAATGTATTGAATAGGTCGAGGCATAAAAATACATATTAAAAAGCCTGTACCACGTCCCTACACTAGAGCAGCTGAAACGCGGCTGGCGATGTTGAATTTTTCACACCCCCTCGCGCCTCGACACAAAACGCGACGCGCGGTGTCACCCCGCACTTAATAAAATATTATCAGGGTACACTTCGTCACATCTCAAAAATGGAAACTTTGTTTCTTCTGTAAACTTGAAAAATTGATGTTAAATCAATACATCTTGGCTTTACTCATTATAAAAGAAATCGATACTAAAAATTCATAACTAAAACTAATAAGTTAATGTTTTGTAAATGGTTACGACTTACGTAGCTGTAATTCGGAATGAATCAACTAAATTCAAATAAAATAGCATTTGGGAAATATTTATTTATTGTTATGCAATTTTATGACAATAACTTGACTCATGAATAGAAAGTTGATTGTTTGATCTTTAGATCGTAGCATACAAACTTGTTTCTTGCGAATTTAGTATTAGGTATTTATTACATTACTACTGTCTGACATTTTAATATGAATTTTGGAATGTTTTGCGACCGCGACTTTCACTTTCAAAAATATTTTGCAATATTTTTCGAGAAGTCTTAAGCATCATTTGTCTTTAAGATTACTCAATGCCGAATTATGAATTTTATAATTTGTCATTTTATTAGTTTATGTAGTAATATTTTGGACTTTTAATTATGGATAAAATAATTTCTTTGATCATCTGTGACAGTGACAAGTGTGGAAATCAATGCAACAATATTCCTAATATGAAAACAAACAAACAACATACTCATTCTTTAGTGAAGTCTAGTAAATAATAAAAAGCATACTTATTTAAGGAATATGAAATACACTATTTTATGAGCAACTAATGCTAGTAAATCATGCCTGCATGTAACCAGACAAGCTCAATACAAACTTACAAAATTGCAAACAAAAGAAGGAAAGGAACTAAAACAACCCGCCATCTGCCAACGTTACACTTAGCCGCAAGATAAATAATATCAGCGAGCGCAATAACGATATACGAGCGTAAGCGTAACTAAATTGATATTAACCGATTTTTTCTTTTTTTGCCGCCTGTTCCCTTAGGCTTTAATGAAAAAAGTAGCTCGATAGAGAAAAAAGACTAGCCTTTGACTGAACACTTTGATACGTGAAGCATAAAAACATTTCAGTCTCCATTAAACCTAGAGCTTCCCTGTAGTCATTTTATTAAATACGGTACGAACGGTATTTACATTGAACAGATTTGAACATAGTGAAGCTTAGGTAAACTTGAAAGTATTGTCGTCCATCACAAAGCTTTTCAATTGTCAATTAAGCAGCTATCGCCTATCCAGGTTAACTAATTCTGTTTTAAGGTTATCCGACATCAATATTGCACCTGAACTTCTATCGAGGTTAATATGCCATCTACAGTGCCACTCTACAGCCGGCTGCCATTTTGTGGTGCGGATCAATTGATTCGCACACAAATTAACTGCAGTCGATACTGGGACACGGATTGACTGTGATTATTCGAGTAAAACCTCTGTTTGTTTGACTGCGAATTGAATTTAAACAGGCTGTTTGAGTCGGCTACCACTTTGTGCAAACGCTGAACCCATTTATAACTAATAGGGATTTAATTTAGAAACTAGGAGGAATTCGGTTGAGTTGTTAAACAATATTAAGTCTAAGGTAGATGTCCAAGGCATTTCATGTTATTTAAACTAGTGAATTTAATAAAAAATCTACTTCTCATTTCGAATATCATTAACAGTTTTTATTAGGAAGACAAAACACCTACAAAAAAAACGCAATATAATATTTTAATGTTTTCATACATCAGACAGTGCTGTCATATAGTTTATCATGACAAAATAATAAAATAATGTCATCACAGTTATGCCTATGTTATCATCATCATATCAGCCCGGGATCACCCACTGCTGGGTATAGCCCTCCCCCTTTTGTTGCCATATCTCTCGGTTCTGTGCGTCTCTCATCCATTTATTCCCCGCGATCCTGACGATATCGTCAACTCAACGGGCTTTTGGGCAGCCTTGGTTTCTTTGGCCGAACCTTGGTCCCATCTTGAACCACCATTCGGTCAAAACCTTGCTCCATCTGCCATCTCTGCGTCTAGCCATGCCTATGTTATTTATTCATAGAAAATTGTACGTGAATTGATTTACTACACATTCATATATCCGGTTATAATTTGAGATGTTTCATACATTCCACGAATGAAATATTAAAACTGTAATTAGTGGGTTTCACATTAATTATTCTGCTTATTCATAAGTGCTGTGAATTGCAACAATTTCCATGTATTTATGTAATAACAATGTCAAGCGGGCTTCACTTGGAGCTCAAGTGTGGTACTTACATTTATTAATTAGGGATAAACCTTTAAACTCGTATCTACATAATCGATGAATAAATTTCGTATTCTGAGGCATTGAGTCACAAAAAAGCAATGGTTGGGTGGGAACCAATGCAAAATGACAAAAAAAAGGTTGCACTCCAGGAGTGCCGGTAGAAGTGAAAACTTTTTTGTTACTATGTTTTATTTTTAATTTGAATGACGTCTTACTCATTTTCGATCAGGGTCACGTGACCCTGACGGTCACGTGACCCTGACGCGAGTTTTAAATTTTTTACCCATTACAGAAAAAGTGTACAACGCCGCTAAAGAAGTTTTCACTTCAAAAATTCTTACACTAGGACCACACAAAAGTATGTCATTGTTTTAATCTTGCACTTCGTGATTTGAAATGTTTTATGTTTGTATGTCCGTTAAAATAATGTGTGTAAAATCAGTATGACTGATGTTAACGAAATGTATAGGTCTATCGAGCTGAAAGTTTTTGAAGTGAAAACTTCTTTAGCGGCGTTGTACACTTTTTCTGTAATGGGTAAAAAATTTAAAACTCGCGTCAGGGTCACGTGACCGTCAGGGTCACGTGACCGTCAGGGTCACGTGACCCTGATCGAAAATGAGTAAGACGTCATTCAAATTAAAAATAAAACATAGTAACAAAAAAGTTTTCACTTCTACCGGCACTCCTGGAGTGCAACCTTTTTTTTGAAGTGAAAACTTCTTTAGCGGCGTTGTACACTTTTTCTGTAATGGGTAAAAAATTTAAAACTCGCGTCAGGGTCACGTGACCGTCAGGGTCACGTGACCCTGATCGAAAATGAGTAAGACGTCATTCAAATTAAAAATAAAACATAGTAACAAAAAAGTTTTCACTTCTACCGGCACTCCTGGAGTGCAACCTTTTTTGAAGTGAAAACTTCTTTAGCGGCGTTGTACACTTTTTCTGTAATGGGTAAAAAATTTAAAACTCGCGTCAGGGTCACGTGACCGTCAGGGTCACGTGACCCTGATCGAAAATGAGTAAGACGTCATTCAAATTAAAAATAAAACATAGTAACAAAAAAGTTTTCACTTCTACCGGCACTCCTGGAGTGCAACCTTTTTTTTTTTAAATTATTTATGGCCTTTTGGTTGTTGTCACACCTTAACGAATGCGTAGGACTCAAGTCATGTAGAGCAACGTTAGTGTCTTATTATGTGTCTGTAATAACAACAAATTGCATTATAAAATGTAGTGAGTGGTGGCGCGGACTCTAAAAAAAAACAAACAGTTAACAGGATAACAATAGACATTATCAAGTTAAATAGTTAAAATAAACTATGTACAATGTACATACTTCAAAGTATGTATAAGCATTTCCCATGAGATAGCTAATCGAGTACATTGTACGGACCTCATAGAGGAGAACAATGTTAGAGGCTGGATATTAATGGGCTGATACCAACAGGAATTTGATTTACGTATATTAAACTGATAGCCAACTATGTCTACTACATAGTTGAGCTTCTGGACCCAAGGAATTAATTCAATCAGAGACCCTATCATGAAATATTATGTTTTTGTGACGTTAACGGAAACTTTGACGCTAATTTGTTGGATAAACTCTCTCTCTTTTTTATACTAAAACCGTTTTTACATTTTCCATACAATAAACGCCTTAACGACTTAGGTGTCAACTCATCCCCAAAATATTTCATCCGAGGATGAAAACGCCACCCTTCAAAAAAAGAAAGGGGTCATCTCCTCTGTAAGTTCGGATGAGTCGTCGCATAGCTAATAATGATGTGGTCATTTTATCCGAATAGACATAGGTACAAACAATTGTGTAAAATTACAGAAAATAAGAACATAATGTGGAATCTGAACAGAAAGTACTAGGAGAACGGGATCATGAAGAAGGTGTTGGTGCCAACTGTTTGAATGTTGCAAGTAAAAAACGAAAATCTTGTGATAAGGCCAGTCTCGTTTTCTAAATGTAGTTTATGTCAGCGTGCTTTCAAAACGAAACCGAAGAAAACTGAAAAATTATGAAATAAGCAGTACCTATGCGTTTTGTTATTAAATCCATTTTATTTTCCTGTGTCAAATTAAAAAAATAAACAAAAACTATAACGCAAATATTAGAAGTACAAACCCTGTTTTATTAAATTGTTCAATAACATTTTATAGTTTGTGAATTGTATGCATGTAAAAGTTAAATATTTGTTGAACAATTGCAAAAAAAAAGTGTCCATTTGACGTTGATATACGGTCCGTTTTGCAGTCACACTTTTTTTAGACAAGTGTTCAACAAACGTTTAATTTTTTATAGTAAGGCTGTACTTAACAATTTCTTGCATGAAATACGAGGTCCATTTAAGAATGAAAGTGTTCGTCGGCAATAGTTGCACGTACAACTCGTAACAACAGTATAATTCACACAACAAGGTCACAGAATAACCACTATGAATAATCTAGGTTACTATTGGTAGAAAGTTCACGACTAAACACGGATTATATCGAAAGTCGTCCGACAGCCCGATATACAACTTACTGTTGCTGACAGTACTACAGCATTTAATCAATCTCCAATGTTTTAAATTGACGTATTGACGACGGTTAGCGCTGTGTCTGTGCGATCTACTGATGAGCAGCTTGTCGCTGGTTCGATCCCCGCACGTCGTTTGAGTAAATTATTCTCATTGATGTCAAATATTTAGTGCAACATTATTGTCTTCGCGTAAACTCTTAGTTTCCTAACACTAGCGAGATAATACGGATGTTGAAAGTTCCATATAGTTAAAGCAAACGCGATGTGTCAACCTTGTACTATTAAATTATCCGCACAATAATGATATAATGGACAACAATAGAGTTAATATAAAGGCGATAATAATGTAGCCACTGTTATTAGAGTACATTATGTGTAGTCCGTCATTATGTACGTAGGCACAATTACACCGGTTCCAAATTAAATATAGATCATACGTCGCTATAACATAATTTTCGTATAAGATTCCTTATTCATATGTTAATGAAACTCGAAACGTTTTGCTACAAAATTTTACAAAATTCTGTCGACTAAAATTTCATTTTAACTTGCATCTAGTATTTTGGCTGTACAACAAGTTTTTAACGCACTCGAATATACTTATACAAGAAGTTTGAGCTGCCTGAATGTATTTCCACGTACTGGATTTAAGTGTAACAATGAGAATTGGACTGTCGTTTCAAAATAGGATGTTGTTGGTTTGAGACAAGCTTATTTATTTAAACAATGATAATGTTTAAACATTTATACTGCTAAGTTGAACAAGAAAGCACAAACATTAAAATGATGTTGTACTAGAAGCGATCGGTTTGAAGACAATGCTTGGGACGACGATACGTTGCGTTGAATTTTTAAAAGCACGGTTAGTGAACCAGATGTGGTATCCGACAAACTCGCAGAATACAGAAAATTTAATATTTATAGTCGGCACCACACCTTGTTTTTTCTACGTTATGAGACATTGCGGCATTGGGCAACAATTTTTCTGGGTACGTCTTCGTTTGACAGGTACGCCGACCGCTACCGCACTTGTAATTGAATTCTTTAACATATGGAGCTATTCTAAGCTCCCTGCGGCTCCAACTATGCCATTTCTGCTAAGGAACAGTTCTCTGCGCACATTTCGTCGTATAATTTTTCTCACTCTTATGTGACTTTTAACCTTGTTTTATTTAACTAAAACTGTCTTTATTTGAAGTTGATATCAAATATATCGTTCTCAATAATAATATGTACCAAGACACGGGATAAACAAGGACAGAGGAATAGAATCATCAGCCAGAGTTTGTGCAATATTTCGAAGAGATAGCAAATAGCCGTGAAATGAACACGTCGTTGGAAAATTGAAGCCAGTTCCCGATAGCAATTTGAGGAACAATGTAGAAGTGCTAGACTGCGGCGCGGGCGTATGGCTTGTCACGTTATCGTCTTAAGTTTATCCAAATTCAATAACTACACACATCAAAAGTGTCTAGGGATCAACATATATTTTTGCAATAACTTTACTCCTGATTGATATTAATTAAAATGTTCTTTAAGGATTCATCAAATAAAGTGTTATCGTTTGTCACAGTAACGATAAACCAAGTCACCTTTGCATTCATAAAGAAATTTGCCATTTTCCTAATAAAGGGATTTTTGACATTTGAACCACTAACATTAAAGTTCGAAAAAAAGACTGAAATAACAGTTTTCTTTAAAATTTTATTGGGTAACTTAAACAATTAATAATCCGTGTTTCTACCGCGAACACTAACAACACAAGAACATCGGTTTGGCATACTCAAAATGAGTTCATCCAAATCACGCTGTGGAATGGCCGCCCATGTTCGTTGCAACAACAAAAAAAGGTCTTCTTGCGACTGGATACCCTCCATATTCGACAGAGCTCTTCTCTGTAGCATATCCCATGCATGCTCAATCGGGTTCAAGTCTGGCGACTGAGCAGGCCAGGGCAGGACATTGATGTTAGCTGCGGCGAGAGTCTGTCTTACAACTCTTGCGGTGTGCGGTCGTGCATTATCATGCATTAACTGAAATAAGGGACCGATTTGCACTTGTAGAGGAACGATGACGTCTGATACAATCGTCTCAGCATAAATTTGAGCGTTGAGGTTGCCTCTGATCCAAATCAACTCAGTTCTTCCGCCGATCCAAATACCCGCCCATACCATGATGGTTCCACCACTATAAGGATGGACTTCCTGGCAGGATTTTAATCGCTGTTGGCGTCCAGGGGTTCTCCAGTGTCGTATACGTCTTGTATCCGGTCTCATACCAAAACGAGACTCATCAGAAAAGCACACGAAACGCCATTGTTCTTCTGCCCAATTTCTGTGTTCAAGAGCCCATTGATATCGAATCCTACGATTGTGCATTGCTATAGGTGGTACCCGTAGCGGTCTTCGGGAATGAAGGTTCACTTCATGCAAGCGGTTTCTGACTGTTTGGTCGCTAATTAAGTTCCCTGAAGAGTGATGAAGCCTCACGGCTAACATCATGGCGGTTATTGTTGGAGCTCTTCGAGTTAAGATTTGAATGTATCGGTCTTGTCTCCGTGTGGTGCAGCGATACCGTCCTCCATGGCGCTCAGCCACGGTACCAGTGCTTCGGTAACGTGTCCAAAGTCGACTAATAACACTCTGACTTGTATTCAGAGCTAAAGCCACAGTACGTTGCCGGGAACCAGCTTCTATCATTCCCACGGCTCTGAGCATTTCTTCCCTGCTTAAATGACGTCGCCGCTCCATAATAACGTTGGTTTTAATCAGTAGTAGGGAAACAGTAGCACTAATAATGTCTTCAATGCGTTGTATGTTTTTATAGGGAAAATATTGACAGCTGATTTTCATCTTTTACTCGAATTTGATTTACAGTTCCTGATTCAAATTATGAAATGCACCAAAAAGGATCCATATAAATTTATAAAATCATAAATTTATTACAAAGCCACATCTCAGTCTCAAGAAATCCGCATAAAAATGCTTGATCCCTAGACACTTTTGATGTGTGTATTTTCCTCTTTCCCAAGCAAGCATTGTATGAAATTCTAAAAGTGATTAAACTTTGTCGCTGCTAACAGTTGGATTCAAAAATAAAATTCAAGCTGGCATAATCCACAAATACCACAATACAACGTACGATATAAAACAAAGCGGATTAAATTTTCAAGAACAAAACGGGTCCCACATATTTTAAGTGTTGCTAGAATTCAAACACAGTATTTTTCGAGGCGAATGGCTGGTCCGTGAGAGCTAATGAATGCACACGCGAGCAACCAAGTTTCGCGAGAGGTCGTAACTTGAAACAATGTGTGGCGGCCGAGGTTCCCGGCGATGTCTCGTGCTCCGTGTGTAACCGCCTTTACCCACTAACAGCATTAAGGCGACGTCAAAAGACTTCATAAGACAGTCAATAGACGTCCGGACCCCACAAAATAAAACAGGTTTCAAGTTTGCGCTATGAAATATTTTGTGACATAAGCGGATATAATGTAAAATGTGCCTATTCTACAATTGTCACCAAGACGAAACCTGCTGTGTCAACAAAACGACAAGCAGAAAAAACAAAAGGGGGTAAGCAGAGTCGCTCAGTATTGAGCGCAACTAAAGGCGCTGTGGTGGACCACAAACAGCAAGGACCACCGAAGCACACATGCGATGAGGACGGTTTCATCAAGGTGGAGAGAAAGAAGAAGAAGCCTACTTATCGCAACCAGTGCGGGACAGCGCTGGCTGGACCTAACATGCTGCTACGTCCTGCATTACCGACGACGCAGCTGTACGTGTCCCGTTTACACTACTCTACGAAGACTGAGGACATCGTCGAGTACATACGGGTGAAGACCAAATGGGACTTGAGGGTGGTGAAGTTGGAGGCACGCCACAATACCAATTTTAATTCTTTTGTGGTGCGCGTTCCGACCCAAGATTTAGCGACCTTTCTCAAGGAAGAGTTTTGGCCGAAAGGTGTGCTGTATCGGCGATTCCGAGGCCGGCTACGCGACACCTCGCACCGAAACACGACGCCGCCGTCACTTCGTGTACAATAGTTTTAAGTATAGTGTTTAGAATAATAATATGTATTAGTTTATAGTTATTGTATTATATATGTGTATTGTATTTTATGGGCCTCTAGATGCCTGAAATAAAGGATAAAATAAATAAATAAATAAATAAATAAAAATGTGCATGATATTAATATTTTGTGGAAATTCTTTACTTGGCCACATTATGGTTAAAGGCGAATCCTATAAAGATTGACCTTAGTTCTTATATTAAATTTACTAGTTTTTAAGAAATGTCGTCAGTTTTTATAGATTGGTACTTTAATCACAAGATTCAAAGAAAATATGTGGCTATACATATTATATTTGGTCGCGAAATACCTATTTGCGATTAATAGTATCAAGAAGTAGTTTTATGTGTCTTGGTGTCGCTGAACACAAATGGTGATACGTAAATAAGAAGAAGCTGATACGTAAATAATGTGATGTTATTAGCCCGTGTCTGTTACACTGGCTGCTAATAATAAACCATTAACTTTGACTTTCTAACTCTTGGTTATCTTTTTCTTACAAAAGTCGTAAAATACATACTGAAGCCCGTGTATATCCTTATACACATTTTATTAGCTAATACATTTTGCAAAGTGGCAGAAGCATCAAGAGATGCAAGGTATTATGTAAAGGACATCCGGGACGGTAGCAGCCGGTGCACTGTTCCAATAGATGCATTTGCACGACAACGAGAAAATATCTCCGCTCATATTATAAAAGTTACCGAACAATACAGAATTGCGAATTCCAAATTGTTGTATTGAACTCAGTGGAGCTGTTAAGTTTGTGAAAGCGAACACTTACTGGACAATATGTAGTACTTCGTAAAGAATTTGGTTAGATTGACACTAACTTATTAGGTAAGGTCAGTTATTGTCAGCAAACAAGTGAATACTTTCCAAGAAATAAACACGTGACGTTGAAGGGAGTAGGGAACATCGTGAAAAGTCTAGACTTGAGCGGTCGGTGTGGCCAGCTCAAGTGCTCAAGTGCGACATCAACACGTACGACCGGGCTATAACTTGAGGAGCGATGCATCTTCCTCCGCTGTTAATATATCATTTCGTCGTAACTAAGTAAGACGGACAAATTGCTCACTACTTTATTTAATATTTATTGGACAGAAGGGTGCCCCATCAATCAACTGAAGAACTGAAAGGCGCAAACTTGTCTAGATACACGTACATTCTAGTTTTAAAATATTTATTTTTAAAGTTACCTATGTGGTCTGGGCGTGTAAAATATTAATGAGCACTTGGTTAGGATGCTGAATGTTGCCACTTAAATCTATTAAGAGTTGAAGGAGATGGTGATTTGGTATAGGAAGAGTAAATTAAACTTTATCAAAGATTTTTTAGAAATCTTTCCCTGGAAATGGTTTGGCAGGATTTCAGACATACACTACACTGTAAGTGCCACGGTCGCTTCAGTCCTACGAAGATAGATCACATTATTATCATAACTAATTATTCTTACATAAATTGATAAAAAATAGCTGCGTGGTATAACAGTTAGTAGAGTTTTGTATGTGATGCCTACATGTACGGGTTTTCATTTTTATTTTCGTCATGGTTTACTAAGTCTCACCCAAGATTACAGGTGAATGTAAGCAAATAATTTGTAGTCTACAGGTGTCGGGGCGTGTATCGGCTCGGCTGAGTCTAGATCCTACACAAGGATACGGCCCCATTCCTAGACTATTAACTAGGCAAAAAATGTATACTTCCACCTAAGAAGTTTTGAAATGAAATCGCAACTGTGTAAAAATACAATTCATGGTTTTGGGTGCGTAATGAAAGAACCTCTCGGTGGAATTCGATTAATAATGAAGACAATGAGTGTTTTAAACGCAACTTCATTACTTCATCAATGAACGAGTCCCACACAACACACGCCAGAGTATACTAAACATTGGTACAAACAAACATGGTAATAAAACCAGGTAACGGATGACAAATCGGTTCTCATTACAGAAACAGCTTCTGTCTCTACGCTAACGCTATACATCTTTCTTGAAGCCCAACGTATAACAGAGAACATTCCTTTTCTTAAAAAAATATGCACAACATAAACAGTGTGCAAAATAACCGTTCATCTTAAACATTTGTCAAGAGAGGCTTATGTTAACTTAGTAGAGCTAGGGAAACGCGTAACGTTGAAAAAATGTCGACCCTTAACCTTACGTGTACGTTGAGATATTTACCTGTTTAAGAATATGCACACTTTTTATTGCGGCTCGAGAAAACACGAGACGTTTATATTTGTTAAAGTGGAAAATCCACCGAGCGTCAACCCTTCTAGCGATCACGAACCTTTGAGTGCCTTTGACACTATCCTAGCGTAGCATTGTATGAGAATATCTGACATCTTACAGAAGCTATCCTTTAGTTTGTCAATCCGGTGGATTGGTCTGTTTGATGAGATCCTAAGTGCAGACAAAGATAATGCATGACTTGACTTTAAATTACGATAGTGTTGCGTTACTATTTCGTAACTGGCAGGGAGGCCCTTGATATTGCGTACAGCATCTATTTATGTACAGTTCTGTTTAAAAGTATGGTGCCGTAGTGTGCTCGTCTGTGGTCGTGTTAGTGGAAAGAAGCTGCGCAGCGTCGCGACGCTCACCGAACCCGCACCGCCACCGCGCCGTGGAAAAGTGTTCTTAATTATTTACGCAGCCACCGCACTTAGTAAACGCGCCGCAACTCACTAAACCGGATAACGTCGCAAGCCAGCATTAAACGATGTCTCCTCTCAAAGATACCTTTGCATTTTCACTTTTACCCTAACTTTTATTTTAACACACCGTTATTTTTTAAATCAAGGTCCACAGGGACGCGGGTGCCAAAAGGACCCGAAATTCTGTAGCCAATCGTCCGCAATAAAACAGGCGAAGATCGCAGCCTCAAACAACGTTCGTGTATTATTCAGTGCGGTGGAGGCGGCCACATGTGTCCACTGACAATCCACCGACCGCGGAACTATGTTTTTCGCTTTAGCATTAGTGTAGCAATATGTAAAATACCATGTTTATTTCTTTATAAAATTCTCGGGGTGTACGGACATTGAGCTGCGATATTACCCAAGCATTTTGCAGATTTAGGTAAGTACGATCGTGGAAGCGAACATAGGTGTGTAATGTGAGGCACGTAAAACATCCTTGCATTTAAGATATCGAAGTGTAAAATATTCCACCGTACGCATTCAGATAGAAGGCTGTATCTCTATAGATATATGCAGATTTTTTATTTAAGACTCCTGTGGGACGAGTTTCATATCGTAAAATAGCGAGAAGCATATTGTATAGTCAGTTCTAGGCCTCCATTTAATCGCTACGTATAGTACAACCAAGATCAACCAAAATGTAGTAGTAATCGTACCTACTTGAACTACTTAGTAGACTCTGTTAGGTTAGATATCCCTAAGGATGCAACAGCAAACTTTTTAGAAGTGACCATAACCATAGCTAACGAATTAATAATTGACCGAGCAGCGCTAGCCGGTCATTATGAATGCGGATCCAAGGTTAGCAAAGTAACGTTGTCACTTAGCACACGATGTCTTGACACTGTGTCGATAGTGCGTCGTTAGATGCCGTTTGAATGTGGGTCCTATTGGTCCCACTAGAGAGTGCTGGAGCTGGGAAACAACGTAAGTAGGTGAAATATGAAAGAGGTCGGTAAGTTTTAATTCTGTCGATTCAACTTCTTGGATGGCACGTGTTAATAATTCAGGGAGTGGTGGGGGAGACCGCATCGTTACTGGTACGCCAGGAGGTTACGGTTGCCGCAGATGTACGGGCGCTGGAAACGGTTGCTATCATTTTCAGTTACGGTGTTTTTGCATCACCGGTTATTACCTTCCAGGAACCAACTTTGGCTTTCAAGTTATTCCTTTCAGGTTTTTTAAATGTTTTTGTTGGTATTTAGTTGGTTATGTATTTGTGTTATCTTAAAAATACCTGGCTACTGCATTTACGAGCTAGTTTTATATGCCCGCGTACGAGTAGTAAAACTAAAACGCGCAAGATCATTAATAAATAATCGATATTCTTACCATGAAATTAATGTTATACTACCTACGAGTGTTACAAAATGTGGCGTAAAAGCATAATTTAAAGCTACCTAATGCGGTTTTAATGTATATTGCTATATGTATAAATTGCTGTATGTATATTGCTATGTAATATTGCTTGCAAAGTGTTTGAAAGCGTCGACTAAGTCCACCAAGCGATTTTAGAAACTTGATTCGATTCATCGATGTATCTCAAAGAGGTATTGCATGAATAGAATGTCTAGCTTTTGGCGCATTTAAGATCTATTTGCTAAGTAGACAGTCAAAGGGCTTATTAGGTCGCTTCTAGTATTGCGAGGTAGCGGTGCGGTCGGTGGGTGTATAAGGTCGGTTTACGACTGTTGCTCACAAGTTCTGCACTACCATACACCGGATCGCACGTGAACAGTGAACCCACGTCGATTACCTAACGCGTTTTCTGTTCACTCGGTAAACAGGGATCGTTTTGCTCTGTGGATCCACTTTGCTGAGTTAAATTTAGATGTAGTGGATCCTGTACCTGAGATGCTGGGTGGCCATTTCATACGCTTCTTGGGTTCTCGTTAAGATTATGGAATGGATGGAGTTAAGGCAGAGTGTCAGAGATATTTTTTTTATGGCATTTATGATGGAAATATGATTACAATTATAGTGGTTTCTTTTTAGGGGACATTTCAGTAAAACTACGACAGCAAGTATTTTGTCGTTGCTTCTGTTTCTATGCTTAGTTATATAAAAAACTACCCTCTTACAAAATAGGTAATAATAGCACAAGTTAAATAACGTAGCCAACAAACAAGAGGGAGTGCAATAAACAGCGCCGCCTTTTTGAACGGAACGCCATGGAGTTCAGATTGTCCTGAGAAGCTTTCAATGAAGCTCAGGCGGAAAGGTTAGTGTGAAATATATCATTTAGAGCAAATATTGCAAATCTGTTTTCGACTTCACTCACTACAAGAAATCATTGCCACGGACTTTTAATTTGCGTCCGCTTTACGAGTATACACAAGCTCATACCAAAATTTCTCTTAAAAAATAGCATGAACACGTTGACAGTCCCGTCTATTTTGGATAATCTCGTAGTACTTACAATAGTTTTATTTTATTTTTTATAAACAGTTTTGTTCAAATGACCCTAGAAAATCATAGCTCTAGGTCACACCTCCAGCCCATAAAACGCAATTCAATTGCCTTCGACGAATGCATTATTTACATGTAATGCACGGACGTCACAGCTAGACCAAAATGCATTACATGTAATGCACGGACGTCACAGCTAGACCAAAATGCATTACATGTAATACACGGACGTCACAACTAGACCAGAAATGCATTATATGTAATGAACGGACGTCACAGCTAGACCAAAATGCATTACATGTAATGCACGGACGTCACAGCTAGACCAAAATGCATTACATGTAATACACGGACGTCACAACTAGACCAGAAATGCATTATATGTAATGAACGGACGTCACAACTAGACCAAATCTGCATTACATGTAATGCACGGACGTCACAGCTAGACCAAAAATGCATTACATGTAATGCACGGACGTCACCGCTAGACCAAAAATGCATTACATGTAATGCACGGACGTCACAACTAGACCAGAAATGCATTATATGTACCTAATGGTGATAATTTATTTCACTTTGGCAAGAATAGACCTAGGCAAAATTACAACATATTCCACCATCTCGGTGAGCGGGGTACTTCTCACGACTTGTGTGTACAGCATCTTTATTTCGGGCCGTTACTTCGGACGCGGCAATAAACAAGTTTCGATTCCTAACCGCGATGGATAGCTTGTATGTTTTTTTTTTTTCAATATTAAATATTAAAGGGCGGCAAACCTCGCCCGAGCTATAAAGTTTGGCCCCTATGTATCACCTGGGCCTTCGCATCTACCCGCAACCGACAATCTTATTTTATTGGCTAGTGCTGGGGTAAAGGATTCAATAAAATATCGATACGAACTTGTCCAAACTGGAAACATACATTAACATCGATTTATCACATTGCTGGTAAAGTACGATAATTATAATTAATAACGAGGTAGTAACTGATTGCAATCGATAAACTGAATGGTTAAATTCAAACATAAAGCTAATTATCAAGTGATGAAAGAGAGGAATAAAACGGCCACTTGGCGCGATGCGAAGCATTCAATTAAAATAAAACGCTTCATGAATATGGAAATGAAATCGGGAAAAAATTAAGAATCAGAGTAGAAGCAAACAATGTAGGAACATCCCTAGCGCGGCGAGCAAGCGAACAGGCAATACATTTCGGCGCCCATTTCCTACATACTTGAATGTGTGCAATTCGCAGAAAGACTCGTATCTACGCGGCGTAGTTGCACAGCCTACAGCCCTACTCCGTCGTAGATTCACCTAATATCCGCGAACAACCAGCGTAAATCGGGCCAATCTGTATTGTGTTCTGACTGAGAGGAGCCGCAGTTCAAGCGTTGACATCCTTGACTCACCTGACGACCCAGGACGTGACTCTAATGAAGAGACACAAGCCAATAAAGATCAGCAGGGCTATTGGCTAACTTAATAGTCACTTACCAGCAGTTGTCAACTGAACTTGTGGAGTGCCTCAAGAGCATTAGAATAGTTGATTTTAGGAAACATTTACATTTATCAGTTTCATTGCAAATGCAAAAGCCAATACGAAAACCTTTTGACAGCTTTTTGATGGTCACCAGAGCAAGTGAACATCATTCATCATTTGAACTGTCAAAAACATACGCAATAGCCCCGCTGTTTAAGAAATAACTCATCGAAATACATCAAATCAATGGCTCTTGATTATGTTATTTTACTGAAATGAGCAGACATAGGGCCCATAGGACAGCAACGTGCGTGTCGTTGTCGGTCCGGTAATGCGGTGGTCATCAAAGTTGAACGGCGGCATCATTTCCTTGCACCGCGAATGGCCTGATAAGTTTCAAATACACATTACCAGTTGAACGATCGTTTTCAATTACGAGCATATTGATTTCTTACCTGTGCTTGGCACAAAGGCTTGCAAGTGTAACTATAATGTTTGAGACGATAACTTTCTAACGCTATAAAATACTAAAATCCAGTGTTTTTGGATTGTTCACAAAAATATCGCTGTCTATGGAACTTCGGCAGAGTAGGGTAAGTATATGATTTGTTTATAGAAGCAAAAAGTCGTATGTTATGTGTCTTTGTTTTGCAATTGCATTGATTTTTTCCGTATATTTGTGTAATTTGTCTGCAATAGGGGACGAAAGAAGTATTGAACTTTTTGCTTCTATAAACAAATCATATACTTATATGATTTGTTTATAGAAGCAAAAAGTCGTATGTTATGTGTCTTTGTTTTGCAATTGCATTGATTTTTTCCGTATATTTGTGTAATTTGTCTGCAATAGGGGACGAAAGAAGTATTGAAAAGCAGCTTGGCACGCTGTGTTTTTGAAAAATAATTTTATCGCTAGCGAGAATTTTTGTAGTCTGTTAATAAACACGTACCTGGGCTTAACGTGCCCTCTGCCAGCCGGCACCGTCCAGACGCCATCTAACAAAAAGCATACATCTGAGTTTTTATTTTACATCAAAACGCACAGCCATTCAAATCGCAATAGCAGCCCTTCGCACTGGCAGCGTTCATGTATGCTTTTTGGTAGAATGACATGGAACTAATTAAAATAAAAAAAATATTCAGTAGAAATACGGTGCAGTCGACGTTTAGGCCGGATTCGTTAAATATTAAATAAAATGAAATGAATAAAATCGCAATGCTTAATAATAATAAAACAATATAAAGAAACTGGTTTGCCTTATTTTAGAATACCAACATTCTTACCCTACCTTCTTGATTCTGATGAGGACGAAGTTTACGTAGGTACCTACGTCACTTTTAAACTGGGTGCGTCAGTAGGTACCTTGCGAGTACAAGTTTATTTCTACATATTTTCGGCTAAGTTAATTTTAACTATAACCGAATAGCCTGCGGATATCACCTGCGTTTGTTTTCTTCATTCTTGTAATAAGTAAATACGAGTAAGTTCATAGTAACACAGCCTATTCTTCTAATTATAAATCACCATCAATGTTCTTTTGATATTGAACTCGTGTTGTTAATTTTCATTACCTACTCTTCTAATCTTAATTCTGCATCTTTGTTTTTTTTAAAGACCAATAGTTTATCAGCTTTCAACCTCCATGTTATCGGTAAAAAATAAATCCGTATCGTTGCTGGCCGAATAATTATCTATTCATTGGAATAAGTAACTGTATAAAAATTTTGATTTTCCGCTGCCATTTTTTATTATCTATGCCCTCCACCTTTGACAGTCGTTAGGGGGTTAATTATAATTACCATTAGTGGTTTAAATGCCATAGAAAATATTGTATTAGCAACTGTTTTGATATCAGTAAAGAGGCAACAAAAATGGCGATGAAGACACGGATTATTACTTAATAGATATAAGAAAATTTGCTTCTGTTCTCCTTGCAAATCGATTTATCATTGATTAAAAAAAATCTTTCGTAAAAGACACGTCAGAGACTCAAAGTCGAATAACAACGACTGTCGAATGGTCGACTACTGATAAAAAATGTACCTAAATATAAGTAAGTACTTATCAACTGTTATCTCGCGTGTTTGGACTCGTTATGGACACACCAATTCAGTCTATGTCGTTAAAGACAGATAAATGCCAATAAATACAAACAAATTGTTTGCAAGAATGCATTTATTTCAACTCTATCATGCATAGATAATTGGATTGACATGATGGTTTTTTTTTTCAAATTAAAACCCAGTTTGTTACCATCACCAAAAAACGACAGTTACAATCAAACAGTTTAAACATTTCGAATTTAAGGAAAGTATGTTAATGTTCTCACAGTCTTGACTTGTATCTTGAGGATTGGACATTTCGTTAGGTATAGGAGCCCACACACGCCTTAATAAAAAAATATGTCTTAAATAAAATGTATGTTTTAACGCAATAACTGTTCTAAAAGTCTTTGTTTAGACATAAACGTGATACTTGGTAGACTTAAAACGCGAATCACCTGTAATATAAGATATATCAAAGAAAGAAAAAACGTATATAATGGACACATGCCACAAGTACAACAATACAACAATAACGATCGAATATTATCGAACTCTATAGTGAGTCACAAAGTCGCGAATATTTCTAAAAAAAAATCACCCATTCGTGTAAAACCACGTATGTGTTCTCATTCTCAGCGACCCAGTTAGCGATAAGGATGCACTATCGTCATCGTCAAAACGAAAGTTTAATAAACAACAAGTGGTTTCGAATTCGATATAGCGATATAGCCAATTAAGGTGAGATTAAAAATTTGCTTTTGTTATCTACGTTCTAGTGATGCAGTTTCTAGTAGTCTAAATTGATTCAATTATGATGTTCTCTTGCATGCGCACGAGAGGTACTGTCATCGTACTCGTATAAACAACTAGTGTTGTTCAACAATAGTATTTTGTTTTCCTAGTTAGCAGTCAATAGCGGAAACAACTTGGTTCGACCAAGTTCTCGCTGTGATAAACTATTTGTAATTAATTATGTTATTTATTTAGTAAATGAATTGAAGTGGAATAGAAGTCCCGTATAATAGATATTAGCGGTGTTGCGAATGTCTGATTTTTTACATTCGCGAATGCGAATGCGGATACGAATTTTCAATTGCAATATTGACTTTTAAATAAAACGCACGCAATATGATAGATAGGTTTGACATTTAATGACAGACATATTTTAAACCGAAAATTGGCCAAATAACTTCATTCATTCAACACATAAAATTTATTCAACAAGTTTAGACTGGAGCTGGATTTTTTAAAACAATTCACCGGAACAGGTATAGACATAAAACTGATAAAATTATATTAAATATTTTTTTTCTCATAATACTACTCAAAATTATATACTTAGTACCTACCTAGATTTTTTAAATATTACTGTGTGGTAAGACTCATTTGATGATTTTATCATGATAAAAAGGAGTTTTATTTTTTTGTTGCGATTCTGTTAATGTTTTAATTAAGGAATCGAGAACCGGTCCTTGTTGGAAGACCCGGGATTTTCGGCACAGGCGTCCAAGGAACCGGGAAATCCCGGGACAAAAATGCATTTTTTCCATGACATTAGAAAACATTGAAAATAATAAGATAACTTTAGGGTGCAGTATTTATTCTGATTAAAATCATACAACCAACTTATTCGTCGGCCTCATGGACATGGGTTTGCTCTAGCCTCTTTTCTATTCAGAGGTGGCAAATCTATTCACTCTAATTATACTAACTATGGAAACTTGCAGTTCATCTAGATGTCCAATACTGGACATTAGATGTAATGCAAGTAGGCCAGTGGAAACAATTTGTAGAATTCATGAGTTCGACCTATTTTACGTCTCATCTTAGCCACGAGCGAACCCAATAAAAAAAACGAAAAGAGGGTAAGCTTGCGTCGATGAGATGAGCTAAGCTGTAGAGTAACCATCCACCAGTTTCACGTTGCCAATTAGTCTAAGGAGCTCTGCGTTCCACTGGGTCTAGTGCAGTATGTTGTATTTATCTGAGCCATCCCAATGATTAAGTTGAGTAAGGTTGCTGCAATACTCCTAAGAAAAAACATTTAAGAAACTTTGAATTTCGCGGGCTACTACGACGCAATCACCTTATGCAAAAATGGGCTTGCACATAGGCTATCCAGGTGTAAGGTATTACTTCACTCTATTTAGGATGCCCACGTCAAAGTTGACTCTGGATGGCAGCTCCATGCCCAGAAGCTCAAGGTCATCAGTTACAGAAACAGGAAAAATAGGAGTTGGTCCAAATTACTGTATAAAAGATGTAGTTTTGATTTACTCCTACTTCACTAAGGAAATATACGCCTGTATGTTGGTGGCGTTAAAAGAGAGAAGTTTTTTGTGTGAGCGAACAAGAAACTTCTCTCTTTTATGTGATACTAAGTATCAAATCTGTTCGCTCCACCATGGTCTCTCTGAAGCGGTGAACTTCATCCCCACTGGATTTTGCAGTGGGCAAGTATGTCACTGAAACAGTACTGTTATCTACCTATCCAACAATACCAGGCTGAAGTGGGTAAAAAATGTGTAGCAAAATAAGAGTTGCAAAGAAAACAGATAACTGTTGAACTTCAGAGTCAATAACCAAAAGCTCAAAGGATCAGTCACAACTCTGATTGATCGTTCACTTAGAAAGTCTGATATCCAGCTACAAAAATCGACTGGGATAAAAGCAAGGAAGCTTTTTGTCTCGAGACCCTGTCAAAGGCTTTCGAGATAAAATATAACCAGTACTACATTATCAACTTTTCTTCTCTGTCAACCACACTGTATCTGAACATGTTATTCCGTATAAATAACGACGAAGTGAATAAATACCTTACATCCAATTTGATTATTTTGTTCTATAAAAGAATTAACAAGTTTAAACAAATTATTTATACTGTTTTTCTGAGTCCCGAAAATCCCGAATTTCCCGGTCCTCAGTCGCATGTCCCGGGTTTTAAAATATACTTCAAGAACCGGGAAATCCCGGGATTTTCGAGACCGGGATTTCCCGGTTCGATACCCTATAATACAATAAATTGGACTATCAGAAAACTATTTCAATTTAGTTGTCTACTTTAAGACTATTCCGTTACAAGTTTCCATATTCAAATCATAGTAGTAAATTCAAAAATAGTTTTCAGAAATATTCGCATTAACATTCGCATACAACGCCAGTGTGGGAACAAGATGGCGCTAGACGACTTGTATAGCTCTGTCTCTTTCCTACACTGGAATTTACTTTTTCATACGTCATGGTAGGCCACCAGGGGGAGTATTACAACGTCTTAAAACCAGGCTTGTTCCAGTGAGTGAACGAGATGGCGCTAGACAACTTATATAGCTCTGTCATTTTCACTCGCCGGAACGAGTCAAGTTTTAACTTAAGACGTTGTAAATTGTAATACCCCCCCGGACTATTTAGAGAACACGAATTAAAGCGAAAATCTCTGGACACACAATCAGGCTACCTATCTAAAGTTTAATTTTCCTCACAATTTGTATTACATTATATACCTTTACTTATAAACTAAATGGCTTAACGTTATTCATGTCAAATAAGATAAGAATAATGGCATTACAAATAAATCAAATACATAAACCCGTACTGGTAAGGTTAATTATTTACGCATGCATTGTACATGCAAGAGGCTGATCGAATTATTAAATATTTACTATAATTACATAATTAATTACAGCTAGTTTGTAGATAATAGGATCGGAGGTAGCCGTCATCGCCACGCGCTCTGCACTGTTTTCCATTATAATCGGACGGTTTTATTGTTAGCGTTACTGAACTTGGTAACACGATAGTTCTAACCAGGGTTGGCATGATTAAAACAAGTTGTTTTAAAACACCTGTTTAAAACAGTGTTTAAAACAGTTTGAAATTAAACAGTGTTTTTATTACCCGTTTCAACTTTTCAAGGCGGATGAATGCATAAAAAATGAAAATAAATTAGGTAATATTCAGGAGTCTAAAAAGTTTGGCATAGGTAAAACCATTTGAGTCTAATGCCATTGCTATGTCATATTTTTAACCTTTATTGCCATTGTAATGAAATAATACTTGAAAATTTTAGAAAAAAATAAAAAAAAACATGTCTTTGTTTTTTTCCATTGATCATTTTTCGTAAAAATTTCATTACAAAGGGCGAATTTGAAAAGATGTAGTCTAGAAATGAAACACGATTGATTTATACGTTTAGACATATCCGGTTTGACGTCTCCGCCCAGACCCCAGACGCGCCGGTCCGACGGAACCCAAGTGGTCCGCGATGGGCGCTGAAACAGCTGGACCGGGAGCTATTCCTGGAAGCCTCGATCGTGCAGGCCTGGGTGTCACCACCGGACAGGCCTGCTGACATAAACGACGAGGCCGAGTGGTTCCGGGAGGCCATGTCGGAGATCTGCGACGTGGCCATGCCCCGGGTCCGGCAAGGACGCGCCCGGCGTCAGCTTTACTGGTGGTCGCGCGAGCTAGCATCGCTGCGCGAGGCGTGCGTTGCCGCGCGACGCCGGTACTCCAGGCTCCGCAGGCGCCGCACCCGACCTCCGGATGCGGCCGCCGTGGAGGCGGAGCTGCACGAGGGCTACAGGGCAGCGAAGGCCGCCCTCCGCGACGCAATCTTGCGGGCCAAGGAACAGGCCCGCAAGGAGTTGCTGGAGACTCTGGACAGGGACCCATGGGGCTGGCCGTACAGGTGGGTGCGCGGAAAGCTCCGCCCCTGGGCCCCCCCGTTGACGCAGAGTCTCCAGCCTCAGTTCGTGGAGGACGTGGTGAGCGCCCTGTTCCCATCGCGAGGGGAGCATGCTCCCCCGCCCATGGCAGCTCCGCCTCGGACGGAGTCTGATAGTGAGGGCGAAGCTGACGCGAACGCGGACCACAGCGACGACGACGTCTACGATGCTCCAGAGGTGACCGAGGTAGACCTGAGAGTGGCGGTACAACGGCTCAAAGCCAAAAATACCGCCCCAGGACCCGACGGCCTGCCAGGAAAAGCCTGGGTCCTGGCCTTCGGGACTCTCGGGCCTCGACTGGGGGGGCTCTTTAGCGCGTGTTTGGCGAGGGGCCAGTTCCCGCTTCGTTGGAAGACGGGGAAACTGGTCCTCATCCAGAAGCCCGGGCGCCCTGCGGACTCTCCGTCCGCATTCCGGCCCATCGTGCTGCTCGACGAGGTGGGCAAGCTCTTTGAGAGAGTAATTGCAGACCGCCTCGTCGGGCACCTAAATCGGGTGGGCCCGAACCTGTCGGAGAGCCAGTTTGGCTTCCGCAGGGGGCGCTCGACGGTGGACGCCATCATGCGCGTTAGAGCCCTCACGACGGGGGATGCAGTGGCCCGGGGCAGGGTCGTCGTGGCGGTGTCCTTGGACATCTCCAACGCCTTCAACACCCTGCCCTGGAGTTGCATCAGGGAGGCACTCCGGTATCACCGGGTGCCGACCTACCTCCGTCGCACAGTCGAGGACTACCTGACGGACAGAGCCGTCATCTACCCCGGTCACCGGGGAGAGTGGAACCGGCGAGAGATGTCGTGCGGTGTCCCACAGGGATCGGTCTTGGGACCGCACCTGTGGGACATCGGTTTCGACTGGGTGCTGCGCGGCGACCTCCCTCTAGACGTCAGCGTAATATGTTACGCTGACGACACGCTCGTCCTGGCGGAGGGAGTGTCGCACCAGGCGGCGGCCGACTTGGCGACGCGGGCGGTTGCGATAGTCGTCGAAAGGATCCGGCAGTTGGGACTCGAAGTGGCGCTGCACAAGACAGAGGCCATGTGTTTTCATGGCCATCTGAATGCGCCACTGACAGAGTCCCACATAACGGTGGGGGGGGTTCGCATCGGCGTCGGGGGTACGATGAAGTACCTGGGACTCGTCCTCGACAGCCGATGGAACTTCGGGGAGCATTTCTCCCGTTTGGCCCCAAGGCTGAACCGGGCATCAGCCGCCCTCGGGCGGCTCCTGCCCAATATCGGCGGGCCAAACGCCCCCTGCCGGAGGTTGCACGCTGGCGTCGTGCGGTCCATGGCCCTCTACGGGGCCCCCGTGTCGCATGCCAGAGGGTCATGGCAATCCGAATGATCCGAGGATACCGCACGATCGCCGGCGAATCGGCCAACCTTCTTGCCGGATCACTGCCCTGGGATCTGGAGGCGACTGCCCTCCTGCGCGTCTATGAGTGGCGCGTGGAGGCGCAGCGTCGGGGTGTATCCCCGCTGCCTCGAGAGGTCGAGGCGCGGCGGGAAGAGCTCCGGCGCGATCTCAGGGCAGTTTGGAGAGAACGACTATCGCAACCGAGGTACGGGCTAGCCGCAATCGCGGCTGTAAGACCCCTCTTTGAGGAGTGGCTGGATAGGTCCCACGGCGTCCTCACCTACCGCATGACACAGGTCCTCACCGGACATGGCAGCTTCGGGAGGTACCTGTGCATGATAAAAAAGGAGGAAACGCCCGGGTGTCACCACTGCGAGGATCGCCCGGAGGACACGGTGGAGCATACGGTGCAGGACTGCCCAGCTTGGGCGGAGCACCGCCGTGTCCTCACTGCGGCGATAGGCGGAGACCTCTCGCGCCCGGCATTGGTTGCGGCCATGCTGCGGGGCGAGACGGAGTGGGAGGCGGTCGCCTCCTTCTGCGAAGCAGTCATGCTCGCGAAGGAGGAGGCGGGCCGCTTGAGGGAGAGGATACCGTCCTCCCTCCGCCCGAGACGCAGTGGTAGACGCCCACGGCGACGGATGTCGCGGGACGATCTCCGGCCACCGTAGGCGCGGGCATGCGGGCGGCGAGTAAAGGGCAACTCGCTGTCCGACCATGGACCATGCCCGGGTCGACGGCGCGTTGTGTCCCACGCGCGCCTCAAGGAGCGTCAGCATGATGACGGGGCCCCCCTATAGAGGGCCACAGTCCTGCCGGGGTTGCGGGACATACGTATACCGCGACTCCGGCACACAAAGGGCTAACGAAGGACACCGTGGATTTTAGTCAGTACAAGTCTGACAGTCCCTCCCGCCCTGCCCGGGGTTGGAGGACTCATTTGATGATTTTGCCACGTAAAAAAAAAAAAAAAAAAAAAAAAAAGACATCAACAAACAAGGTGGAATTAATTTGAAATACAAAAAACAAAAAAACACTCGTTTAAAACAATTTGAACTGTTTGCTTTATAAATTTTTTTCCAACCCATTTTAAACATTTGTGCTCAATTAAATTGTACGTACTGCCAGTTTATTGATATAAATAACTAGGTCTTACACACTTTATTTGTAGCATAACATCACACCTTATATTGTACCTACTTTTCGGCAGCTATTTTAAAGTACATACTTGCAATGTATTAGGGAGCGAATCTTTTGCCAACAACTGGGCAAATTCAGCCAACCTCCTCGGTTCATATACTTTATACTATCATACAATTCATACACAACAATTTAGAACATCGAGACCGGATTGAAAATTGACATATTTTGTTATTTTATTTACAGCGGCCTTGAAATATTTACTGTTTGTGTGTGTTTAAAAATCAAAAAGCACTTCTAGTGTACGAACGAGGAGCTTTTTTCTTCAAATAAATAAAATCATGTTCAGCCGTTAAAGTGTGAAAAGAGTGTTTCAATTCAAAAGATTTTGCGTAAACCACTTATTCAATAAAATGGATTTTGTTAGTTTTACCTGCTTTTGTCATTCAACTCATTAAGAACTGGCTATGTTTATTTCAGTAAAAAAAATGTGACGTTATCTAACTGGAAACATCGAGCTATGGTAAATTACCAACAAAAATTCAACACTCGTGCAAAACTTAATATATTTAAACAATTCATGCTACGCCTACGGAAATATTCTTGTATTTTTAACATTAAGTTAATTCTTTTAAATCTTTTTTTGTGTTACAGAAGAAAACAATAGGCAATTAGAATATTTTATTCGAATAAAAATATTTGTAAACTTGAGTCCAAAAATGCCTTTTGCATTATGCATGTAACGCATCGACTTCCTACTTGGTTATTCAGGGCTCGGTATAAAGTGATTTCTTAATTACTGGCTTGGCAGAAATAAATATTGAACTATTATTCTGTATGGACCACGTCAGTGCTCGTTAACAACCGACGTGGTCTCAGGAAAATATTATTCATTACTTCATTAGTAATTATCAACTGATAAGAATTCACTAATTACTACTGTACCTACAGATACAGAGGTACGTAGATATCCAATATAATCAAAAAGTTTTGTTAGTGGAACAAACCTTTGGAAATATTGTACCTACATAAAAATATAAAAATACATAAATAAATGAAAGTGAACCATGAAACTTGCACCCAGAAGACTAATCTCTATTCTACCAAATTTTTTTCTATACAATTCTACATAAATTTTGTACGACTGAAGAATAGAAACATTTCCACATTTTAAACATTAGCATAGGTAGATAGAATTAGAAATCTTTCAACATTCTGTCATGTCGAATTTCTGGGAAACTGGACATACGTTAAAATGACCTGCTAACAAAATTATACACCATGACCAATATATGAGCATGTTACAGGAGTATGCAAGTCAATATTTGTAAATCATTTATACGATAAAGTACACATAACCACAACGAATTGATGTAACGAATCTTTTTATACAGACGTCATCAATTCATGTTCTCTCGACCAGGTTTCCATTTATTTTACGATAGTAGCTTAAACCACGTCAGATTTTTAAAATCAATAACTCGGTTACGGTGGCATGCAGTATCGTGATCGTGCCTGATCGTATGCGCCCGCGACTAATCAATTCCACACCACTGCTACAGTACTCCTTTAATTACAGCCTATGTTATATAAACTATATTTATGTGCCTGGTAACTACCACATAAGGTACCACGATTGCATACCATTTTATTTCTTTAATAAAGCACTGTTTTCTGTTTTAGAAAACGTCCATCGCAAATGCTATACCTACTTAAATCTAATTGAAAATTCTTGCTATGCTCTGACATCTTGAATAGCTGCAGCTGTGCTTTAATTTCCACCTACCAAGTACATCTCAAGAGGGTTCCAATTCGCAGAATAGAAGACATAAAAAAAGAAAATGTTCTTTCAAACAAAAACTTTAAATAGAAGTATTTAGAGTGCGCGTGCTCCACGGCGCAATAACTAGAACTAGGTGTTCAGTTTTATGAAATCAAAGAAACGCTTCTTACTAACTTCAAGTTGCGCTTCTTGATTAAATCCAGTCTCAAAGAACATTCCGGCTTAAAGTAACTTACGCGGAAATAGTCGGATATTTTTCATGTAAACGTTTAACAAACTTTCAACTCATGTTTCCTACAAAACGCTTCAAAAGCCAGATTCCTCTAGCAAACCATTTTCTCTATTTCGACTGGAGCTACTCAACCGGCTGCTTTATCCCTCCGTACGCTAGGAATAAACACTTGTAACATAACAGGAACAGTTTTACTGCGATTCGCGAAACCACGTGAAACCCGTCACTATATCTAGTATACAAATATACTCTATGCCCGTCACAGAACACAGACTAAAATCAATTGAGTCAGGCAATTGAGACGTCTTGTTTATGGTTCACTTGTTCACACATATAAACTCTTTATCCACATTATATATGGTACTTTCTCTTGGGGTCATGAGGTACGGACCCAACGCGTTTACGATTGTGAATTGTGAAAGTTACGAGTGTAAGGAACGCACTCGTTTATGTAGTGAAATGGCTGCACGTAACAAGTTGAGAAGAGATGGACGAGATAATTTACACGCTCGAGAGTTCTGTATTAACAATAAGTATTGTAAATTATGGAATCAGGCGTTACTTTGCGGGAATTCATGACAAAAAATTTTGTCGCGGAATTAAAACTAGATATTTTTCATAACATTTAAATAAGTTGTGTTATCTAGAAACCACGTCTCTATTTTTCCCGGTCACCAATCTGCCACAATATTGTAAACACATCTGTATTGTAAAAATGTAACCGCCTTCAAAAACAACCACAAAAAAGGGTAAAATAACCTACAAAACTTTTCTTTCGGAAGTCGGTGGTTTTTTTTATTAATTTTATTGTTTTTTGCCACCGACTTCCGAAAGAAAAGTTTTGTAGGTTATTTTACCCTTTTTTGTGGTTGTTTTTGAAGGTGGTTAGATTTTTTTTTACAGTTTTTTTTTACTCTTTTTAGTCGAAATATTCAACCAAAATTCTTGTCAAATACATCATTTTCTTACATGTGCACTAGAATTTTGTAATCCGTAGCACCGGTGATAACATCGTTAACATCTCTTTCATTCCTTCCCTATCTCAAAAACTATTGAACCGATTTTGATGAAACTTGCAGTATTCCTTAAGTTGAACGATACCTAGTACAACATAAAAAGAATTACTTAAATCAGACTTGTAGTATCGGAGATATGCGAACACAAACATAATTTACTAAATCAGTCGATGCCGACTCCTTACTAAAGAAGTTGTACCTTCACCTGAGATGATGATTATCAGATGCAAATACTTGAACAGCTTTAGAAAATATATGAAAATGGTACTTTGTGCCTATAAAATTTCAAGGTTGCCCTCGATTTCCCTGAGATTAAGAAGAAGTAGTTTGCCGTGGGGCGCCGGCTTAGAATTGCGCTCCCCCAAATCATCCCGTGGGTGTCGTAAGAGGCGACTAAGGGACAAACCGGAGGTCGGGCAGCAGCGTCCTCCGTGTACTGCACATCCTCACTGCGATCGCCAACCCGCCTGCCAAGCGTGGCGATTAAGGCAAATTACCCCCTAATGGAAACCACAGAAACCAGGCCCCCAGTCCCCGGCAGCTCCGCTATCCCTGGCGCGGGTAGCGGTCAAGGTAACGGCGGAGCAGGGGGTGCTAAGAATCTCCGGAAGAGATCCGGCTACCCACCCCAACGACGACTGGCCCTGGTAACACACAACATACGCACATTGAGGACTGACGAAAAGATCTGCGAGCTGGAAGAGGAGCTGAGCAAGTTACACTGGGACATTATGGGGTTATGCGAAGTCCGTAGAGAGGGGGAGGACACCGTAACCCTGAAGTCTGGTAACTTGCTATACTACCGGGAGGGCGACCAACAGTCCCAAGGTGGTGTCGGGTTTCTCGTTCACAAGTCCCTCGTAAACAATATAATAACCATCGACAGTGTGTCGAGCAGGGTGGTATACCTAATACTCAGAATATCCAAAAGATATTCGCTGAAGGTCATTCAGGTATACGCACCGACCTCATCACACTCCGATGATGAAGTGGAGACTATGTATGAGGACGTAAGTAGGGCCATACATAGCTCCAAAACCCACTTCACTGTTGTTATGGGGGACTTTAACGCAAAGTTGGGCAAGAAAAGCGGTGATGAGTTGAGAGTGGGGCAATTTGGATATGGGCAACGGAACCCTAGGGGACAGAGGCTGGCCGACTTTCTGGAGAAAGAGGAACTCTTCATGATGAACTCTTTCTTCCAGAAGCCGCCTCACAGGAAATGGACCTGGCTGAGTCCCGATGGTTTCACGAGAAACGAGATAGACTTCTTCATGACCGACAAGAAACGGATATTCAGTGATGTCTCTGTGATCAACAGGGTAAAAACCGGTAGCGATCACCGAATCGTAAGAGGCTCGCTGAATATCAATGTTAAACTTGAAAGGTCCAGCCTGATGAAGTCTACGCTCCGACCTACTCGGCCCCATATTCAAAACCCCGAAAGCTTTCAACTCGAGCTCTCTAATCGCTTTGCTTGCCTTGAGAACTTAGTGTCAGTGGACGAGATCAACGACGGGCTAGTGGAAACTGTCCGCACGGTAGGGTCTAAGTTTTTTAGACCCTGCCGTAAAGATAGACCTCAGAAATTGACCGAGCAAACCTTAAACCTCATGGCTGAACGACGTTTGCTACAGTTGCAGTCTTCCGATGACGCGAAGTCATATAGGCAGCTCAATAGACGTATATCTAAGTCCTTGCGACACGATCTGCGTCTCTTTAATACGAATCGTGTTAAAGAGACCATACAGCGAAACCAAGGCTCTAAAGTGTTCGCAAAGGACAAGTCTATTGGGCAAAGCCAGATGACAAAGCTGAAACGGGAGGATGGCAGCATAGCGTCGACCAAAGCAGAGGTTTTAGGCGAGATCGAGAGGTTCTATGGACAGTTATACACTTCGGTCGCAAAGCCCGTTGACAGCTTGGTAGGAGATCCAAGAGCCAAGCTGTCCCGACATTATACCGAAGATATCCCGGACATCAGTCTGTACGAGATTAGGATGGCCCTGAAGCAGCTTAAGAACAACAAGGCGCCGGGCGAGGACGGAATCACTTCAGAGCTTCTGAGAGCGGGTGGAACACCGGTACTTAAAGTCCTCCAGAAACTCTTTAATTCCGTCCTCTCCGAGGGCAAAACGCCTGAAACATGGAGTAGAGGTGATGTGGTGCTGTTCTTCAAAAAAGGTGATAACAGCCTATTGAAGAACTACAGACCCATCACGCTTCTAAGTCATGTTTACAAGCTGTTTTCAAGGGTTATCACGAACCGTCTCGAACACAGACTTGATGACTTCCAGCCTCCCGAACAAGCCGGTTTCCGAAGAGGCTATAGTACCATAGACCACATCCATACGCTGCGGCAAGTTATACAGAAGACCGAAGAGTATAACTTGCCATTATGCTTAGCGTTTGTGGACTATGAGAAAGCCTTCGATTCGGTGGAAACATGGGCGGTACTTGAGTCACTCCAGCGATGCCATATTGACTATCGGTACATCGAGGTGTTGAAGTGCTTGTATAATAACGCCACCATGTCGGTCCGAGTACAGGAGCAGAGCACGAAGGCGATTCCATTGAGAAGAGGCGTAAGACAGGGGGACGTTATCTCCCCGAAACTGTTTACTGCCGCAATGGAAAACGCCTTCAAGCTCCTGGAATGGCAAGGACTTGGCATCAACATCAACGGCGAATACATCACTCACCTTCGGTTTGCCGACGACATCGTAGTCATGGCAAAGTCGATGGAGGAACTCAGCATGATGCTCGATGGCCTCGACCGAGTTTCACAACGGGTGGGCTTGAAAATGAACATGGACAAGACGAAAATTATGTCAAATGCCAATGTTGTGCCCACCCCAGTCTCTGTTGGAAACTCGGTACTCGAAGTTGTTGACTCATATATCTACTTAGGACAAGTAGTCCAGTTAGGTAGGTCCAACTTCGAGAAAGAGGTCAACCGCCGAATCCAACTCGGTTGGGCAGCGTTCGGGAAACTACGCAATGTCTTTTCGTCCGACATCCCTCAGTGCCTCAAGACGAAAGTCTTCAACCAATGTGTGTTACCAGTGATGAGTTACGGCACCGAAACGTGGTCTTTCACTATCGGCCTCATCTCAAAGCTCAAAGTCGCTCAACGAGCTATGGAGAGGGCTATGCTAGGTGTTTCTCTACGTGATCGAATCCGAAATGAGGAGATCCGTAGACGAACTAAAGTCACCGATATAGCCCACCGGATTAGCAAGCTGAAGTGGCAATGGGCAGGCCATATTGCTCGCAGAGCAGACGGCCGATGGGGTCGAAAAGTACTAGAGTGGAGACCACGGACTAGCAAGCGCAGCGTAGGACGTCCACCAGCAAGGTGGACAGACGACCTTATAAAGGTCGCCGGAAGACGCTGGATGCAGGTCGCTTCCAACCGGTATCTGTGGAGATCAAAAGGGGAGGCCTATGTTCAGCAGTGGACGTCCTATGGCTGAGATGATGATGATGAAGAAGAAGTATACCCTTTCAAACAAAAGAAAAAAAATTCAAATCGGTCCAGGCGTCTTCGAGAAATCGGGGAACATACATAAAAAAAAAAGATTCCGACGAATTGAGAACCTCCTCCTTTTTTTGAAGTCGGTTAAAAATAGACGTTGTCGAGTACTAGCTTTGCCGTCATGTGTCGTACTCCATTAAACGTCCAACCGAGTAATATTGGATAGGTACATGAGTCTGTGAGTGTCTATCAACACGTCAATTATCGCAGTTTTAAGTGATGTTCTCGTAATCCTATTTTGATGAGCAGTGACAGCATTGGTAGTTGTTACCAGAGGCCTTACTTTACCGTACTCGTACTTGAAGTATGTACGGATTGTACGGGTTTATTGTATGCAAAATTAAAAAGCGAACTGGGAACTATTTTTTCATCAAATTATCGTCAAAAACACAAAAACGGTCAAATAAGACGTGATACGGTATGGTATGGTTTAGGTTATCGAGGCATTTAGATATATAAATAAACCGTATATATTATGTATAGGTAAAATAGCACACAGCTCACAGCTGAAATAAATACAAAATAGACTCAATATATATACCATGCAATGTTGTTTTAAAACTGACTTTGTATTTGTGGTTCTTTTTTTCTCAAAGCCATAAACAGACTGTTCCGTGGTCGATACTTATAGCATTATTTCCTGGCCGCCTTTGTCTCAGCGAATGGTTTTGACAATACGGTGAGAACCGTTTTACTTTGTTTGTTATTTTATTTATCGTCATTTTGAGTATTTTCCGCTGCAAAGACTTGGTGTTGGCATTTATATTATTTGTTTATTTATCGGTACTCTTCTACACTCATATTAAGTATAAACAGGAACGATTTGATTGTATATGTGTCTATTGAATAGGCTCCGAAACTATTTGGTTGATTTCAAAAATTCTTTCACCAATAGAAAGGCTTTGGTCCTGAGTGACATAGGCTATAGGCGGAGGGGGAGCAGGCGGAGCCGCTGGCAAAAGCTAGTCTTAATATATACATATAAAACTCGTGTCACAATGTTTGTCCTCAATGGACTCCTAAACCACTTAACCGATTATAATAAAATTCGCACACCATGTGCAGTTCGATCCAACATGAGAGATAGGATAGTTTAAATCTCAAATTATAGTCGCAATTTTAATAATATTACAAAGATTGCACCCGTGCGGAGCCGGGGCGGGTCGCTAGTATTTTATATTTTTACGTTTTTATTGTATAAGTAGGTACCTACCTTTAGAGTTTATTGACTGGAGTCTCAAAGTATGAGATCATGACCAATTGGACGACCTTATTAAGAAGTTACCTGAACCCACGACTGCGCCAAATAAGAGCAGCTTAAATGCATTGTGAAGTAGGTATATCGCTTGTCTTGGTAAATTATTTTTTTTATCTAACTAAATTTTTTCTTGTATGGTCAAAGCTAGTTGCTAGAACTCTGTTTCGAAGTGTTTCCAACAAAATACCGTTACGAAAGCAACGCAGTACAATAAATATGAAATCTGTCCTGAATAGAACTCACTGTCCAATTCCATGAAATAATTTACAGATCTTGTTAAGTTTTCGAAATATTTTCCAAGAAAATTTTGTAATGAGTGCTAGGCATGTAAAACAAACAGATGAATATCAGTAATATTATAGGCAAGTCGTTACTCGTTAGTGTGTTCTTACAACAATGCGGTGTTTCGGATCAGATAAATATGAATTTGCAGAATCATAATTGCACTTATCAAAAACCTTGAGAGAACACTGGCTTTTGTTTCACTTGCCAACAATGGTATGGACGCAATATATCCACAGCACAATGCACCCGAATACATTTTAAATAAAGACCGAAATGTGCTTCACACGTAAACATAATGAGTAGTGTATTCAACGAAACAAACCGCATCATTAATTCTTACAAATAATTTGTTTTACGATACCGCTTAATAAAAGAACAAAACAAAAATATTTCCTACATTATCGTGGTACCTAGATAAGTTTAATACCATCCCGTTTGGATTCCATTAAGGGCCTATGTAGATGACTGAATTGAAAATGCTTGAAGTATTGCATCATCATCAGCCTATAATGTTCCCACTGCTGGGACACAGGCCTCCTCTCTGTGAGAGTGGGCCATAATCCACCACCCACGGGCCCAGTGCGGGTTGGTAGATGTCACATGTCTTCGAATTTTTGGTTTTAGGACATGCCGGTTTCCTCACGATGTTTTCCTTCACCGTTTTGAGAGCAGTGGTGATTAAATAAATTACACAAAGTAATGCGCCTGGCGGGGTTAGAACCCACGACCTACAATTCGTAAGTCGGGACTGATACCACTGGGCCACCACTGCTCTGCAAGTATTGCATGCTATCATTAAATACCTACAGACAATGTTCACTGGGTTTGTCTTTTTACACTAGATTTTTTGTAATTTAGATTCAGTTCTGTCGTTATTTAAACTGACAGGCAGGTCTGCGACAAGCTGAATGAATTGTGACAGTAATATGTTAGAAGCGAACACTGGTCCGCACTTAATGGGAAACTGTTGCAAACAGTTGTGGACCACTGTTAGCTAGCGGTGCGGCATCGTCTACCATAATTAGCTTACAAATCGACGATTACCATAGTAACTATTAAGTAATCTATGGTTACACAAAGGCGCACAACACAATTACTAAATACATCAATTAGGCTTGCTTCGAATGTTTAGTAACAATTATTGCATGAACCATTATTTTAACATTATACCTATCATATCGATGATTGTTGTTTAAGCTAAATCAAAATCATGAATTAACCGAATTTTGAAGAGACACATTCGGTATCAGAACTGTCCAAACTGGTAACCGTGACCCTGTAACGTAAAGGGCAATAGATGCAACACGGTGGATTTTAGTCAGTACGAGTTTGACAGTCTTTTCCGCACCTCCTAGGTTGGGTGGACTCATTTGATGATAATTTACAATCTAAAAAAATCTTCAAAATTAACAAAGCTGGAATACCTACCTAAAATTCCAATAATCTATGTCCAGCAGTGTGAATAAACTCCAATTCCTATATTTAATAAGGAGGGAATACTGTTACAATTTCCAACGAATGCAAAATTCCAATTTCTCGTAAGAGGGATTTAGTCGGCATGTCTATTCGTGTTTACCCAATTAATTACTTGGACGGTTCCCGACAATCCCGCCACATTCGGGAACTTAATTTTCTTTTAGGCGATTGGAAGTTCCCATTAAAATTTCTATCGATGCGCCGGCGATCGGTCAACACAAATACAAAGTAATCAAAATTGTTAATGAAACGGCTAGAGAACAAAACGTTTGCTCACGGCTGCGCAGGATTTGCGAACAGAGTGTCGCTCTTCAGTCACCATAATGATCTAATTAAAATAATTAATTTGAATTTGGAGCAACGAGATTAGGATTTTTTTTTCGTATTCTAGAGTAAGCCGCTGTTTCCCCACTTTGTTAAAATTTAAAAAAGATGTTTCTTCTTTTTAACTATCGAAGTATTTTGAACCGAGTTATGATATTGAAACTATAGAAAGTAAGAAAATTGTGTTTAATGGCACTAAAACTTAAACATAATTAATACAAATAAAGTTACCTACAGTGAAATAATAAGATAAACGAAAAACTAACAATTTAATGCCAGAGGGCCTCAGCTCAGCATAATGAAAGGTGGCACATAGTTTGCTACTTGACACTGATTTTCAGCTGCAGCTCACCAATTACTATAAGAGTAAGTGGGTAGATAACAACGAAGATCCTATGATTTTTATTGTTAGTAATTGTTACGCGCGTTTCATTTTCCTTTATTATCATGCTGCAATTTTATAAAACTAATACTCTTCTGATAATAATTTCAGACAGTTAAATATTACCTTCACTAGATCGTTGTCAAAGAAGTCCACTTACTTACCTATTACAGGGTCCCAGCAGTGCAGTAGGAACATTATAAGTAGATTATGAACGTAGGTAGTATTTCAAAAGATTTTTCCTATTCAAAACCTTCGTCCTTACTATTTTTAGCTGAAGTTATTTAACTTTCTATTTTAATAACAGCCTGATGTTTGAAGGCCAACACTACAAGCAGAAAGGAAAAGTCATCTGTGTCTGTTATTGAATCAACTTCTTATTACAATCAAAATAAATAAGACGGTCTGTGAATGTAATGCTTAAATTCATAGACAGGTTTTTATTTCTATCAAAAATGCTCTACATTATCTGCTAACTAATTTGTAAGCAAGATACTATGCATATTCCTTTTCCTTATCCTGTGCTGTCCCACAGTCGGACAAAGGCCTCCCCAATTCCTTCCAGCAACTCTTTTCTTGGCCCGCTTCGAACCAGCCCTCATGGTACGCATATCCTTACGAAGTTCGAAGTTCGTCAAGTTGAGAGCGGGGGTGGGGCTCGTCATAATCCCCATTATTAACCGTAACGTAGTTTGGGACACTTGGAATGTGGCTCGTTACACACGATGGATGAACTCCGACGGAGGCCAACTTAAATTGTAGCGTTACATAGTTACGCACCGCGACCTAATGACATGAAGCGATAATAGAGATGGCTTTCACGCTGTTACCACAGATTAACTTAGTACGAGGAAGGGAAGTCTGCGTTGAATATGACAAGCTACCACCGATACAATGTAGGTAAGAGTGTATTTTAGGGTGAGTAGGGCAGCTCGTCTTCTTCATAACTGGTCCCAAAGACAAGTTTCATCTTATCTCTTTTAGGCCAATGTAGCAGGCCTCGTAATTAATCTACTGTTCATAAAAAATTGTATAAATACACTACAGTGCACTTTAAAATGACGAAATTAAAATTCAAATTTCATCTTTTACACCTGCCCAAACATTTCCGAATGAAGTATCGTACCGAACCATACAAGGTTACATCTTGAAGAGTTTTTCGTAAACAAGACACAATAGCGGGTTCTTGTCCATGTACCCGCTCTACAAGATCGCTAGATTGCTGTTTGTGCGCTATTACACCATTGTTTTAGATAATCAGATGCGCTTTCTCTTGCAACGGTGTCAGGTAGAAGCTTCGAAGACTTACAATCGTTTTATATTTGCATGAACGCGCGTGTACAGTCATAAGATTTTGTAAGTCTGGAAAACCAGGTGTTGTCCACCACACGCTGGTCTATACAGATTGTACGGGGCGGTAAAACAGGACAGATTAGCGTTAGTTAGCCCTCTCGTGTGGTGTACTCCACGGAGACAATTAAAAAGTTAGCACCGGCCGACAGTGTCGGAAGCAACAGAACACGCTCCTCCATATTGTATGATAATCTGAGAGATAGTCCAACTTTTTACTTAACTTTGCGTTCTACAATAGCCGTACCAAAATAAATTACGAAGTCGCTCACTAGAATTTCTTTATTAGAATACACTAACCGAAAGTCGGCAAATTGAAATATATCTGAGAAAGCTTCGGGATTTTATAACATGTTACAAAGGAGAGGTTCCTCTGAACGTCTCACGAAATCTTTAGCAACAGGAAAAAACGCTACAAAAACGTGAATAGTTAAAACAATCCTAATCGCGTACAAGATTCCTTCATTACGCTTGAAGTGAGCAACACCGTCTGTCAGCGCCTCGGTAATGTGCTGCTTGCGAAAACCTCATACACCCTCGTTGACGGTAATGTGTACACTAGAATAAATATTCTTTATAAATTTATAATGCTTGGAAGAGAAACTAAAATATCGATTTCTACATGAATGCCAGAAACTGGTAGCAGCAACGGAAAACCGCAGGCATTTCCGTAGGAAGGAGCGTTACTTTCCACTGAGCATAATTGAAATAAGTAAAATCTTTACATGAAACGCGAATAAGTTAAGATTGTATATAATTAAACGGTAAATTTTACACGCACACCCATAAACGGTAATAACAAAAGTTTCGCCCTGTTTATGAAACAAGCCCAAGTTTTGTTAGTTAATCACATCGCACGCCTGAAATTCGCATTCGTACGATATACCCGAGGATGTTCCGTAAGTGCGAACAATATCCAGCTTCGTCGGAGCCACCACACGCTCGGAAAGATTGCGGAATACTACGGCGCGCCGAATTAATGCTTCTGATCCCTGGAGGAAATTAGGATTTGGGAAGCATTGGAGATTTAATGGCTTCTGTCACATGTCTGCAAGCAAGACGGAGACGACTAATATTTTTGCTAAACATCCCAAGTCACTAACAAGATTTCTAATTTGTATAACGTTGTAAGAGCACACGAGAAGCGCAAGAGACCCAGATTTAAGAAAGTTGGACGAGCTGATTACCATATTTCTATTAACTCTATTATGTTTATTAAGGTTTCACTGTGCAGCCACGAATTACTCGCTACAATCTTCTTAAGACAACGCGACTTACGAGCACGTTTTGTGGAAATAATTCTAGCGTAGGATTTTAAAAAATCAGTCATCTCAAAACTAAATAATGCTGCATTATTACCCTAACAAAACTTGTAGGTGAATGTTTTATTTTTAAAACAGTCGTCGTATGCAATAATGCCAGTAAACACTCAGGAAGGCTCTGGAGATCAACTAATAAAAGTAAACCCACACGCAAATATTATGTATATTGGATGCATCTCCATTAAAATATTGGCGTTATATTATTTTCTACTATTTTTTAAAACCAATATCGACGATGTTTTTAAATATTTATTTTATATCCGTACTGTTTGTTTGTTTGCTTTAAATCAATTATATGCGTTACTTTTGCTATTGATTCGAATCTACCTATAAAATTATTCAGTATACTTACGAGTACATACAAAAGCATCTTTATTTCTTGCCTTCTTGTCATGTATCCTCAAATTATTTCATTGTCACAAAATGACCTGCCTACGTATCTATTCTTCCAAGGTCTTAATTTTCATTTATTCACAAACAAATTACTGGCGACTGCATTGCTATCTTTGGCTACGAACCAAACTTAGAAACAAAGAATTTTTGTCTTCAGTATTACTTAATTGCCATGTCTGTATCCATACAAAATCGTAGGTTTGCAGGTGACTGCGACCGACCTGATAATGTGTTTTAAAATCAGGAGCACCCTGCGTAGTGCAGCATAATTAATTACTGGGGTAGTGAAGATAAAACTTAATAAAGTGATCGTGGTAAACTCCAGAAATGACAGAAAGAAAGCAGCTCCTGGAAGCTAAGTGATAGCCAACAAATAGTTTTAATTACTGCTTTTTAAACGGAGCGGTGGGTTGATTCGGAACACGATGATCGATCACTATTATGACAATGTTATAATTGTGTGAGATCAAGTAAGTGAATATGTCTAGTGACAAGTCTTTCATTAAATTAAAAATGGTTGTTTCTACAATATATTTACGAGTATAATTAATAACGCAAATGTGTCCCAAAACGCATTGTGGTAGTTTGTTATGTTTGCAAAATACGTGCGATTCGAAAGAATTTTAATCAAAATTTAAAACACATGCTTATACAAATCAATTCGAAACACGTGGGCTGCATTTTACATGAACTAATTATAACCTATCAATATGTAGACGTATAAATATTGGAAAGAGTTAAAGAGAACATCGACATAATTCGTTTCCACCACGCTGTACTGATAATTTGAAATCTGATGAGAAGTCCAAAATATTGATTTACCTAATTAAGCATGCTCATACTCAAGTAAGTCTGCTCCCAGATATCAGTTGACTAAAGCACATTTTAAACATGTTATTTAAAGATAAAAATATATTTATATTCTTTCTTTTGATAAGTGAAATGGGCACCGGCTAGTTGAGTAGCTGGAGTGGTTCCGACGGCTGAGTAAAATGGCAGAAACTTTTACGATGGAAAGCTAGTAAAGTGCAGTATAAAAATAGAATAATTTAGAAGCCAACTATAATATCTTTATGAAAACTGTAATAATTTAGTTATTTAGCCTGATCATGGTTTTACTAAATTTAGATGATTTTTGTGAAGCTTTATTAGGAAGTGTCTAATAAGTCTAAGCAGTTGGATTTATTCGTTATCTACATCATCTTTGGCTACATCGTTACCTACATTCAATCGTATAGATTTATAGGTAAAACAATTTTACTGATGTTGTTTTTATTATCTGCGCTTAGTATCTACTTTTAGTTCGTAAGAGTATTACTTATATGGCGAATTTTAAAAAACTTGTTGGCGAATAACCGTAAAATTTTCACGGTAATGGCGAATAGCGGCTTTGTGGCGCTAAAATTAGCATTATCGGACTAGTGATGCGCTCATTTATTTACCTCATAGTTTTTACACTTAAACGGGTCATCGCACCGATGACGTTCGGCAGCCGTTCAGAGCAGAAACTAACCGGAACTGACGGCGCGATAATATTAATCGCTTCATACTCACTACAATCAACACATTACCGAACATTTTCTTGTTTTAAAATGTTTTAATCATGAAAGTTCTGCTTAAATTATACTGGAACTCAGTTCAAAAAGTACCGATAAAGCTACAAACTCAAACTTACCCGATATGCTACTTATTTACTAATTTCATGGTCACAGAACTGCGTCTTGCTTGCTTACTGCTTAGAGTGTTAGTTGTTTCATTTTCTATTCAGTCTAAATGCCCAAGACAATTATTCACATACCTGGAGTCGAACTTGTGACCATCGTCCAAGGTGCCGGTGTAGTGCATGGTGAGCATGTCGCCGTGTTTGGACTTCACGGCGCATTCTTCAGGGACGCTGACCACGTCGACCTTAAGTTCGGTGACCTCAGGGCCCGCGAAGGTAGCCCCGACCAGCGCCAGTACCGCGAATACGCATGCCAACGTCATGGCGAACTTACGAAAAGTTATATCAATTTCAAGAGACAAAACGCGTGCGCTATCGTCTGCGGCCGGAGTACAACTGAGCACACAACTGAGCGGGTTCCGGCAACTTGGAATTTGGATAAAGTTTGCTGTTTACCGCTACATCGGAACGAGGCGTCCGCCGTCTCTTTCTATCGTAGAGCACGCGCAGCAGTAAAAAGGGACGGATGATGTTTCATTAGTCCTTCGAGCGGGATGACGCGGCGCCTCACCGTGCTTGCCACGCGAGCGATGACGTGATCGTCATTCGCACCGTGTACCACTTTTACCCAAAACTTGCCAAGTTATGAAAACATTTTTAATAAATTATTATGTTAAAATGACGCTATTACGATGATTTTTAATAAGATTTGAGTTGTTGTTTCTTTGGTCACTAAATGCCAACACATTTAAGGTACTTAATTAGTTATTTTAGATGTATTTGACTCAAGTGTTACCATATTAATTAAAAAAAAAAACCAAATACCTGATAGCTCCTCGTCCATTTTTAGCGTAGATATTTTCAAACATTACCTACCTTTTGTGTCTAAGTATTACATTTTACTTGTAATGCTGTATTATTGTGTAGTTGGCTATTTTATAAGCCAGTAGCAGTTTAGGCACCTAGAGTAGTGGTTTTATAGTAGGTAGCACTCAGCTAGTCGCTAGGTATTGTTGATTGATGCAAATGCCAGGCCTAAGGAAATATTAGCATTGACTGACTTGCGGCACGAATATGCATTTTATTGAAATTGATTAATAATTTTAATGATTTAGTTTCCAACGTTCGGACTGTGCTTGGGGAAAGTCGTCTTTTGTTTTGCATTGAAGATTATTTTAGTTAGATACGTAGAGGAATGGGTAAATTAGCATAGAAAAATGAAGTCGACACACAGTCGATAGTTAAAATTAACCACATTTCTTCTCCACTCAAGCCGTGTGATTGGTGAATCGCTCTCCGCTCCGCCTCAGTGGAAACGCAGCCAAGAGTGTTGAGCACTGACGGGGCCCTCTTTAGAGGGCCAAAGCCTGCCGGGGTCGCGGTACTAACGAATTACCGTGACCCCGGAACGTACAGGGCTATTGAAGGACACCGTGGATTTTAATCAGTATGACAGTCCCTCTCGCTCTGCCTTGGGTTGAGGAGTCATTCAATGATTTTGCCACGAAAAAAAAATTACCTACTTACTTTTAGGATCTCATTAAAAAAAATTGATTTCATTGCGTCAATTTCCTATCATTCGCAACCCTTACCATCGGTAGGGAGTTCGCCCTAACCCAAATAGCCGCACTTTTTTTTGTTACCATATTAAGTTATGTGTGTGTGTGCTGAGACGTGGACGCTCTCATAGGAGGCAGGGGCCTCCTGTGAGAGCGTCCACGTCTCAGCACCGTACGTCATGGTGGGCAGAACACATCAATACACTGATTATAGAGACGGGTCTTCAGGCAGTGGGGAATTTTGGCTGATTTCAGAATGTCGTCCAATTTGCTGAATGCAGCCCACCCTATAGTTTTTTCCTTGCATGTTAACTAATAACTAAAACATTGAGTTGACAGCTCTTTTTATTTATTTATTTATTAAAAAGGTTTTCCAACTACTTCTTTTTACAGTAAAGATAAGGCACTTATATAATTATTATACGACTAGGACTTGCACAGTCGCCAATTATAGGTTCGCCCTTCACAAAAAATAAATGATATCTTCACAAAAATAATCAAAGATAAAGTGATTTATTCCTACTTTAGAAATTAGCAACTAAAACTCCTGAAATTGGGGAGTAATCGATATCTTAGCTAAAAGTGATGATGAATGAATCTCTTGCAGTCCGTTGATTACAATTGTGGTTATAACCTATATCTGTAAAATCTTCAGAAACTGCCTACCCCTATGTCAAAAACCCGTAAGTTTATGTAATACGAGTATATTTGTTTATATTTTAATAGTAAAAATGATTCGACACCTTCGAATATTGAAATTGGGGAGAAACAGACAGCTCAATAATACAAGCGCGACCTAAAATAGTTATTTTAGGTAAGTAGTTGACAAGTAAGAGCCACCCGACGCCACTGTCATCTGACACTGACACCTCTGACCTCAAAATGTGGCCATTATCAACACTGACATTCAAATAGTACACAATTCCTTATAATGCACTTGGTAACGACTCACTGATAAACATTGTACCTACTTAATTTGACTTTGTACGAATTGCAATTTGTTGAGTCTGATTGTTTTTACTATTCAGCAGAATGTGTGTTAATAATTAATGAACAAGCAAGTAAAGCATGTACCTAATTTAAGAGTCCTACTAGGTTACGCTGAGTTAAATTACCTATGATGCCTTGCGTATATGAATTATTGAGCTGATATTGGAGATGTTTGTCAATGTAATTATTTCTAAGAATTAAACTTATGCGTTTTTTATACCATGCAGGTGACAAACGAGCATACGACCTTGCAAGATGGAAGGCGGTCACCTTTTCTATGGACGCCTGCAACACCTGAGGTACCAGCCACTATGCCAGTGATTCCCAAAGTGGTCCAGGTGGACCCCCAGGGGTCCACGGGAGACTTGCTGGGGGTCTACGTATAGGCGTGAACAAAGAATGGAGGTCCATAAGATGGTAATGGGGGTGCACGAAAATTTATCTGCTTTTGATAGTAAAGAGCAAAAATTTAAGCATAGTTTTTATAAGGGCCTACTTACCTACATTAATCGGCGCGAATTCTCTCAATTTTCAAACTTGTCGCAGGTAGAATGTATTGATGAGGATATTCATAACTACAGTCAACATTTAAGTGCCCTGCATGATGACTTTGGGAACTACTGCACTATGCCAACCGTGCTGTCAAATTGGGAAGGCCCTGTGTAGTGTAGTACCTACCTATAGAATGCAGAGGGATCGGCGGGCTAGATTCTTTGCGCAGTGGGTGCCGGATGGAAGGCTATGGCGGAGACTTTTGCCCTGAACAGGGATAATGTATTATTTTTTGAATTAAAAATAATTCATTATCCCTGTGAAATTACCTGTGAATGAATCTTTTATAATAAGGCTATATGGGACCTTAATAAGAAACATCATATCGCGATACTTCGCAGGAAATGAAACAAAACAACTTGTTTTATTTTAGCATTTTTCTCGGATATAGACGTCTAGCGGACTTCCTTTATCTAGCCTGATGTTGACGACACTCACCAAATACCGTTTAGGAATCATATATCTTAATAACATCTGAAGACTGACAACATTTCACATAATGCATTTATGTATAGGTATTCATTTGTCAAACATTCTTTTAATTGTTTCACGTTTTAATTTCCACTCTTTTTACAAGACTACGACTGCCCAAAAGAAAGGAATGTTTTTAAAATATATTAAGTTATCTTCCCTACCTTTGGTTACAGCACTCATTAAATATATTTAATCAAGCTAAATAGGTAAGTACTTTTTAGCTGCAGCCAAGGAGCCCATGGATACTGTTCTATAAAGATATTCTCACTCCCCTTTAAGTTCGAAAAGTATATACCTAATTATAAATGTTACGGGGCATCCTTATTTCAACAATACATGTGAAATTAATAGGTATTTGGTCTTTTTGTTTGCAGGGAGTCTGTATTACCTATTTACGTACAGGAACTGTGCTTATAATTATAAACTTGCTTTACAAAGCATTGCCTGGCTCATGAAAGCTTTACACTTTCCACGTATTTTATTTGAAATGCAGTGAAACATTAATGAATAATGTTGTCAATTGAACGAACATTTTCGAATGAAATTAAAATCTTTGATGATCGTTAAGGAGGGATTAGAGCGGATATAATCGTTGAGCAATTGAAAAGAGGATTATAAAATGCAACGAAGCGAAGTACATTTTGGTGATTTTATTTTATTCATTACTAGCGATCCAATCTCTGTTATACTGTGGTTATACTATACATATTATGCATGTTACTCGTAAATAGATATTAACCTCGGGATCTTAAATAACTCTATCTATTAAAAAAACCGCATGAAAATCCGTTGCTTAAGGACAGACAAACAACGGGAAGCGACTTTGTTTTATACTGTGTAGTGATAAATGATGTTATTATAATTCCCATTTTGGTAAGTATTACACAAAAAAAAATGGCATGGAAATAGTTATTTTCTTTTAAAGTTTATTTTGGTAAAAGGGTTTTTTTTTTGTTTCGCAATATTGAGAAAAAAAAAACATTTTTGTAACCCTGTAATTAACATAAAGAAGCAGATTTTCTCATTTTCCAACTAATTCAAAAATCACAAATAACTTACTAAAAATGTAAATGGATATTTAGGTGATATTCTATCTTGTTTCCCGCATGTTCCAATTAAATGCGTACCCATTTCAAAACAAAATAAAAATGTTTGTGAATGCATCCTATATTTTTGCAAACAGTAAGAGGACAACAATTTTTTTACATTTGTTATTTTTTTTTTTTTTTGGCGTATTGTAAAAAAGAGAGGACCTCCATTTGGATCAAAATAAATACATTTCTTAAAATGTGATCCTTCAAAATAAACCACATTTCAACATTGGTCACACACTTTGAGGTAGGTAGGATTATTAGACTGTGTAGGTACCTACCTTAGTACCTACCTAGTTTATCACAGTAAAGTATTCAAAGTATTACTTTAAATTCCATGACACAGTTTTTATTTATTTACTAGCTTCTGCCAGCGACTTCGTACGCGGATCCTGTTGGTCGTTAAAATCGAAGATCTGAAACGTCTGATGTCGAATTCTTAGAGCCTGGGGACGGGAAAACAACGGGACGCGCATGACGATTCCAGACGTCACCATCTTTCATTTTTGTAATTTAACAGGAAATGCCCATCAGACTAAACAACTCTTGTCGATGTCATTCATATATTATGTTATAGTGTAGCTGGGCTCTTGGAATTCCACATCAGTTGTTCCAGATCTCAATTTTCATACGTCAACAGAAAGTGCTCATTAGGCTGAACAACTCTTGCTAAGACGTCATTCTTATATATATGTATATGTTGTAGTGTAGCTGGGCTCTTGGAGTTCCACATCAGGTGTTCCAGATCTTTAGTTTTTATATGACAACACGGAGTGTTCATCAGGCTGAACAACTCTTGCTAAGACGTCATTACTGTATATGTAATAGTGTAGCTGGGCTCTTGGAGTTCCACATTAGGTGTTCCATATCTTCAAATTTATTTTCTCAGCAGAAAATGCTCATCACGCGGAACATTTTTTGCTATGGCGCTATTTTTGTATATCTTATAGTTTAGCTGATCTATTGCAGTTCTGCATCAGGTGTTCAAGTTTCCAAGATAAATTATAGCCTATATATTGCCCGGACCTTATAGCTATACAACAAAAAAAAAACAATCAAATCCGTCCAGAAGTTCCGAAGATTAGCGTGTATGGAGTAACTTCTCCCGTTTTCCTAACATTTCCCTTCACTGCTCTGCTCCTATTGATGGTAGCGTGATGAAAAGTATACTATAACCAGCGCAGGAGTATGAAAAATAATTGTACCAAGTTTCGTCAAAATCCGTCGAGTAGTTTTTGTTTCTATAACGGTTATACAGACAGACAGACAGACAGACAGACAGACAGACAGACAGACAGACAGACAGACCGACAGACAGACAGACAATAATTTTATTAATTGCATTTTTGGCATCAGTATCGATCCCTAATCACCCCCTGATAGTTATTTTGGAAATATATTTCATGTACAGAATTGACCTCTCTACAGATTTATTATAAGTATAGAATAGAAGATAGATTACTTTACGTTTACTATTTAGTAAAATAGCAGGGCAGGGTAGGTAGGTACTGTATTAAAGGGTCTTTTAACTAAAAACGCATATTAATAATTAGAAATATATTCAATGACACGCACACTTTATAATTGTTTTTCTTACTGGAAGGTACAAGACAATTCTACATCTTATTTTTAATAATTATTTCAAAAATCATTTGAGCGGCTTGATCCAGCCAGTGCTTACAAAACTGTTCAGAGCCCTTATCATGAGTTTTCAGTTATTCTGACGTAAAGTAAACTGGAACTTTGACATTTTCAAATTGACCAAGGAAAAAATTAGTTCCTTCTTCGCACACCAGAGGCGATGTTCTATTTTTCCATACAAGAAACGCTGTAAATACTGGAAAGACACTGTAAAGTAAAATAGTGAAAACTCGTGATATGGGTACAGGTGAGTTCTCACAGTAAAACCTGTACAGTACATACTTCCATTGTTGTACGAGTACTATTTAATACCGTGCACTACTCGATTTACCAGTTCTGCTGGCTATAATAGTTAGCATTGAAGACTAAATTCAATTAGTTGGAAGTCAGTAATGCTTGACAACAAATTGAAGCGGCCGTCCATCATATTTTTAATTAGCTGTGGCGTTATCGACATTTCATTGTTTTTATAGTGTATTGGCGCATAGTTAAAGTGGAATTGAATTTTTATTTGAAATTATCACACTTGTCAAACTGCGAATTATTATTCTTCAGGCTAGTAAAATTACTTTTTTTTCTCCGATTCATGTAGTTTTATAACTAGTTATATTGTAAGGAGGCACAAGTTCAGCAGTGACCGTCTTCCGGTTGATGTCGTTGATGATGATGATGATGATGTAATTAAAAATAATATACACTTCTCATCAAAAAAATCGAAACACTTTCGTTTTTATTGTTTTTGTCCTAATTTTTTACAAAAGAGAATTAATTCCATGAAAAAAAAAACATTACTGTGTAGCTGGCAGTTTGGTCATTACAGTAAGAAGAAAAAAATCAAAATTCGAAATAATTTCATTTGTTTATCCTATAAATGAAATTAATCACTGTTTTGAGACAAATGTGTATTTAGGGTTGGAGTACGTTTCTCGTTTAAAAACTAAAAATTAGCGCTTGTCTTTAAACTTTCTGTTTCTTATTTCATTTACTGTGACTTTGGGACGTCTGAAAAAACTTCTTTTTCTAAAACATATGGATATTTCGCCCGCAGAAGCCGCCCAAGTGGTGGCATTGCTGGATTCTGGACTTAGTCAGCGTGTTGTGGCTGCAAGATTGCATCTAAGCTTATCATCTGTTCATAGAGTCTACAAACGCTATCGGGAGACTGGTTCGTTCACGCGCCGTTCAGGATCTGGCAGGAATCGGGTCACTTCTGAGCGAGATGATCGATTTATTGTAACAACTTCTTTACGAAATCGACGCCTTAACGCTTTTCAACTGCAGCAGCAGCTTCGCGTTGTACGAAGAGTAGCTGTAAGTGACTCTACAATAAGAAGAAGGTTGAAGGAACGCGGATTGGCACCGCATAAGCCAGCGAATGGGCCGAAATTAACTGCAGACCATCGAAGAGCGCGCCTTAACTTTGCACGCGAGCACCTAACTTGGTCATACCTTCAGTGGAGCAAAGTACTGTTTTCTGATGAGTGTAAAATTATGCTGTATGGTAACGACGGAAGGAACAAGGTCTACAGAAGAGATGGAGAACGCTTTGCACAATGCTGCATTGAAGAAAAGGTCAGCTATGGTGGCGGTTCGTGGACGGTTTGGGGAGGAATCAGCGCCGACGGTAAGACAGAACTTGCCTTTGTGTCTGGGCCACGGCTGCCTGCACTAAACTCTCATCGGTACATCGAACAGTGTCTTGAACCTCATGTGATGCCCTATGCACATTTTATTGGCAACGACTTGATATTCATGCACGACAATGCTAGAGCTCACACCGCGGGCGTCGTACGAGATTATCTTACCGAAGTCGGTATCTCCATTATGGTATGGCCAGCAAGAAGCCCGGACATGAATCCCATTGAACATCTATGGGATGAATTAAAGAGACGAATTCGAGCAAGAGATCCAGCCCCAGAAACACTTAGCCAGCTGCAAAATGCAATCCAAGAGGAATGGGATAATATACCACAACATGTGATCGTGACTCTCATCCGATCGATGAAGAACCGTATGGAAGCAGTAATAAGAGCTCGCGGAGGGAATACAAGTTATTAAATAAACGTTTCTTACATTTTTTTTTCATTTACGCGTGTTGTTTTACCCATTTCCTTCATATTCCATACAGGGTAAAAATTACTCATTATACAAAATACGAAACCTATGAAGACTTAATTTGAATTTAGAACATTAACATTAGGATTTAAAAACCTCATACTACTCACTATTAAATGACATTTTACATTTATTCCTAAATATACACATTTTTCTGATAATCCTTATCAAATCATAAACTGCGAGGTGTTTCGATTTTTTTGATGAGAAGTGTATTATTGCCACGCATGGCCCATAGGGTGTTCGTGTTACATTATTTGACGATATTTATAAAAATCATAGAAATCACCAAAAAAATAACAATTTAATAAACCAAAATTAAAATCAATATTAAAATTAAAATCTAAGTAAACATTAAGAATAAATAAAATAGAAACTATAAAATTAAAATCACAATTACTCGTAAATAACAATCAAATGAAATAAAAAAAATTAGTAGCGTATCGTGTTGATGAGCGAGAAAATCGCAACATGGTTTCTACAATCAACTCGCTGAAATGATGAATTAAAAAAAATATTCTACGACAACATTATCAGTTAATTTTAATTATCTGATAATGTTGTCGTAGAATATTTTTATATAATAACTAGCAAACCCGTCGAACTCCGTTTCGCCACCAGGAAAAATTTTCTTTTCTATAAACCTCACGGAGCCCGAGACCTTTCCAACGAATGCAAAACCGTGGAAATCGGTTCGTGCGTTCTGGAGTTATAGCGTCAGGAAGGAAAACGCGACTTAGGTACGTTTATATAGTAGACTAGCTTCTGCCCGCGACTTCGTACGCGGATCCTGTTGCTTATGCCAGCGGCAACGGGGTCGGATGCGCGTGACGATTCCAGACGTTCCAGAACTTTCAGTTTTGTAAGTCAACAGGAAATGCCCATCAGACTAAACAACTCTTGCTCAGACGTCATTCCTGTATATTTTTATTATAGTGTAGCTGGGCTCTTGGAGTTCCACATCGGGTGTTCCAGATCTTCAATTTTAATACGTCAACAGAGAGTGCTCATCAGGCTGAACAACTCTTACTAAGACGTCATTACTGTATATGTTATAGTGTAGCTAGGCTCTTGGAGTTTCACATCAGGTGTTCCAGATCTTCAATTTTAATACGTCAACAGAGAGTGCTCATCAGGTTGAACAACTCTTACTAAGACGTCATTACTGTATATGTTATAGTGTAGCTAGGCTCTTGGAGTTTCACATCAGGTGTTCCAGATCTTCAGTTTTTATACGACAACAGAGAGTGCTCATCAGGATGAACAACTCTTGCTAAGACGTCATTACTGTATATGTTATAGTGTAGCTAGGCTCTCGGAGTTCCACATCAGGTGTTCCAGATGATCAATTTTTATACGTCAACAGAGAGTGCTCATCAGGTTGAACAACTCTTACTAAGACGTCATTACTGTATATGTTATAGTGTAGCTAGGCTCTTGGAGTTTCACATCAGGTGTTCCAGATCTTCAGTTTTTATACGACAACAGAGAGTGCTCAACAGGATGAACAACTCTTGCTAAGACGTCATTACTGTATATGTTATAGTGTAGCTGGGCTCTCGGAGTTCCACATCAGGTGTTCCATATCTTCAAATTTATTCTCTCAGCAGAAAATGCTCATCGCGTGGAACAATTTTTGCTATGGAGCTATTTTTGTATCTCTTATACTTTAGCTGAGCTGTTGCAGTTCTGCATCAGGTGTTCAAGTTTCCAAGATAAATTATAGCCTATGTGTTGGCCAGACTTAATACCTTTACAACAAAAAAAGAATCAATCAAATCCGTCCAGTAGTTCCGAAGATTAGCGTGCACAAACACTGCTTTTCTACGATTTTATTATATGTATAGATATAGCATAGAATAGCTTAGAAGGGCTTTAATTTTTTTTTTATTAAGCTTTTGCCCTACATTAGGAATTTCTCCTGTATCGTGAGTCCGAGATCCGAAACAACTACTTGCAGATCATTCAAATATTTGTTGGATGTGGCGATCGAACCTGCGACATACAGTGCAGCAGTCCAATTGCTCAACCACTGCACCAAACGTTCCCTCAAATTGAACTTCACTGCTCTTTAATATGAAGTGTTGTAGATAAGTCGTGGAGATTTAAAGAGAAATTAAAACAGTTTCTATTAAATAAATGCTATTATAATCTCAATGAATACTTAAATGATAAATTTTAAATTAGACAAATACTTACTTACTTTAATAGATAATTATAGATTGCATTATAAATTTAAATTCATTTAGGATTATTCTAATTTAGTCAAATAAAAGCCCTCTTCCTCTCTCCTACTATTGCAGTGCCCGACAGGGTCCACAATGTTCATAACTTTGTAAAACCTACCACCTAAGTACACTTGTGGAAGCAATAAATGTATTGAGTATTGAGATCGCGCGCCCGCCGCCTCCGCGGTTTCCGCGTGTCCCTCGCTGCCCAATGCGAAGACCTACCGGTAACCATGTAGTCTTTACCTTACTTACCCCGTTGCATAACTACTAGAAGTTCTAATTTAATACATTCTTACTAAAGTGCAGTCCAAACTTTACTTTGTAGACCAGAGTAAGTCTGTTAGTACTGTAAGCAAACTGGGTCAGGTTGGTGCTTAGGTAAAAGAAAAACTAGTATTTCTAGTAGTTCTATGACTTCTTCTATTTAGATGTCTTTTTGAATATTTTTCTCTTGCATTTTTCACCAAGAAGTAATGATAAACATTAACTAATGTGCCTACGAGGTAACTGAATTTTCCAGGATGTAGACCTCTTAGGTCCTGAGAGTCCAGATGTGGATCCTAAAACGATCCACATCAGTGTGCTTAGTGCGAGTTTTTTTACGTTGCCGCGATAGTAACGTTTAACCGCGTTTGGCGCTCTCATTGGTTGAGAGTTCTCACGACCTTGCAGCGGGCCAATAGGAGCGCCAAACGCGGTTAAACGTTACTATCGCGTCAACGTAAAAAAACTCGCACTAAGCACACTGGACTCTCAGGACCTAAGAGGTCTACGTTGACAGTTGACACCGGCCGGACAACGGAATGCTCCCAATAGATTTTCAAAATGAGCTGTGTAGGAAACGCTGATGAATATATTCATAAATATTTAGTCATCCAGTAATATTCATAAATATTTGGCCACGCAAAATTATCTTACTAAAATATTATAAATGCTTAAATGTTGTAGTTTGTGAGGACAGATGGGTGGATTGATGTTTCTTTGTTACTCTTTCACGCAAAAACATCTGAACGGATTTGGATGGAAGATACAATAGATTATAATCAATACATTGTTCATATACGAAACAAAACTTGACAATCCTTTACTTAAATTGTATTAAACTCACAATGCTTTTCCTTAGTTCTGAACACAGAAATATTAAATGTTGAAGCTTTCAATGAAAAGCTTTGTGCACGAACTTCAGTTATACTGTGAGCACCCCAATGGTGACGCAATAACATCCGCTAACAACACTGGTTCAAATAACAATTAGCTGAAACAAGCAAATAAACATAATAAGGAAATGGTTACGTAAAAACTTCCATTGTTTTAGCAGAAGGGGTGCCACGTACTGATGGCAACGTTCGGCTTCATTTTATATAACGTTCGTTATATAAAATGAAGCCGTGCCCGAAGACTAATATTTGAATAATAGACGAACCGACCGTGCCCGCTCTGATGGTGGTTACTTGCCACTTAGGCCCTTCGTACACAAGGCGATGCAAGTCTTTGGTATCCATTGACGCGTGCCTTTGTACGAATCTCTATGGATTTGTATTATAAATATGATAGTTACCTGGATACTAGTCTGGTATCAGAGACTTGCATCATGTTGTGTACTAAGGGGCTTAGAGTGGAACTAAATGACAGAAAATCGGAATTGTCGCTCATTGGTAGAGCTCTAAATTATGCTGCATCTACCGTAAAGTTGTGAACATTATTAATTGAAAATGCACTTTCCTGCTTCATACGTGTGTGTGTAATGTTTCAAGTGTTTTAATTTATCTGATGCATCATTTTATTGCATTTCGTATTAAAATTTTGAACAGCATTTTTGCTTCCGGATAAGGGTTTGTTACATTCAAGCGGCACACATAATCATATTAACAGATTAATTGACGTGATATTGCAAGACCTTTGACAATGCGTGATGAGCTTAATGTTGCCTCGACACTGAATAGAATTAAATTAGTATCGTGCATTCAACCTTTGTGGTATTAATACATTGAATATATTGATGCATTAACAATTTAATATAACGCATAGATTTCTCCATTATCATACCTGAATGTTATAACTAACTTGAGACCAACCAATGCCCACAAATCGCTGCCTCGTGCACCGAGCGCCACCCTGCACCCATTCTAAAAGCCCGTCCATGAAATTACAGCCACTAACGCCTCCCCCACATAAAACAGAACTTTTATGGAATCGTAAATTGTTTAGAAGTGGGTTGTGTTAGCTGTCTCCAACGTCTCCGGGCGCTAGGACACCTAAATTTTGTGGAAACTTCCTTCATTGCGGCGACAGTGTGCAGAAACTGTTTCTAGTGATGTACGAGCGCCGGAGCGCCGCCGTGCGCCGCGACACCGGCTGTCCGGGCGGCCGCCGGCGCGCGGTACCAACCGGCCCACTCGTTGCATATGAAATATTTTAAAAGATAATTTCGTTTGTTTGATGGCTGCTTTGTAAAATTATTTGAAGCTATCAAATAATATCGCATTTTCCCTTACAAATTATGTTCAGTCAGAACATTATCACAATAGTAGAAGGTTAATGTTCGATTGGTATTTGACAGATTCCGGAAGGTTGATCTGCTGGCATCTGTATCCTGTAATCCTAGTTCAACATAACGGTTTCGTTATGTTGAACTAGGATTGATTGAATGGGTATTCTGCTGCATCTAATAACATAGGTAGATGTCCTTACATATTAAAGACTACAAGAATTTGCTGAATCAATCAATGAATGATATTGTCACCTTACCACGAGCTCGAGCTCGAGAAGGCGTTAGACGACTTGTATAGCTCTGTCACTTTAACAGAGCCTAAACTAGATCGCGTTCAGAGTTCATGGTAGGCCACAAGTTCAGTAAAATAAATATTCACAAACAGACATTGTGTGAATAAAACATATCCAAGCGATTGCAATACGAGTAGGTTCGGGACATTGTGACTTAGACCCAATTTCACCAAACTCTTTCTAACAAGACATTAGCCAATGAGGTGTTAAAATTAACAGCGCTGTTATAATATTATGTGTCCCATGGTGAGAATTTAACAGACCATTGCTAGATCAAACATTATTTGAATGACACACGAAATCATTCATTCACAATATAAATCAACCAAAACAAAATTATGACAAACTCCACGATGCAATAGACTACTGAACTACTTTTCCGTTTGGCTGGTTTATATGCCAGCAATACAGCAAATTAAAGAAAAAACTAAAATGAGTTTGAGGTTTTATTTCCGTTGTGTTAAGAGTTTGTATAATGGGCTAAAGTATATTTGGTTACTAACAATTTTTGGGTGAAAACTGGAATATCAACAAATGAGTCTTCCCTTCCTCAGTGGACAAAAAACTATGCTGTTGTTTTGCATGAATACCGTCAGTTTGCTGCCACCTCCTAAAACGCGTGAGACGAGCGCGGCGCAAGTTTGCTTGTAATGGTTACATTACAAGCAAACTCGCACCTACGATGTGTATAAATGGCCCATGATACCCGACGCCCTGAGGTGGAGAAGGCGTGATGGAGGATTATCTTTCCCTCATCCATTCCCCCTCCTCTTTCACTAGCTTTACTGCTTCGCAGAAAGCCAGAAAACCTTTTTTCAGGCCATGTCTTGGAGCGAAGGGAAATGGGAAGCCAGCTTTCGTCTCCACCTTGTCCACAGTGGTGACACCCGAGTGTATTTTGCTGCCGACTTCGACACAGGAACCTCCCGAAACAACAGTGTCTGGTGAGGACATGCGTCAGGCGGAAAGTGAAGGCGTCGTGATCCTCAAACCACTCCTGAACAATTCCTGGGGTCCTGTCAATTGCGGCGAGTCTGATAAAGCCGGAAACACATTATTTAACACGCCACGCGACGCAACGTGTCGACATCCGATGTGCACCGTGCGCATGTCGTCGCGACGGGTGTTCATAGTGTGATTCTGGTCATAGAAAACAATACATTTGATTTGACTCAACACGCATCACGTTTCGTCGGTTGGTGTCGGGTGTTAATAATGTGTTTCCGGCTTAACTAATATGTAGTTTCACGCGTACTGGCCATCAGTAAAAACCTCCTTATATAGTCTTACAATAAAAAACTGTCTTGGCATCTTGACAGTACTAATCGTCTGTTACCAATGTAACGGAGCCATGCATGGAGCAGTCATTAAATTTAACAGCCGATCAAGGAAATTAAAGTACCGTTTGCACGTGGTGGAACACTCATTAACCTTAACAGCTGGTAAAGTCGACGAGCATTTCTCATGGAAAGAACATATAGATTTCTTGTGCAATAAACTTAAAACTATACTAAGTAAATTTTACCACCTAAGTTATCGTGTCCCTACTAGTACCCTAAAAATATTATTCTCATGTATGGTGGAATCTATAATCGATTATGCTCTTGATTGCTATGGCCTTTCATTCAAATCTTACATTGAAAAATTAGAAAATATACAACTTAGGTTCCTAAAACTAATAGTGGATAAAAAAACTAAACATAAACATAAAAACGATTATTATAAACTATATAAAATTTGTAAAGTATTACCGGTTAGTATAAAACATAAGTACTTACTTGCAACTAATAACCATGGTAATCAGGAGCATAATTCATTATTATTAAATGTATGTAACAAATATAACACCCGAACGATGTCGTCTGGTAAATATGTAGTACCGAGAGTAAATAATGTCTATGGAGACCGAACATTACAAAAGCGTATCCCTTACATATTCAACAGCTTACCAGACGAAATCAGAGACGAAAAAAAGAAAAATAAATTTAAGATAAATCTAAAAAAATACCTACTAAGTACACTCCCTTAACTTTACATTATTTTACATATCCTAAACTACCATTTTACATAAGCTTGTATGTGTAATTGCAAATTTAGTTCATAAGATAATAAGTATAAAGTTATAATTTTGATCCAACAGACAAACTATGTGTATAGTTTTGTTGGACAGTATGTACGTTACAAACTTTAAAATGTACCTTTTTGATCATTAAAAAAAATAAAAAAAAAAAAAAAATACACGTAACAGGGCATTTACTAACAAACAGAGTTTGGTGAAACTGGCCCTTAATATACCAATCAGAGTTCAAAATAAAATAGAGTTTATATAAACCTATCATGTCACATCAGTCCATTTGTTTACAGCACAAAAGAAAGAAACAGCTAATTTTGTATAAGAAATTAAAAATGGACGACGAATTAAATTGACAAACAACTCTATTAGAAGGTACTAAGTACAAAAAAACTTTAAAAAAAAACTTAAAAAAAAAATGTAACCGCCTTCAAATACATTACACATACGCCTTCTTTAATACATCATTTTCTTACAATGTTCACTAGAATTTTGTAATCCGTAGCACCGGTAATAACATCGTTAACATCTCTTTCATTCCTTTCCTATCTCAAAAACTACTGAACCGATTTTGATGAAACTTGCAGTATTCCTTAAGTTGAACGATACCTAGTACAACATAAAAAGAATTACTTAAATCGGACTTTTAGTTCCGGAGATGTACGAACACAAACATAATTTATTAAATCAGTCGATGCTGACTCCTTACTAGAGGAGTTGTACCTTCCATCATCAGCTCATCCACCTGAGATGATGATTATCAGATGCAAATACTTGAACAGCTTTAGAAAATATATGAAAATCGTACTATGTGTCTATAAAATTTGAAGGTTGCCGTCGATTTCTCTGGGATCCCATCATCAGATCCTGACCTGATGATCATGGGACCACTTATGGGAAGTATACCCTTTCAAACAAAAGAAAAATTTTCCAAATCGGTATAGGCGTCTTCGAAAAATCGGGGAACACTGGGGAACATACACAAAAAAAAAAAAAAGATTCCGACGAATTGAGAACCTCCTCCTTTTTTTGAAGTCGGTTAAAAAATATTGATCAGCGCAAAGGAAACCAAAGACAAAAAAATGTGTAAGGCGAAAATACATCGAATAATCATATTAGTAAGCGAAGCTGAAATGAGTGACAGCTGATGTTTGGGGAACTAGAGATGACCCTAATTCGTCTCCAGACAGACAGGCGGGTACGCAGACATTGTAAATATAAAGTTAAGAAAATGTGTTTATTGTAGGCGCCAGTAAGTGCGCGGTGTGAACATAAGGTCATCATCAGCCGATAATATTCCCACTGCTGGGACACAGGCCTCCTCTCTGTGAGAGGGAGTGGGCCATAATCCACCACGCGGGCCCAGTGCGGGTTGGTAGATGTCACATGTCTTCGAATTTTTGATTCTAGGACATGCCGGTTTCCTCACGATGTTTTCTTTCACCGTTTTGAGAGCAGTGGTGATGAAATAAATTACACAAAGTAATGCGCCTGGCAGGGTTCGAACCCACGACCTACAACTCGTAAGTCGGGACCGATACCACTAGGCCACCACTGCTCTACAAACTAAACATAAGGCAAATGTATACAAATATTATAAAGCTGTCGAGTTTGTTTGGTTGAATGGGTTAATCTCAGGGACTGATTCGAATTAAATAGTAGATTATTAACCAAGGGGATAAAGCAGTGTCTTCTGTCACGGGTGACGATTTAAATCGCGAGCTTAACGAAGGACTCGAGGTTTACTCCCGAGCGTAGCGAAGGTGTTAAAAACTTAAATCACGAGCGAAGCGAGGGATTTAAGACGTGTCCTGAGTGTAGCGAGGGATTTAAGTTCACCCAAGACTAAGACAGCTTTATCACCGAGGAAAATACTCTACTTTTCGTACCATTTGCGAAAAAATTAACACAATAATAATATGAGATAAGCATTTATTAAACATTACCATTTAACATTAACTTATTTATAAAAATAAACTAGCTGTTGCCCGCGACTTCGTCCGCATTGTATTTGGTTTTATGGCACCTATACCAATATTCTCTTTTATAATTCGTTGAGAAAGTGAGGGTACCTGATGTCCCACTTTAAAGTTTGTTATAGAATCTATTACAAACTTTAAAGCAAATGAAAACTTCCAGACACAACACTTTATAAACGACATTGGTAGTTTTTCCCTCTGGTGCTAAAATAAAAAGCTGGTCAGCATTACTGACAGGCGAGCATGTGTTATATATAGTTGGCCGTGGGAAAAACAGTTGGACCTTAGGTCGACATCAGCTTCCTTCAGGGTCTGTCCTTGGGACTTATTTATGGTCATCGCGAAGTAAGCGGCTACCGGGAATTGTGTGAGTTTGAACTGGAAAAGGAAATTGTTGGAGATGAGTGGTATTCACGGTATCAATGCAGTTTCCCCTGAGCCACATCCGGTGAGAATTTCAGCTTCGCTTAAATTTCTGTGTAATGCAGTAACTATTAGTCGCGTTCCATTGCACAATTTTGGTGGAGTTAGATTTCTTAGAAGCATTATTATTACTTTTAGGTTATTTTATGAGCTCGAGGACCACAGGCAGTTAATGAATTTAAAATCTCGAGTGGGTAGTTGCTGGCATCATCCTGATTGACGACGTTATTGTATGACGTGTGAACCACATCATTCCCAACAATTTCGGCTAATATGTTTTCATTTATTGCAGCGGTTTGGTCATTTTTTTAGTATCGCACGATCAAATAGCCAAGAATTTTCCTGAAGTGTTATACTTGACGGGACTCCGAATACGTAACTTATCAATTCTTCTTACAACGGGCAGTGTCTGCCGGAATTTTCCGGAGAACAGTACCTACCGTGATATTGTCCTATTGTCCATGGGTCTATCATCATGGCGAATGTCTCAAAGTGTTCTGTCCACGGCCTCGGCGGCTTTTTTGTTCGACATGGTACATTCAGACGATTACATTTTTTTTAGCGTGGTAATACATCACGTGGAACACAACGTGCACTCTTACTCGCCGCCCGCATGGCCGCGCCTACAGTGGCTGGAGATCGTGTAGCGACGTCTGTCGCCATCGGCGTCTACCGCTGCGGCTGGGCTGGAGGTGGACATTGTCCTCTCCCTCATGCGTCCCGCCTCCTCCTTCGCTAGCATGACTGCTTCGCAGAAGGAGGCGACTGCTTCCCATTCTGTCTCGCCCCGCAGCATCATGGTCTCGACCAATACTAAGCACGAGAGGTCACCGATTATCGTCGTAGTGAGGACACGGCGGCGGTGCTCTGCCCAAGCGGGTAGTCCAGCACCGTATGCTTCACCGTGTCCTCCAGGCGATCCACGCAGTGGCGACACCCAGGTGATTCTTCCTTCCCTATCCGACACAGCTACCTCCCGAAACCTTCTTGTCCGGTGAGGACCTACGTCATGTGGTAGGTCAGGTGGGACGCCGTGACGCCTATCCAGCCACTCCTTAAAGAGGGGTCTTACCACCGCGGTTGGGGCTAGGGTTGCCAACCGTACTATAATATATATTATAGTACCTATTGTACTATATTTAGGGCTAAAGTATATAGTAATACTTTTGAAGAAATATATAGTGCGCGAAAATACTATATTTCCGTACAATAGCTAAATGTTTATATTTTGCGTTTCTATTTCATTACTAAAATTAGTAAAATAAAAAAAACTTCCTGCAATTTACGAACACGTTTTTAAAAAATATGGAAGAAGTGCAAAAAAATATAGATTAAAAAAAAATAAGTAAAAATATAACTTTAGTCTATTTTTTATTCTTCCCTACTAAAATATTATATTTTTTTGAAGCGTACTATATTTTTTTATGGCTTTTAAAAAAAAAATACTATATTCTGACAAAAAAAATGTTGGCCCGGAACTCGGTTGCGACAGTCGCTCTCTCCATATTGCCTTGTGATCGCGCCGGAGCTCTTTCCTGGGATTCATCCTGGCGATTGTATTGTATTGTATAGCGGGCTGGTATCCGCAACTCCACGTCATATGCGCGTATTTTGCGTGCGGATGAGATGATCATTCTCCTGGCGATGCGCCTCGATAGACGCGGTGGAGGGCCGTCGCCTCCAGGGGAAGACGACTACATTACAATCCTGAAACACCTTTGCTTTGTCACAGTTTCATGACTACGAACACGTTGAGTGTTGCAGTGTTGTCTTAGTCAAATGGGATTTCAAACAACAAAAAACAAAAAAAAAATACGCATCTTACTTTGTTAGTGACGTACAACAGAGACTGCTCATCAGGCTGAACAACTTTGCTAAGACGTCATTCCTTTGCAGCTGAGCTCTTGGAGTTCCAAAACAGGTGTTCCAGATCTTCAATTTTTATACGTCAACAGAGAGTGCTCATCAGGCTGAGCAACTCTTGCTAAGATGTCATTCCTATATATGTTATAGTGTAGCTGGGCTCTTAGTGTTCCACATCAGGTGTTCCAGTTCTTCAATTTTTATACGTCAACAGAGACTGCTCATCAGGCTGAACAACTTTGCTAAGACGTCATTCCTTTACATGTTATAGTGTAGCTGGGCTCTTGGAGTTTCACAACAGGTGTTCCAGATCTTCAATTTTTATACGTCAACAGAGAGTGCTCATCAGGCTGAGCAACTCTTGCTAAGACTTCATTCCTATACATATAATGTTATAGTTTAGATGGGCTTTTGGTGTTCCACATCAGGTGTTCCAGAGATCTTCAATTTTTGTATGTCAACAGAGAGTGCTCGTCAGGCTGAACAACTTTGCTAAAACGACATTCCTTTATACACATGTTTTAGTGTAGCTGGAGTTTTGGTGTTCCACATCAGGTGTTCCAGATCTTCAATTTTTATATGTCAACAGAGAGTGATCGTCAGGCTGAACAACTTTGCAAAGACGTCATTCCTGTATATTATGTAATAGTGTAGCTGGGCTCTTGGTGTTCCACATCAGGTGTTCCAGTTCTTCAATTTTTATACGTCAACAGAGACTGCTCATCAGGCTGAACAACTTTGCTAAGACGTCATTCCTCTACATGTTATAGTGTAGCTGGGCTCTTGGAGTTTCACAACAGGTGTTCCAGATCTTCAATTTTTATACGTCAACAGAGAGTGCTCATCAGGCTGAGCAACTCTTGCTAAGATGTCATTCCTATATATGTTATAGTGTAGCTGGGCTCTTAGTGTTCCACATCAGGTGTTCAAGATTTTCAATTTTTATACGTCAACAGAGACTGCTCATCAGGCTGAACAACTTTGCTAAAACGACATTCCTTTATACACATGTTTTAGTGTAGCTGGAGTTTTGGTGTTCCACATCAGGTGTTCCAGATCTTCAATTTTTATATGTCAACAGAGAGTGATCGTCAGGCTGAACAACTTTGCAAAGACGTCATTCCTGTATATTATGTAATAGTGTAGCTGGGCTCTTGGTGTTCCACATCAGGTGTTCCAGTTCTTCAATTTTTATACGTCAACAGAGACTGCTCATCAGGCTGAACAACTTTGCTAAGACGTCATTCCTTTACATGTTATAGTGTAGCTGGGCTCTTGGAGTTTCACAACAGGTGTTCCAGATCTTCAATTTTTATACGTCAACAGAGAGTGCTCATCAGGCTGAGCAACTCTTGCTAAGACTTCATTCCTATACATATAATGTTATAGTTTAGATGGGCTTTTGGTGTTCCACATCAGGTGTTCCAGAGATCTTCAATTTTTGTATGTCAACAGAGAGTGCTCGTCAGGCTGAACAACTTTGCAAAAACGTCATTCCTGTATTTGTTATAGTGTAGCTGGGCCCTTGGTGTTCCACATCAGGTATTCCAGATCTTCAATTTTTATATGTCAACAGAAAGTGCTCATCAGGGTGAACAACTTTGCTAAGACGTCATTCCTGTATATGTTATAGTGTAGCTGGGCTCTTGGAGTTCCACATCAGGTGTTCCAGATCTTCAAATTTATTCCCTCAGCAGAAAATGCTCATCACGCGGAACAATTTTTGCTATCGCACCATTTTTGTATCTCTTATAGTTTAGCTGGTCCGTTGCGGTTCTGCACCAGGTGTTCAAGTTTCCAAGATAAATTATAGCCTATGTGTTGGCCAGACTTAATACCTATACAACAAAAAAAAAATCATTCAAATCCGTCCAGTACTTTTTGAGTTTATCCCGGACATACATACAGACAAACAGACAAACAGACAAACAGACAAACAGACAAAAATTCTAAAAACTATATTTTTGGCTTCGGTATCGATTGTAGATCACACCCCAAGTATTCTTTTAAAAAAATATTCAATGTACAGTTTTGACTTTCCTACTATTTTATTATATGTATAGATTAAAATAAACTTAACGTTTATGTATTTGAAGAAAACAAAAATACGGCAAATTCCTCGACTTATTTTTTTGTCGGAAAGCAAAGGCATCAAGCTCATACGGCCTCTTCGGTTTTCGTAATTTTATTGAATAATCATAACTGCATAATAAATGCGTATTCCTTTTTCAAAAAGTTGTATAATGCTTTTTAAACAAACTCACTGTTGTAAAGACAGACTGATGTAGTTCAGTATCGGTAAGTATTCCAAATTTAAATCACATTCTTTCCCTAGAGGATGAATGAAATTCAGTACAACTTCCTTTCCCTGTTTTTAACAGATTAAAAATGACTATTGTTATGTACGCAAGCTCACTCGCTAACATTAAGTAAATAAAGGTGACTTAAGACTGTCATCATCTGCCTAGTCTTTTCCCAACTATATTGGGGTCGGCTTCCAATCGAACCAGATGCAGCTGAATATCAGTATTTTACATGAAGCGACTGCCTATCGGATCTCCACAACCCAGTAACTAGGTAATACGATACCCCATCATCCCATGGTAAGACTGGGTTGTGAGACATAAAAACTTTTGACTAACAGTAAGGACTGTTAAAGATCTACAAATGACAGCCGGTACCAATGGCACGGAGGAAACTCGCTATGAGAGATTGTCACCCATCCACAGACCAACCTCGGCGAGCGCGGCTTACCCCGGAAGATCGGCCTGTGCAGCTGTAATTATTTAGCCACGAGCTCCTCAAGTGAGTCAGGCCGACTCAGGCCTCAGGCTCAGGTAACTTAAGACTGTGAAGGATAATATTGTGAGGAAACCGGCATGGTCTTTAACCAAATATTCGAAAACAGTCATGTGAGATGTACCAACCCGCACAGGGTCCACGTAGTGGATACGGACCACTCCCGCTCACAGAAAGGCCTGTGTGCCAGCAGTGGGTACATTTGTAAATTGATGATGATGAAATGACAGTGAAACGAATACCGACGTACTTTAATATTTGAAAAAATGATAAAATATGAATACCTAATTTAAAATAATGCTAAATGAACCACAATTACTTTTCAATGTCTGCGCCGCACACACTTGCTAGCTGCTCGTACTAGCGACATTTATGAGAATTTCAATAAATAAATACCAGACATCGAAAGATGAGTCGTTGATCTTTATATTAATTAATTTTAAAGAAACTTCACCTCCTTTTATAGATTTCTCTTAGTGAAGTCATATAAATTACAGCGCAATGCAATTTTCTTTTAGTAGTATTACTGAACAATCGGTAATATGATATCTGATCAGGGGTTCTACTTTGGAAGTCCGTGGACGAAGACGTAACTTACGTCAAAATCTTTCGGACGAATAATACCGCCATGACTGAAGTCCTTTTGATGATCTATTCCCATCCAATACCAAGAGCTAATACCTACCATTTGGTACTTATAAGTTTATTTCCGAATTCATTTTGTATTCCCAACGAGTACCATATTTTAAAACCAATACCAAAATAAGCGTGAAGAAATTAGGTACAGTCAGATTCAGTAAAATTAAAATGATTTGAGTGATTTTTATTAAGGTGTAAAAATGACCTACTACAGTTTCAAAGAACACCGACGTTGTCTTAAAAAGCCCGCTATATCATTTATGTCCAAACCTACCTATCCTATTTCTGTTTGCAAGGTTTAAAGTGACCTCCCCTTCGAACCTAACCTGTCCGAGTCGGGGTGCCCCAAGTCCCGAGCTCGCTTCGCTCGCTCTTGCATCGCCAGTATGTAATTTGTGTAGCTGAGTGTACAAGACGTCACGTTTTGGTATTCGTTAGTAATAGATTTTTTATTTACAAATGTGGTACTCGTTGGGAATAGAAAATAAATTCGGAAATAAACTAATACCAAATGGTATTAGCTCTTGGTATTGGATGGGAATAGGGGATTCTTTTGATGCGGCGCTATAATGTCTATGTCATTAGATACATCATATTGTATAAAAAATTTAGTACAACAATTTTCCCGCAGGTCAAAAGTGGTGGCGCGGACTCAGGAGCTATCAGTCAAATCTTTATCATTCATTCTCAGTTCGAGCTTGTATTCAAAACACTCGTAACTAAAGCCGAAACTACGGGCTTCGTGCTTAAGGGCCTTCGCGCCTTTTAAGCCGTAAAAACGTTACATTCTAAAGCATCGTCCTCATTAACGGCTGGGTGTAAAGATTGAAAAAAAAATATGTTTACTGTAGATTCATGTACAACAATGTGAGTAAATTTTATTTTCTTAAGACAAATAGTTGAGCTGTAAAAAAATATTTAACAACACGCTATTTTTTTCAAATAAATGCTCAGAACTTCTAAACGGTTTCGTTTATTTAAAATATTTTTGAATAGATCAATCGGTGTTAAAATTTACTACAAAGTGAGCAACGCTCATGTAAATCAGTCAATATTTTTAACCGACTTCATACAAGGAACATTCAATTATTAAGATTTCCATATATAAAACCGGGCGAGGGCGGCCCGCGGCAGTAGAGATGCGCAAAATGTGTCAGTAAAAAGAAAGTGAATGAAGTATATCTTTTCACTTGATGAAGTAGTTCATTCATTCATTCAGTACTTCATTTAGTCCAACAAATCAGAACGAGTTCTTGAATGAGATGATTCACTGAACTAGTTCATTGGACTAGTTCACTGGACTAGTTCACTGAATTAGTTCACTGGACTAGTTCATTGGACTAGTTCACTGAACTAGTGATTTAGAGAAATGATGCATTTCACTAAATCACTAGTTCAGTTTTATACGAATATCGATATTCCTTCAAACTTTAATACGAATTATAGTCTTTACGGGAAATGGACCTACCGTTTCCCGTAAAGACTATATTCCTATTACAATAAAGTTCATACTTATTAGGGTGAATAGAGTAACTAAGCGAAAAGAAACACTGAACTAAAGACACATTTGAATGGCCAGTGAATGAATGAAAAGTTCATTTTGGGAAATGAGCTAGTTCATTTACTTCAATCGTTCGCGAACTACCCATGTCTACGCGGCAGTCGCGCGTTAGCATTCAGACGGGGAGGCTGTGTCGCTCGCTGCTCCGCTCGCGCTATCGTTCGACTATGCGTACACGTTTGTGTTTGTGCAAGTATTTACGTGGTTTTTGCGTTAGTGTGCATTATAGAGTAACGCGCTTCAGGTCATCCAAATTGATCCCGCCCGCGCATGGACGCTTTATTGATACTTTGACTGGTGTTTATGTGAATGTAAATACTTTTTTTGTGTAATACTGTTTATATTGTACATTTTGTTAATTTTAAAATATTGTGTAAATAAATAAATATCTATATTAACGGTGCAGTTTATGATGGATGAAACGTATCCACCTAATTAGAAATGTAAAATTATAAAATACTTACATCTATTGCAGGACAACAAACATTATATCAAGCAAAGTAAGATTCCGATATTATTATTATAGCGTAAACAAACATTTAAATAATCATAAAATTAATAGATAGTTGGTTTGTTTTAGGAGTGACGTTATCAAGCTATGCAAGTTGGTAACAAATGCCTTTGCTAGATAATTAGTGGTCAGTTGATCTGAGGGTCAGCCGTAGATGTTCGCGAGAGTACATTCTCAACTCGTAGAGCAATACTAGGTACTAATTTATGTTACTTTATACACTCGTATTATACTTATTGGACAAAGTCTCACGCTATGAGTCCCTAGCACATTTTTTTTTATAAAAGTAATTTTGTGTATGCCTCTGCGCTAAATAAATTTTATTATTTATTGGAACGAAGTTCCTTATCGCGCGTTGTGAAAGGGGGCTGGACGGAAAAAAATCTTACGAAAAGTTGGCACGACACTTTTATCCGACTGCGCGACGCAAAGGAGGGTAATGTGTTTATTGGAACGAAGTTCCTTATCGCGCGTTGCGAAAGAGTGCTAGAGCTCAAAGAGTGGAGTGGAGTGGAGCGGAGTGGAGCGGAGCGGAGCGGAGCGGAGTTGAGTGGAGTGGAGTGGGGTGGAGTCGCGAAGATTATTCATGGTTTTCGAGGGTGTTGAAACCGATGTTGCAGTCAAAATGTAAATCCAAGATGGCGGCTGCAAAAAATATCGAGGTTTTCGTCATGGGTGTCGTTTTCATGGTTTTCGAAGGTATTGAAACCGATGGTGCAGTCAAAATGTAAATCCAAGATGGCGGCTGCAAAAAATATCGAGGTTTTCGTCATGGGTGTCGTTTTCACGGTTTTCGAGGGTGTTGGAACCGATGGTGCAGTCAAAATGTAAATCCAAGATGGCGGCTGCAAAAAATATCGAGGTTGTCGTCATGGGTGTCGTTTTCATGGTTTTCTAGGGTGTTGAAACCTATGGTGCAGTCAAAATGTAAATCCAAGATGGCCGCTGCATAAATTATCGAAGTTTTCATCATGGGTGTCGTTTTCATGGTTTTCGAGGGTGTTGAAACCGATGTTGCAGTCAAAATGTAAATCCAAGATGGCGGCTACAAAAAATATCGAGGTTTTCGTCATGGGTGTCGTTTTCACGGTTTACGAGGGTGTTGAAACCGATGGTGCAGTTAAAATGTAAATCCAAGATGGCGGCTGAAAAAATTATCGAGGTTTTCGTCATGGGTGTCGTTTTCATGGTTTTTGAGGGTGTTGAATCCAATATTGCAGTCAAAATGTAAATCCAAAGTGGCGGCTGCCAAAATTATCGAGGTTTTCATCATGGATGTCGTTTTCGTTGTTTTTGAGGGTGTTGAAACCGATATTATTATCAAAATAGAAATCCCAGATGTCAAATAACAAAAATCAAAAAATATTATTATAACAATAAAAAAATAAAATTTTATTACAATTCCTTCACTAATTAATCGAAAGGAACTTCGTTCCATCCGGGTGTCCCTTGACACCTCTCAAGTTTTTTTTATTTAGTTTCGTACAAAAAATATTATATTATCACGTGTCTTAAATCCAACATGGCGGACATCCAAGATGGCGGATTGGCTATTTGGAATGCACCCGATGATAAGGGTATTAAATGAAAGGCTTTTCTGTCAGAAATACGAAAAAAATAGTCACGTGTCTTAAATCCAACATGGCGGACATCCAAGATGGCGGATTGGATATTTGGAATGCACCCCGATGATATGGGTATTAAATGAAAGGGTTTTCTGTCAGAAATACGAAAAAAAATAGTCACGTGACTTATAAATAAATTTAAATAAATCTAATATGGTGGACGTCCAAGATGGCGGACAGGCTATTTGAAATGCACCCCAATGATATGGGTTTCAAATGAAAGGTTTTGCTGTTAGGAATATGAAAAAATTTGTTATGTGTCTTAAATCCAACATGGCGGACATCGAAGATGGCGGATTGACTATTTGAAATGCACCCCCATGATATGGGTATTAAACGAAAGGGTTTGCTGATTGGGATACCTACGAAAAAATAATAAAATAATTCATAGATTTAAAAAATTTAAACCCACGTTTTTAAATTTCCTACAAATAAGAAAATAACCCACGGAGCGCGTTCCAACTACTCCCCATTCCCCTCGCCTGCCAGCGAATCCCTGAAGTACCTCCCGCAACAACCGTGCCCGGGAGGACTTGCGTCAGCTTGAAGGTGAGGACGCCGCAGCGCATCTCCAACCACTTCTCAAAGAGGGATCTTACCGCCGCAATTATGACATGACCAGGCAGTCATTATAGCGCGGGAGCCAGAGCAAAGTTTCGTCAGTGATTTCTTCTCAAGTCATAATTAGTAGACTAGTTACATAAGGGAGTCGTATCATAAAGATTCGTGGAAGTCAGCTGCGGTTCCGTTGGTGGGATAAGTAGCAATCGCCGTTCAAACACCTAGAAAAAAAAATTTTTTTTTGTCATTTCCTCCCAACTGAAACCTGGTTTATATCGAAGATTACCTTAAACCACGAAGAATAAAACAAATCAGCTGACTGTACCTTGGTGGAAAACACGTGAGCTGGTCACGCGAACATGTAATTTTTTATTTTATTTTCAGTGATTTCCTCTCGACTCAAATTTTACCTGATGATAGTTTACATTAAATTATGGATAAAAACAAACGTCAGCTGGCTGTACCTCGGTGGAAAGATCGTCAGCTGATGCTTATACATTTACAAGCAGGCCTACCGCTCTCAGCCTAAATGTGCATTCAGTTCAATTCAATTCCTCCCTACAGAAAACTTGTTTATATTGACGCTTACTCAATATCACGAAGAAAAAATACATTCAGCTAATGTTTACAGACAGTTATGGATCAAAATACAGAGTTATTCTTATTAAGGTGGGCATCAGGAACATATGAGATTCCGTATGAGATACGAAAAAACTTAGGAGACTTTAGCTTTTTTTTCAGTATAAGGCATTTTTATTTTATGGTCAAGTGTGAATTGTCCACTAAAATGAATTCGCTAGGAGCAATATTTGGATTGTACAAAATATGCAATAGGTACCTTAAAAACTACTTAACCGATTCTCATGAAACAAACTGTACAATAGTTTTTAAAACAAGACCAACACATTAAAATTAGTTCCATTTAGAGATGGGTAACTAGCCGGATGCTTTGAGTTATTATCGATTATAATTCATTAACAGCCATTATTAGCCATCCAATGGCTAATAACCCTGCTATTAATGTATTGTCAAAGAAACTATTTTTTTTTTCTTTTTATTGTAAATCTGTGGGTATGAATATAAATTGGGTGCGTGTACATAGTGTGATTCAATGTATTGTTATTCTTTTTATTTATTTTCACCTTTTTGTATGTGAAAAAGTGTTAATAATAAAATGAATAAGTACACATTTTTCGGGAAATCTAAGAAAATATAAAGCAATGCAATATATTTATGAACTGGGCCAATATTTAAAAATAAACATCCCATTCTAAAAGTCAGTAAGGACACTCCCTCATCGCGAGCATTCACCTGTAATGTAACGTTACAGATTCGAATATTCGAAGACAATAGAGCATCAAATTGCGCACTTTTATGTTACACTAGCTTTTATAATAATATAATAAACCATTTATTGTCAGGTAACAAAGACCCATAGATAAATACCTTAACCTAAGTATACATATGTTTTATTACATTAGTATTAGTAAATAAAACTTAAAACTATGTTAGTATCACTACGTTGCACTAAGTCTTTGTGCGTTCTGGTGGCACTTGACCGCGAAAGCGGCGGAATACCACATCCTGTGGCCAAAAACTTTCTTCCATCACCTGAGGCAGGTAGCATGTTGGCACGCGCACCACAAACGCCTTAAAGTTGACGTTGCGATGCGACTCCAGCAACTGCACTCTCGGCGAGTAATTCAGCCTTTGGCGCACGTACTTCACGATGTCTTCCACGTCAGTGGTGTAATGAAGACGTGAAATGTACACCGGAGTGTTCGGCTTCGCAGCACGCAGTTTCATGTTAGGCTCTACGGGAGCCTTGCCGCAGCGGTTCTTACAGCTAGTCTTGCGGCGCTTCCTCCTTTGCACCGTGATAAAGTCGTCGTCAGCCCGTTCCGTGTCCTTTGAGGACATGATATGAGAGCGAGACATGAGGATGCAAGAGCGAGCGAAGTGAGCTCAGGACTTGGAGCACCTGGACTCGGAACCTTGCAAACAGAAATACGAGCCACGCGAAGCAGGCCACCTTGGTAGGTGGTAATCAGCAACTTGACTAAGGATGAAAGAGCGAGCGAAGTGAGCTCAGGACTTGGAGCACCTGGACTCGGAACCTTGCAAACAGAAATACGAGCCACGCGAAGCGGGGCTCCTTCGAGCCACCTTGGTAGGTGGTAATCAGCAACTTGACTAAGGATGCAAGAGCGAGCGAAGTAAGCTCAGGACTTGGGGCCCCTGGACTCGGAACCTTGCAAACAGAAATACGAGCCATGCGAAGCGGGCCACCTTGGTAGGTGGTAATCAGCAACTTGACTAAAGATGCAAGGAGTTCGGGACTTGGGGCACCCGGACTCGGACAGGTTAGGTTCGAAGTGTTAGGTTACATTAAACTTTGCAAACAGAAATAAGAGCCCCACGAAGCTGGGCTCCGTCGAGATTCCTTGATAGGAGGTAATCAGCAACTATACTAAGGATGCAAGAACGAACGTAATTAAATTTTCGGAATTCTAATTAATCGGTATTTTAATAATCGGTTTTCATGTTTTTTTTAAGTTTTGAAAAATTTAAGTCGGTCTTTTTGTTATTCGATCTATTCAAACATGGTATTTTGAGAAGTTTACGTTAGGAATATTGTTTTTTTTTTATGAAAACACGAATACTGATCATTTAAAGTTGGTATATTAGGATTTTTGAACCATTCGGAATTACGAAAATAAAATCGGTATTTTGAAGTTCATGTTATCGTAGTGTACCCGTAAATAGCTGATTATTTTTTTTTAAAAGGGCCCGATTATTTTTAAATTGCACATTTATTTACTACAAAGAAAGATGATGAAAATGAAGTCTAATCTGACAGGCCTAAGCCTGAAAACCATGGGTTCAATCACTAAAAATATTAAATAACATTAACAGCAGGGTTATCATCCATAATGGCTATTAACTGGCTACTAACTGCTATTAATCGATTATTAGCCAAATGATATTAACCGGATTATTATCATTGCCCATCACTAGTTCCATTGCAATAACCCCATAAACAAAAAAATACATTTTCAAGTAACGTAATTATGATTAACCTAATTATCAAACTTTAGTACAATTTTCTAGTTAGTTTCGGTAAGAAATGTATTTTAATTAAGTCTAATTAGAGAAATACAGTATTCTAATAAGAATTTAGCACAAACAAATAACATAATCAAAAATTCTAATTAGAAAAAATATCTTAAGAGAATCTCCTTATAAACAATATTTACATCTTGTCGCACCTCCCACTACGTACACCTCTCGTCATAGCGGTGATCTCATCGCCGACTTTCAATACTTTGGCCGGCACTTTCAGGAAAGCCCAAAAAATGTATGGAGCGTGATGAATGTTAAATGATGTCCTTTGACTAATTTCCGCCGTCCTGATTTTTGTCTTCCGATACAACGAAATGATCTTTACATGAAACAGAGTCGAAAGGCATTAAAAAATAAATCTTATATGAGATAATTATGTTGATCATAAGTACGTAACTTGAAAATGTATTTTTTTTTTGTTTTTTGGGGTTATTGCAATGGACTTTATTTTAATGTGTTGGTCTTGTTGTAAAAACAATTGTACAGTTTGTGTCATGAAAATCGGTTAAGTAGTTTTTAAGGTATTGCATATTTTGTATAATCCAAATATTGTTCGTAGAGAATAATCCAAATATTGTTCTCTCTCTACGTGATCGAATCCGAAATGAGGAGATCCGTAGACGAACTAAAGTCACCGATATAGCCCACCGGATTAGCAAGTTGAAGTGGCAATGGGCAGGCCATATTGCTCGCAGAGCAGATGGCCGATGGGGTCGAAAAGTACTAGAGTGGAGACCACGGACTAGCAAGCGCAGCGTAGGACGTCCACCAGCAAGGTGGACAGACGACCTTATAAAGGTCGCCGGAAGACGCTGGATGCAGGTCGCTTCCAACCGGTATAAGTGGAAATCAAAAGGGGAGGCCTATGTTCAGCAGTGGACGTCCTACGGCTGAGATGATGATGATGAAATATTGTTCCTTGTGAATTCATTTTAGTGGACAATTCACACTTGACCAAAAAACTAAAAATGCCAGAATTTTTATTATGAAAAAAGAGCTAAAGTCTCCTAACTAAGTTTTTTCGTATCTCTTACGGAATCACATATGTCCCTGATGCCCAGCTTAATAAGAATAACTCTGTATTTTGATACATAACTGTCTGTCAACATTAGCTGAATGTATTTTTTCTTCGTGATATTGAGTAAGCGTCAATATAAACAAGTTTTCTGTAGGGAGGAATTGAAAACATTGAACTGAATGCACATTTAGGCTGAGAGCGGTAGTCCTGCTTGTAATTTACAAAGCATCAGCTGACGATGTTTCCACCGAGATACAGCCAGGTGACGTTTGTTTTTATCCAAAACTTAATGTTACCTATCATCAGGTCAAAATTTGAGTTGAGAGGAAATCACTGAAAATAAAAATAAAAAATTACATGTTCGCGTGACCAGCTGACGTGTTTTCCACCAAGGTACAGTCAGCTGATTTGTTTTATTCTTCGTGATTTTTTAAGGTAATCTTCGATATAAACCAGGTTTCAGTTGGGAGGAAATGACTAAAAAAATATATTTTTCCTATATGTTTGAACGACGATTGCTGCTTATCCCACCGACGGAACCGCAGCTGACTTCCACGAATCTTTATGATACGACTCCCTTATGTAGTCTGCTAATTATCGCTTGAGAGGAAATTGGTCATGGAAATCTGTTGCTGGCTCCCGCTCTATTAGGTATTACTCTTAATTTTGTTGTGGTATTATTTTGAAACTATGATATCTCCTAAGATATTCATTGAAATCAAACGATGTCAAGGGCAATTTTGTTCAAAATTCAATGCTTGTGATGATTAACGTATTTATTTGGATAAGGATTAATATCGTGTTAATGAAAATACCATCGCAAATAATGCATTACTTAAAATCAAATTTGATTTCCATAAAAAAGGTTATAATGACTTAACCTTAAAAGATAAATATATGCTCTCGCGGACTTTATTTTAGAATTTTTTATCAGGAATAATTCCGTAGTACATAATTTTTGCGTATGTTTAACCGTTTACGCATCGCACGCAACGGACGTTCTCGAAATGGAATACATTTTCCCGATATTGAAACATTTCTCTTTACTGCTCCGCTCCTTTTGATGATAGCGTGATGTTATATAGCCTATAGTCTTCCTCAATAAATGGTCTATTCAACACAAAAATAATTTTACAATTTGAACCAGTAGTTCCTGAGATTACCGCGTTCAAACAAACAAACAAACAAACTCTTCAGCTTTATAATATTAGTATAGATTTAGAATATCTTCGAAACTATGCATTTTTGGACCACATAATGCAGAATTTTTTGTATTATTTTTACGTCTAAAATATAACCCTAAAGTTATAGGAAATAAAGAAACACGCTGTATAAGTAGGTACGTATAGTCTTTTAAAAATATCTTGTGTTCATCTAAACAAAAATGTACCGTGCAATTGGCATTCTGTTCTGAAATTTTAGCCAAAAAAGCCCGCGCCCGCCGGCTAGCCGCGCACGTCGTTTCTGCCTCGCTGCATAGTCTATGATATCGTTTTGAGGTATCGCGGTACGCTCGGGACATATTAGTGTGTGCGGTGCAGATATGAAAGTGTGCGTTTAGCTCCGCCCGCATGCTCAAGGTTATTGAGGGTACTATGCGCCTTAATGATTAGACCCCCGGATCAGTCTTAAGACTCTCAAGTACATATAATTCGATCGTAGTTCTAAGATAAATACGGGTTTCATAAAGTTTCACCGCTCGGCATCGGTTTATACTAGAAACCATCGTCAAACATAACTGGAGAAATGTGGGTGTACTAAGTACACCCACTGCCTAACCCATGAGGAATGTAGGCGGGATTTTATGTTAGTTTCCTTTGCCAACACCGAAGCATTTATGAAGTAAATTCAAAAAATTAAATTAAAAGTGTACAACCAACTGCATCATTAGTACAGTTGCTTGGAGTACTTTAACGCCTAAGTGTCTTTGCCTTTATGTATTTTCTTTTTTTTAATCATATTCTTAGTTTTAGTTTTAATATAGTATCTTGATTTAAATATTTATTTAATAATATTTGTATTAGTTTTAGTTATGTATACTTATATTTTATGCCTATAAATGGAAATTCTATTATGTCTTGTTAAGACTGTATTGTACAACAACTTTAAACAGGTTGAAGTGAGTATTTGTGTTGGGCAGATACTTGGTTTGTCTCTCGTTAAACTGTACTCATTTGTATAGAATCGGGCTGTTGAGTCCACTAAATCGCGTAAGAAAAGTCGCCTTTGTTCACCTAGATATTTTTCCGAGGTGAACAAAGTGGACAACTATGGTGTCCACAATTCACCTGGGTGATATCACTCAGGTGATATTTTTCCGAGGTGAATTGAGGACACCAAGTGGTCCACTTTGTTCACCCAGGTGATATCACCCAGGTGAACAAAGTGGAATAAACCGTTGAGTCGATGGCGCCTCATGTTCCACGCGCCCAAGCAACGAAACTGACAGGAGCTAGTGTAAGTAAAAGAGCCAGGGTTAGATATCAAAATAACACAATTATTATTTACGTGCAGAAAGTACCAATACCTGTTTTCCCATGAGGAGCTAAAGCATCCATAACGTGAGCGACGTGATCTGATTCTCACAAGTTAAAAACAGCTGCAAGACAGACAGAGCTTTGAGATAGTGTCGCAAATCGTCGCTGTTAGTAGCTTAGTGAATACAAACTGAAGTTTCGACGCTATGCATCCACCTGGCTTCCCGGTTCCCTTCACCATGTGCTGATGGTGATCACCGGGGATGGTTTTAGTGTGGTACAAATCCTACACTTCCCAGTCTCATCCCCAAAAATTTTTAAATCGTGGGTGCGTAAACAAACTCACATACACAAACGCTCAGGCCCGGAACATTTCAGTAGATCATTCAAATATTTGTTCCGTGCGGGAATCGAAATCGGGACATGTTGCGCAGTAGTCAATCGCTCAGATAAGACGGTGACAGGGACATTTTTGCCATTGTTACAGAGAGGACAGTCTCCCGCCTGTCCAATAGCGACAATTCATCTGAAACTATGAAAAGCATCTGGTGCCTTACAACGAGCTCTTAACGCGATCCAGTTTAGGCTGTGGGAAAGCGACAGAGCTATACAAGTCGTCTAGCGCCATCTCTTTCATGGTAAGGCCTCTGGTATCCCTTAGGCACTTTTGCAGGTGTCGATCTCGCAACTCAAAGGGTTTCATTTCCCCGCTTCCGATCAAACAAGCATTGCACAATGAACGATTTAGTTCGCATCGCTAGTACTACTGCGACCACCGCACGTAACTCTGGTTGTACTCTATGTATTATACCTATTGCACGTACACATTAGCTACACATCAACCTATTCAAAACTAGTTTATATGAGGTCTCGCTTTGCGTGCATCTTTCTACACATTCTATGGTCAGCTTATACTGGTTTTTCATAAATTGATGTCTAGCCCGTGTGTACCTAGTGTGTTTGTTATTTACTTTTTAAGGGCTACTGTGGATGCTTTTGGGGCCTTGGGGCGACATTCCCGAAATATGTTGGGCGCTTAATATCGAAATAGGTTAGGAAGCCTGTCTTATTATATCGTTTTATTTTAAAAATGTACTATATTGGCAGCCTGTTTGTTATTAATCTAAATAAAAATTTTTTTATTAGACCTGACGCCCCCGGACTTCTTATTTTGTATTTAATTTCGCTTCAATTTACGCTAAATACATAGATAGTCATTATTTAGCGTAAATTGAACCAAAATGATTCCTCATTACTTATACTCTGAAAGTAGGTCATTACATGCCCGATAAGCGGTTTGAAAGTTACGCATTGCAGACCTAGGGAGAATCGCATGCAACTGACAGCTGCCAAAATAAAAATAAAAAAAGATGTTCAAATTTTAATACAGCCACTAAATTATACAGCGCGATTTAAAATAAAAATAACATAAAGTTAAGTATTAAGAATATATATTGTGACTTGAATATAATTTAGTTTCAGCTATTTCTCTAAAATAACTAGATTTCGGTAAAAGCTTTGCCATTATTTAAATTATGAACATTACTAATATGGCTGTATTTATATATAATCTGGATCTGGCAACAGGACAAAAAAAAAAGAAAATAAGCGGGAAAGCGAAGCGGCAATCCGATCAATACTCATGTTTTCTTTAGCTAAAAAAATATGATTTAATTTTTACTTTCCTCGTCCTCGTAATGAAAAGCACAGTGTTTACCTTAGTTGAATTACTTATTAGTCCCTAGAACTATTAGCGCCCTCACTACGTTACGGGTGCCAAAGCCCATCTCGGTCGACTTAAATAAGTAACACCCCTTGGATAACAATTTACTATTGTCGAATTAAAATTATAGAAGCAACGCGGCTCACGCGTAGCAAATGCGTAGCACACGTAGCGTTCCTGTAGCATCGTACTACCCTGTCGTGGGCGACTACGAAAAGACGTAGCAAAAACTGTAGGCGTAGGGGTGCTACGCGTCCTCTACGAATTTAAGCGCCCTTAGGCCCGAATTTCTCTTACGCTGATGTTGGTCGTCAGTCGGCGTTTTTTTTTTTTTTTTTTTTTTAGCGTGGCAAAATCATCAAATGACTCCTCGTACCCCGGGCAGGGCAGGAGGGACTGTCAGACTTCTACTGACTAAAATCCACGGTGTCCTTGCCTGTTATGTTCCGTGGTCACGGTAAGGAAATAATCCCGCGACCCCGGCAGGCTTTGGCCCTCTGAGAGGGGGCCCCGTCATTATGCTGACGCTCTTTGAGGCGCGCGTGGGACACAACGCGCCGTCGACCCGGGCATGGTCCATGGGCAGCGAGTTGCCCTTTACTCGCTGCCCGCGCCTACGGTGGCCGGAGATCGTCTGCTGACGTCCGACGCCGCGGGCGCCTACCACTGCGGTTGGGGCGGAGGGAGGACGCTGTCCTCTCTCTCTCGCGACCAGCCTCCTCCTTCACGAGCATTACTGCTTCGCAGAAGGAGGCGACCGCTTCCCACTCCGTCTCGCCCCGCAGCATGGCCGCAACCAATGCCGGGCGCGAGAGGTCTCCGCCTAGTCAGTCGGCGTTAGTGTTAATAATACAGATAATTTTTGATGTAGTGCGGAAATATAATTTTAACAAGATTTTTTTATTATTCCAAAAAATACAAGCCTTATGAGAAAATAAAATTTCTTCCGCTCCACCTAGTTTACATTTTTATGATTTACAAAAACAATAAGGCTTTTTTATTTAAAACCCTTTTTGAGTGTAATGTACAGTGCATACAAAACCTGTGACACGGAAGTGATAAACCCTAAGTCACGCGTGGATTGAATTCATTTAATATTTAAGTTTAAGTACCTATTTACAATTTACACCAGAAACCGCTTCACAAAAAAAATCTAATTAGCCGAAATATTTAAACTATTATTATTTGATCGGATGACAATTAACACTCATACGACGCGTTCAATAATGGCCTAAGCGGAGAGCGGTGCGTCGGGCGGCGCGAATAAGGGAGCTCTACCCACGACGCGATGCGATTGCCATTCAACCGATTTCAACTATGTATTTAATGAAAATCAACCTTACCACTACGACATATGACATAAAACACGTTGTTATCTACGGGTAAAATGAAAAACAAAACACGATCGCCACGACGACGTCAAGTCAATTCCAATCCTATTTTTTAACGCGTCGGGATGAATATTTGTTTCACGAATTTTCGAATTGAACGGAGATTAAAATGGACACTTTTTAAAGTTGCATTTGCAAAGCCTCGTTCACTGATATATCAGATTTAAAGTTTTCAATTGTTAGTTAGAGGAAAACTTTAACAGTCGTTTTTATTAACTGTTAGCTACCAGTTAACTATTAATTAAAAATGCCAACGTAAACTGTAAGTTAAAATTTTAAACATTCATTTTCTTCATTCATTTACTTAACTAGAGATCAAGCACCGTGACCACCGTGACCCCGGAACATAAAGGGCTATTGAAGGACACCGTGGATTTTAGTCAGTGCAAGTCTGACAGTCCCTCCCGCCCTGCCCGGGGTGGGAGGACTCATTTGATGATTTTACCAAGCTAAAAAAAAAAAGAAAAAAAAAATAAGCTAGAGATCAAGCAGCTTGCTTTATTGAGTTAATTTCTGCTGAAAGACGACCCTAACTAACGTATTTTTTTTTACGTTGTAAAATATTATGAAATGAGTCCTCCCACCCCGGGCAGGGCGGGAGGGACTGTCAGACTTCTACTGACTAAAATCCACGGTGTCCTTCAATAGCCCTTTCTGTTCCAGGGTCACGGTAAGGAAATAACCCCGCGACCCCGGCAGGCTTTGGCCCTCTGAGAGGGGGGCCCCGTCATTATGCTGACGCTCTTTGAGGCGCGCGTGGGACACAACGCGCCGTCGACCCGGGCATGGTCCTTGGTCGGGCAGCGAGTTGCCCTTTACTCGCTGCCCGCATGCCCGCGCCTACGGTGGCCGGAGATCATCTAGCGACGTCCGTCGCCGTGGGCGTCTACCACCGCGGATGGGGCGGAGGGAGGACTCTGTCCTCTCTCGCTCGCGGCCCGCCTCCTCCTTCACGAGCATTACTGCCTCGCAGAAGGAGGCGACCGCTTCCCACTCCGTCTCGCCCCGCAGCATGGCCGCGACCAATGCTGGGCGCGAGAGGTCTCCGCCTATCGCAGCCGTGAGGACACGTCGGTGCTCTGCCCAAGCTGGGCAGTCTTGCACCGTATGCTCCACCGTGTCCTCCGGGCGATCTTCGCAGTGGTGACACCCAGGCGTCTCCTCCTTTCGCATCAGACACAGGTACCTCCCGAAACTTCCGTGTCCGGTGAGGACCTGCGTCAAGCGGTAGGTCAGGGCGCCATGACTTCTCTCCAGCCACTCCTCAAAGAGGGGTCTTACCGCCGCAATTGCGGCGTGCCCGAATAATCAACGTACTTGGGAAAAGATTAGGCAGCCGATATCCGACACTTAGTAACGATACTCAGTAATTCCACTCTGTAATTACAATCCGTTATGACAGTAATGCTACTCAGTAATTACACGTAATACTGTAACGAACACATGACACACAGTAACGACACACAGAAATGACTCACAGTAATGACAATAAGTTATTACACTCAGTAATGATACTCAGGAATTAATGGTGTTGTACTATAACTAAACTCAGGAGAGCCACTGCTGTGTCTGGCTGGACTCATGTGTTATAATAGTGACTTTAAAATGCTTTGTACAGTTCCAGATACTTAATTTCTTTTTGAGTTGTCTAACGAGGCTAGGCAACCAAACCAACTAGACCAACATCTACTGTGTTGATCCCCGCGCTAGAGATTGATTCTGATCTGGTCTACAAAGTACTGTACCCTATTATACGCCAACGACTTGCTATTCTATTCTAAAAAGGCATTTGTAGGCTGTTACGCTACGACGAACTCGTCAAAGAAACGGAGAGGTGAGCCACGAAACGTCGGCGGTCGTAGCTTCATCATCATCATCATCTCAGCCGTAGGACGTCCACTGCTGAACATAGGCCTCCCCTTTCGATCTCCACATATACCTGTTGGATGCGACCTGCATCCAGCGTCTTCCGGCGACCTTTATAAGGTCGTCTGTCCACCTTGCTGGTGGACGTCCTACGCTGCGCTTGCTAGTCCGTGGTCTCCACTCTAGTACTTTTCGACCCCATCGGCCATCTGCTCTGCGAGTAATATGGCCTGCCCATTGCCACTGGTCGTAGCTTAGTAAATACCAAACTGTAATTTAGACGATGGGGCAGCGCTGCACACAATACTGCTGTAGGTACTAAAGCTGTCATAAAAGTATTTCGTTCAAGGGAATGTAGCACACAAAACTCAACATTTACGCTGGAAACAAATCTTGTACCCCAGTATTGAGCCCGACCTCAATCTCGTTCCCAGTATTTGTCGGTAATCATCAACGACCGAATTTGCCAAAGATGTTCAATTACAAAGCCGTCAAAGAGGACTAGAATTTGGATTGAGCTGCGATATTAATTACCGGCGCTAATCTTTAGTAAGTCCGAAACTTCATTGACTGTATTTGGAAACCAGAAATTAGTTTACTTCGGAGCGTCGCGATGATAGATGCAAGTGATGCAAGTCTTTTCGAATATAATTTTAACTAGTTAAATTGACGAATGACTTCATAAAAAGCTGGACCTGTATCTATCATACCGACTTGTGCGTTAATTGATTTCCTACTTTCTTTCATTCATAATGAGAGATGATTCTTAGAAAGCTTAAACAGTTAAATATTAGACAGGCTTATGGACTCGCCCAGTTTATAATTTGAGTAGGTAGTTCTTAAACTGGAACTAAAGTTTTCCCTTAATCTAACGAAGAAGAGAGAAATTCAGAATGTGAAACTATTGGTAAGACAGAGCGTACCAAAAATTGTTTAACTGAGCTACTCACCGCTAGATGGCGCTTTTCAAACATTTTATGAGTACCTACATTGAAATAAAGGTGATGTTTTTATTATAAATACTGTTTCTTTACTATTTGTTACACCACTTTTTCAGTATGGCTATTCAATTCAAATTCAAAGCATTTATTTCAAGTTAACTCTAATAGCATGCAATTCAAAATAGCAAAATCAAAATGGTATTAATCTATCACTGGAGTAACTAGAGTATATCTCAGATCAGAGAAAATCTGAGAAAAATATGTTTCGTTTATTACAACGTCTTAAAATACTAATGAAATACGTTTTTATTTATAAAATTGTTTATTTGTTTTAAAGAAAATAAAGCACATTTCAAGCAGAAATTAAAGTTAGGTACTCCAGCCGCTGCACACGCTACAAGCGACTTGCCACCTAATAGGCATCTGTTTACTCCGCAAGGGACCACGATAACACGCATCAAAATAAAAATCAAATCGTTTATTTCAACTAGGCCAATTACAGGCACTTACGAATTGTCAAAAGACATAAAATAAAATAATTACAAAATAGTTATGATGCTACAGTCCCAATCATAAGACATAAAAACTGTGAAAGTACCGTAGGTGCTCATTCCAAAGCTTAGATCTCTATGGAGAAGAATGAGCAAGAAACTCCATGGACAGTGTCCATGGAGTTTCTTCCTCATTTTTTTTCAATCGCCAAAATGCTTACAAAACTTTTGTTACATCATTCATCATCAGATGGTACATTATGTAAGAACGATGTGGCAAGTTAATAGTGTCCATAGTCAAAAATGAAAAGACAATTCAAAATAAAGTTATTAATAATTAAAATAGACCGTGGCAGCTAAGATGACCAGTCCCAACTGACAGCACCCGTTCACGAACATGACACATATATCAGCACCATTCAGCTCAACCATTTTGAAGGGAACTAAATGATCCGACACACACGCCACCATCAGCGAGACCTTTGAGTGAGCATAACATAGGTACTCTCAACCGCCAGAGTCATTCAAGTCAATGAAAGACGTAGGTTTCTAGTCAAAGATAGCTCTGAAGTACATGGCACTCACACAATGCTGGCTATGACGCTATATAATACCTACTAGATAAATACACTCTATAGGTACAATGCAAAAGATAGTTTTACATTCTTCATCCGCTCCGACAATATTATTAAAAATGAAGAAAACCTACGACTGTCGTACTAAAAAAATAAAAAAATACTTACACACAAAAAGACAAACAATAAAATGTAAAGTAGTAGTACATATTATCTATACTATACTCGTAAACTATAAAATTGAAGCGTTTCTTTGGTTGAATATCGCTATTGAATATCGCTAATCTCAAGAATTGTTGGTTCAAAGAAAAACAATGTTTCTGTGTTCGATAGCTCATTTACTGGAGAAGACTACCTATAGGCTAGATAACACTACGGTACGACCATAAGGAGCCAAGCAACGGGTAAACACACGGGGAACATCTAGTTAAAATAAATATGTAAACAACTTGTGTGAAACATTCAAAACTAGTGTTGTACACAATATTTCAGTGTAAGGTATTCAGTAAATAGGCAAGGAGGAAAGTTATGAAGCGAATTTATGAAATGGATCAAATAGACTCCAAGGGCCGGGTAAAGTGGCGGTCGCTGAGCGGCGCGAGCGACAGGATGTAGCGGTTTATTTTTAAATTAAATTCCGATAACAATGCGCTACATAAGTAGTGTGAAGATTAAAAGAAAATAATATAATTACGATCTGCGGTTTCTTTATTTACTTTTTTTTTCAAATAATCGAATATTTTTGATGAAAGAACACTTAAACATATTTAAAGAAATTTGAAAAAAAGGAGGAAGGAATGGAGGGAGGCCTTTGCCCAGCAGTGGGACAGTTCAGGCTAATGTAATATAATAATAATATATTGAAAAAAAGGAATATTAATTCCATTTTTTTCCACTTTCTGAAAAACACAAAAAAACACCTTCGTAAAGATAATACAAACTAAAAGAACTTTTTAACTAAATGTATTCCACCAAACTAACTTGCTGGAATAACCAACCTCGACATGTATTTAACAGGTAGGTAATTAAGTTTTTAAATTAAAACTAGGTAAGCACTCGTTTATTTCTTTCAAGTTCACGAAAGTATACAAAAAATATCAATGCGTTTTCCTTTGAGTTACTTTATTCAGCTATTAATATGAAAATAAGTAATTCAACTGGTCCAATTTCAGAGCCTCTATTATATCCAATTTCTACAAACCTCACCGCTATAGTCTTCAAACGCTACCGCTCCTCTTTAATTCCCACAAGTGTTATCGGCGGCGTCGGCGGGCCAACTTCAATCACTTTGCCCCAGCAGCCGATCCCGGCAGAGAGGTGTAACGAAATGCCCGCCCAGCACGTGATCAGGGATCGCGATACATCCAATGAATAGTTACTAGAACTAATGTCAAAAACGTTTCCAAAAATAATATATAGATTTCCTAGACGAATTAAAGGGTTGTTGTACGTTTCACACAAAGTTAATTTGCACAGTTTTTTAAACCCCATACTTTGAAAGTAAATTCGCCACAGCTAGATATTGTTATTGTTAATTTGCTTTGCTTTGCTGTTTGATATTGTTATTTTTTTTTTAAATTAATGTTAAATGTCGAAGATATGTACTTATCTTCATTTCACCTAATTTTTACAGAAGAGGGCGGCACCAACACCTCTATCACCCTCTTCTCCTAGTGCTTTCCGTTCAGATTCCACATTGTGTCCTTGTTTTCTGTAGTTCTTTTCGTGTAGGATTTTATTATTTAATTGTTCTGCGATCACTGCGGAAAAAAGAAAAGTCGGTGAATGTGGCGAATTTACACTAAACAAAATTCAAAAAACAAAAACTGTGGCTAATTTACACGTACTTTTTTTCTTGGTAAATTAACTTTGTGGCAAATTTACAACAACCCGAAATAACATAGGTGGCCAGACGAAAAGGTGGGTATTAAACTGATAATCGAATTCTGATTTAGGCAAGTAATAAGAGACGCTTTGATAGCCATGGCCAACTGTCCAACCCAAGTGACGTTGATATTTAATTAATATTATTTCGGTTTCCATAACCTAAGAACATGGAAATCGTTTCCAATTTGGCTTGGCGATTCCATCCTGGAGGCCGCTAGCCTCAAGTGGGAAGTGGTTGAAAATTGCAGAATTATTTTTGCACTATTTCACCTACCTGTGAACATACTCTAATCTCTATGAACATTTCACAACATACAACCTGTCAAGTCAACGTATGTACCTGTACCTATATATGAACGTTTCTCGGCATTCAATGCATAAAACAAGTCATCAATAATATGTTTAAGTATAAGAGATTTTGTTAGATTTTTTCTTAATTCTTTAATTCTAGGCATAACTCCAATTTTGCTTTTGTTATCCCACGGCTGGGCAAAGGCCTCCCCCATATCCTTCCAAGTGCTCTTTTTTAGGGCCACTTCGGACCAGCCAAGTTAAATCTATGTAGGAATTTATTTTAGACGTAAGTCCGTTCACTTTGATAGTGATAGCCTTATTTCCTGCGTTTGTCACGTTAACATGACGTCCACCTTTAAAATTGCATTGTAAGGCAGCAGATTTCAATAATGGACGTAAATGCCTCACTGTTATAAGTTCTTTTTCTTTGTTTATCTACTGTGTGCACTTGTGGCATGCGCCAATAAACGTTTTTTCTTTCTTTCACTTACAACATATTTATTAGTTATAATTTATGTAGTACCTAGTTGAAAATTTTATTTAAATAGGTAGGGGAAAGGTGTACGAGATGATCCGTCGAGGCAAGATGATCCTTTGATATTGCAACGAAGCCAGTAGCGTCATCTAGTTGTTTTTAATGGTAAAACGTAGTCCCCGATATTCCCCCGCCTCAGTCAAAAGTAGTGGTGTCGAGAGTGACAATTAAATTTTTTGAGAAAAAAAACAAATATTCCGTTACTTTGATCTAAGGTAAGGGTGAGTTGAAGTTTATATCTAATTTGTTCTAGGTACTTTATTACTAGGCTGTGGTATAAGTTAGCTTTGAAAATTGCTCTATTTTGTTTTTTTAATAGCATGGTAACAGTTGAAAGCACATAGTTTAAGTAACGAACATTGAATAAAAAAGTTTATGTTGGGGCAAGATGATTATGTTACCGGTGTACAAGATGATCCCCACGGATCTTCTTGTAAACCGGTAACATACCTACTATTACGGGGATATTTTTAACCTTTGTATGTTATTATGTTTAAGTTCATATATTTTTGGTTTAAGACTATGCCTCGTAATTATAAAAAAAAACTAAACGCGGATTGTGGTCAGAACACTCCATGATCAAAGCACTGGATGCTGTTAAAAATGGCATGCCATATAGCACAGTTTGGATTGCCTGTATTATCACTAAAAACGCGGGCAAAAGTCAAAAATAAGGTGGCTGTCAGTACAATCAAATATATAGGTGAAAAAATAAACCGAGATTATGGTTTTATGTGGGTTATTCTCTTCCTGGATCCTGGGATCATCTTGGACACCGGGGTGTACAAGATGATCCTTTGACAACGTTTTAAAAATGTGTTTTTTTAATAGTAAAGCATCGAAAAAATCAAAATTTTGAGTATGCCAACAATAAGATAAATAAATTTACTATGTATATACGTATTTACATTCGCGCTAAGTAGGATATCTTTTAATCTACAAGCAATCTCCCTTAAGGGAATCATCTCGTACACCTTTCCCCTACATACTCGTAATTTTGCTTGGCCTATCGCCATTTTTATCATTGAAAATCTAAAGTAATAACACTCGCATTTTTTTTAGCTTGGTAAAATCATCAAATGAGTACTCCCACCCAGGGCAGAGCAAGAGAGACTGTTAGACTCGTACTGACTAAAATCCACGTTGTCCTTCAATAGCCCTTACGTTCCGGGGTCACGGTAATTCGTTAGTCCCGCGACCCCGAATAGCACCCGCATGGGACAAAAGAAAGTTAGGTAATTATGCTATGTTTACAGCAACTATTCCTTTGGTTACCTACATCGATTTTCTATTAATGACTTTTTTCTATGAATTATCGGAATATGTAAACCTTTATGTAGCCTAGAAGGCCAAATACAGGCCCAATTCTTTGTTTTTGTTACCTACCACCATCGCTAGTGTCAAAGTTACTACGCAGCTTCTAGAAACCTTAGTTACACAAATTACCATCTAAGTCCAGTTTTCCTTCACAGAGACGTCAGTGATGTCCAAGTTAAACTTAAACCGCCTTACTACATAAAAGTTTAACATCTGTCTACAAAAACTGTCATCTGCAAAACGGTATTTGACGATTTAAGAGTCGTTTTGCAATTACGCTTTTTAGATAAGTGTTTAACAGATTACGTTTGAGTCATCACGTTCAAGTGCAATTCAAACTCTTTTGAAAACGAACGTAGTTAGAACTAGTTCATGAGAACCACACACCGAGACTATTTGTACCTACGTAATCTAACGTAGGTAGGTAAGTAGGTATTTCGTAATGTAGCTTGACATCATTGTTACGATGTATAATAGGTATTATCGAGAACGGTGAGCATTTTCCACATGACTGCCAAATGCTGGATTAACAATGCCCACCTTTGAAACGCGTGATCATCAATACACATTCAGTCACTTGAGCGCACGCGTTCGCAGTCATCCGCTTATACGAAAACTGTTTGGACTAAAATAATTATTGTGTTATACTAAGGGAATCAGATTACATAAAGATAATAATAGTGTTTGGACAATAAAATGGACAATAAAGGTTTCTTGGCGGATGAGAACATGGCAGCAAGTGAAGTGAGAACAAAACATGGTGCTGGTTGCGTGGCTGTGTACAGGAGTGGCCGCGGTCGAGACGACACCAACTGTTTCTGCAGGGAATTCTGCGCCGTCATACCAGCTTATAGTTGGTGAGTAAAGACAATACTTAGGTATCCCCTTCGTACACTAGGCGACGCGAGTCTCCGATACCTTACGACTTTGGGTATCCAGGAGGTTATCTCAATACAAATTTATAAAGGTTCGTATACACAGGCACGCGTCAAAGGATACCAAAGTCGTAGGTAACTCGGAGATTTGCGTCGCCTAGTGTACGAAGCGGCTTAGGAGTTAGGATACCCTGAAATAGGCATGACGACATTGACAGCATCACTAAATTAGAAATGCGTCAGAGTTTTGTAAAATAACTAAAACTTTTTTTCTGACGAAGGTTTAAACGCAACAAAACTCGGAAGTGGGGATTCGTGACGCCGATAGTATAAAAATAAAACCTACCTTACATCACTAAATGAGAAATGCGTCAGAATTTTGAAAAATAACTTAAGCTTTTTTTCTGATGAAGGTAAACGCAACAAAACTCGGAAGTAGGGATTTGTGTCGCCGATAATAAAAAAATAAATCCTACCCACCCACTACCGTAACCCAAAGTGACGCTATTGTGAATTTTATCTACATCAATTTATTGGCTTAAAAAGAACAAATATGTGTCAAATAATTCTTGATACCTACTCGTAAATCTAAATTGACGAATTGACGATGATCTTGCTTGTCACACGTCAGCGTCACACTATCGAATTTTGAAATTAATTGTTAATTGAATCGTCGACAAGGCTGGCGCAGTAGCTGAGCGATCGACTGCTGCGTAACGTGTCGCTAGTTAGACCCCCGCACGCAACAAATATTTGTTTGATAATAATAATAATAATAATAACATCTTATCTCCACCACCAGCAACGACACCCGTATTTATCAACAGGGTTCCGTCGCAGTCAAATATTGCTCCTGTTGTGGAGGAGGATGATACGGTTGCCACGGTAAGTAGCCAGTGCAACGAACGATTGAGGAGCGCACTGGAGGATGCGCTTCGTGAGTACCGCTCAACTCCCATTACGCTTAGACCCCGATTGCCACGGTTACCCATGCACAGAAAAAATAGGGCGCTGGTGGGTGCCTTGAACTCGCTGCTTAAGAATCTTTTCGAAAGCAGCGAGGATCTTGCCGATACACATTCAATCCTGTTTTGCGGGGCTGTTGCGGCATGTCGATTGGCTAATGTCAAGTTTCCGAACAGTGACAGAGCTGATCGACCAAAATCAGCTGTACCAGCCTGGCAATGCAGGATTGAGCGTCGTATCGGCGAGGCCAGGGTACTCATCGGCAAACTATATTGCTTCAGGGAGGGAAATACACGACCACGTGTGATGCGTTTTGTGAGACGGGCATTCTCGGGGACTGGTATTGGTCCTCAGGAATACATGTCCCGTGTCACAGAGCGCATCGACTTCCTGAAGCAAAAAGTTTGTGCATGGGCAAGCCGTATTCGGCGGTATAAGCGACGAGTTGATCGGTACTCACAGAATCGCATGTTCCGGAGCGATGAGAGGTGGGTATATAGAGGTTGGGAGCGACCTGAACAAAACGTGACTGACCTGTGCCGTCCGGATGACGGCGCCACGAGTACATTCTGGCGCGACATCTGGTCGGTACCGGTCAGTCATGCTGAGGCTGACTGGATGCGTGATGTCGAGCAAGTATGTGAAACGATTCCAGAAATGGAAAAAGTTATAATAACGCCACTGGATGTAGCCAAAGCAGTCCGTCCGTTACCGAATTGGAAATCTCCGGGACCGGACGGACTGCATAATTTTTGGCTTAAGTGGCTAACTAGTTCACATACTTGCCTGGCATCTCAATTCCAGTCATCCTTAGAGTCTGGGTCGCTACCCCAGTTTCTAACAACTGGTATTACCCACCTGCTCCACAAATCAGGTAGTACCACGGAACCCAAGAACTATAGACCGATCACTTGTTTGTCGACGGTCTATAAACTTCTTACATCCATTTTGAGAGTGAAAATTAACACACATATTGAAAGTAACTCCATTATGTCTGCCTCTCAAAATGGATGTAGGAATGGGTCCCGTGGTACTAAGGAGCTGCTCCTCATTGACATGGCTATTAGCCAACAGGTTCGTCGATCTCGCAGGGATCTGTCCACATGCTGGATAGATTATAAGAAGGCTTACGACTCGGTGCCACATACATGGCTCATGAGGGTGCTGGAGTTGTACAAGATAGATGCAACTCTACGCGCCTTCCTTGATTCATGTATGGGCCAATGGAGAACGGTCCTTTGCTATCCCGGGTGTCGACAGATCCAGGCGAACGATGAACCTGTATGGATCAAGCGGGGAATATTCCAGGGCGACAGTTTGAGCCCGCTTTGGTTCTGCTTAGCCCTGAATCCTCTAAGCACTTTGCTGGAGGACTCAGGTCTAGGCTTTCGGTTGAGGAGAGGTGGTCAGGTCATATCTCACCTTCTATACATGGATGATCTGAAACTCTTTGCCCCCAACAAATTGCAACTGATGAAGCTACTAAAGGTAACTGAAACGTTTAGTAGTGCCATCAGGATGGAATTTGGTGTGGACAAATGTGCAGTCATGCATGTAAAGCGAGGAGAGATTATGGAATCTGAAGGGATTCAGCTTTCAGATTCCATACACCTTAGATCACTCTCTTCATCCGAGACCTACAAGTATTTGGGTATGTCGGAAGCGTTAGGCATTGCTGTACCGGACGTGAAACAATCGTTGAGGGAGCGCTTCTTTGGACGCCTGAAAAGGGTTTTAAATAGCCTTCTTTCGGGCGGAAACAAGGTGCGCGCCTTCAACGGTTGGGTCATGCCGGTGCTAATGTACTCTTTCGGCATACTCAAATGGACTCAAACTGAACTCGACGCCTTGGATAGGCGGGTCCGTACTCTGTTGACCGCAAACCGGATGCATCACCCACGTTCATCGGTAATGAGGCTGTACATCCCGCGGAAGTGCGGGGGTCGAGGCTTTTTAAATGCTAAGACCCTCCACAACCGCGAGGTATGCAGCCTCAGAGAATATTTTTTGAAAATGGAAGTGGGTATGCACCGAGATGTGGTCACAGTAGACAAGGGACTCACCCCGCTGTCCATGGCTAAAGAGAACTGGCACAAACCTGTAGTACTCAGTGCCGAAGACCGCAAGGAGGTATGGCAAGGCAAGGAGCTACACGGACGCTTCTACCGGGCCCTTCATGGGCCCGATGTAGATTTTCTAGCGTCTGTGTCCTGGCTACGTTTCGGTGACCTCTTCGGGGAAACTGAAGGTTTTGTCTGTGCGATTATGGACGAAGTTATCTTGACGAACAACTACCGGAGATATATTATAAAGGATGGGACGATTGACGTGTGTCGGGCATGCCATCGTCCAGGTGAATCCATCCGACATATTATCTCTGGTTGTTCTCGTCTTGCTAACGGCGAGTACTTGCACAGGCACAACCTAGTAGCCAGAATCATCCACCAGCAACTTGCGTTGAAATACAAACTTGTGGAATCTGAGGTACCGTATTACAGGTATGTGCCCGACCCAGTTCTCGAGAAAGACCATGTCACGTTGTACTGGGATCTGCCTATCATTACTGACAGGACTGTTGTCGCCAATAAGCCTGACATAGTAGTGATAGACAGATCAGTGCGCCGCGCAATGATAATCGATGTTACCATCCCGCATGACGAGAACCTCGTGAAGGCAGAGAAAGATAAACAAATCAAATATCTCGATCTGGCACGCGAGGTTGTCGACATGTGGAATGTGAGCTCGGCTATCATTGTGCCGATCGTCGTGACTGCCAATGGCCTGATGGCAAAGAGCCTCGACGAACACCTTTCGAGGCTCTCCTTAGGGGGTTGGATCAAGGGCCAGATTCAGAAGGCAGTACTTCTTGATACGGCTCGTATTGTGAGGAGGTTCCTGTCTCTGGAACCCTAACCACCGGTAGCTTGGACCCTGCTCCCACACCGGCGGACTACTATTTTTATATTTTTAAATGTTTTTTTATACGTTTGTTTTTTTTAAATATTTAAAAATGTATAAATATGTATAGCAAATAAATGAACGTCATAATAATAAACCTGCAGGGCAGCTTGTCTGTCGCAACTGCCCAACAGCTCGCCTGTTGGGCAGTTGCGACCCCACGGACCTGATCTCCTGGGAGATATCTTGTTCCTCATCTCTGGCTTGCCTTTATTGGCCGGTCAGAGTGAACACTGACGAGGAACAGATCTCCCACCTCTTTCTTGCCTTTATTGGCTGCCTAGAGTGGAGATTCGCAAGAGCAAACGTGCTCGGAGGAAGGAAGTATTTCAGTAAGTGTTTGTAGGGATCGACACTTACTTCCGGGTTCCTGGTCGATTCTGAGAACCGTGGAATACCTCTCCACTCCTCAAGCACCTTAGGGATATGTTACCCCCTTGTCGCTACGTCACCTAGTGCTAGCGATATATTTGGGGGTCCATTTGTTGAGTGTGCAAGTCACCCCCTGCCAACGTATCTAGGTCTATATAAAACATTGATTAGGCAGGGGCCATAGTTTTTCCATAGATATTATATAACCAGTCCACCAAACCCACCAAACGCCACAACACTGTCTTTTGTTTATTCCTATATCCATATTCCGCAATAGTCCAACTCCATCCGGGGGTTGTCCTTGGGTATACTGGCATAGTGAATACAGGGATAACCGCCGGTTAGAGCCCCATTTCATTCAAAAATGCGTAATGGGCCTCGGCAAGATGGCTTCGGCTCCGTGCACGCCCTTCAAAAGTCCGGGATCCCATGATCCCGAGATGTTTAAAAACGTATAAAAATAATAATAATAATATTCCACAACTATCACACAACGCCATCTAGTCCCAAGCTAAGCAGAGCTTGTGTTATGGGTACTAGACAACTGATAAACATACATAAATATTTCTAAATCTATACATATAATAAAACTGTAGAAAAATCGTTTTTGTACATCGAAATAAAATCCAAAAAAATAGCTAGGGTGTTGAAGGACAACCAACAGAACCCATTTCCAGCATTTTTAGAATTTTTGTCTGTTTGTCGGTTTGTCTGTTTATTTGTGGCTCCATCACGTAAAATGTACGAAGGCAATGTAGATAACCTTTATACACAACGATCGAGCGTAACTTGAGGACTAATTTAGTTTTTGTTTCATTGCAATCGGCTAAGTCTATCAAAAGATATTTGAATTTAAAGTGTTCCAGACCCAGAAGTAAAATTACGGTCAGTTTACACCGAGACGCGCAGTTCAGTAGCGCGATCTAGCTTGGAATTGAAAACGTACATACCTATTCAAATATGGTGTGGACTGGAGTGGAGTAGAGTAGAGTAGAGTAGAGTAGAGTGTAATGGAATAGAATGGGATGGTTTGGGATGGAATGGAAAGAAAGAAAAGGTTTTTATTAGAGTCACACTAGAATGGGAATGAGTGGGATGGAGTAGGATGGAGTGGGATGGAGTGGGAGGGAGTGGGATGGAGTGGGATAGAATCGGATGGAGTGGGATGGATTAGAATGGAGTGCGATGTAGTGAGATGGAGTGGGATGGAGTGGGATGGAGTGGGATGGAGTGGGATGGAGTAGGATGGAGTGGGATGGAATCGGATGGAGTGGGATGGAGTGGGATGGAGTGGGATGTAGTGGGATGGAGTGGGATGGAGTGGGTTGGAGTGGGTTGAAGTGGGATGGAATGGGTTGGAGTGGGATGTAGTGGGATGGAGTGGGATGTAGTGGGATGAAGTGGGACTGAGTGGGATGGAGTGGGATGGATTAGGATGGAGTGGGACTGAGTGGGATGGAGTGAGATGGAGTGGGATGCAGTGGGATGGAGTGGGATGGAGTAGGATGAAATGGGCTGGAGGGGGATGGAGTGGGATGGAGTGGGATTGAGTGGGATGGAGTGGGATGTAGTGGGATGGAGTGGGTTGGAGTGGGATGGAGTGGGTTGGAGTGGGTTGGAGTGGGATGGAGTGGGTTGGAGTGGGTTGTAGTGGGATGGAGTGGGATATATGGAGTGGGACTGAGTGGGATGAAGTGGGATGGATTAGGATGGAGTGGGACTGAGTGGGATGGAGTGGGATGCAGTGGGATGGAGTGGGATGGAGTGGGATGGAGTGGGATGGAGTGGGATGGAGTGGGATGGAGTGGGATGGAGTGGGATGGAGTGGGATGGAGTGGGATGTAGTGGGATGGAGTGGGATGGAGTGGGATGGAGTGGGATGGAGTGGGATGGAGTGGGATGTAGTGGGATGGAGTGGAATGGAGTGGGTTGGAGTGGGTTGAAGTGGGATGGAATGGGTTGGAGTGGGATGTAGTGGGATGGAGTGGGATGTAGTGGGATGGAGTGGGACTGAGTGGGATGGAGTGGGATGGATTAGGATGGAGTGGGACTGAGTGGGATGGAGTGAGGTGGAGTGGACTGCAGTGGGATGGAGTGGGATGGAGTAGGATGAAATGGGCTGGAGGGGGATGGAGTGGGATGGAGTGGGATTGAGTGGGATGGAGTGGGATGTAGTGGGATGGAGTGGGTTGGAGTGGGATGGAGTGGGATGGAGTGGGATGCAGTGGGATGGAGTGGGATGGAGTGGGATGAAGTGGGATGGAGTGGGATGTAGTGGGATGGAGTGGAATGGAGTGGGATGGAGTGGGATGGAGTGGGACTGAGTGGGATGAAGTGGGATGGATTAGGATGGAGTGGGACTGAGTGGGATGGAGTGGGATGCAGTGGGATGGAGTGGGATGGAGTGGGATGGAGTGGGATGGAGTGGGATGGAGTGGGATGGAGTGGGATGGAGTGGGATGGAGTGGGATGTAGTGGGATGGAGTGGGATGGAGTGGGATGGAGTGGGATGGAGTGGGATGTAGTGGGATGGAGTGGGATGGAGTGGGTTGGAGTGGGTTGAAGTGGGATGGAATGGGTTGGAGTGGGATGGAGTGGGACTGAGTGGGATGAAGTGGGATGGATTAGGATGGAGTGGGACTGAGTGGGATGGAGTGGGATGGAGTGGGATGGAGTGGGATGGAGTGGGATGGAGTGGGATGTAGTGGGATGGAGTGGGATGGAGTGGGTTGGAGTGGGTTGAAGTGGGATGGAATGGGTTGGAGTGGGATGTAGTGGGTTGAGTGGGTTGGAGTGGGATGGAGTGGGTTGGAGTGGGTTGGAGTGGGATGGAGTGGGTTGGAGTGGGTTGTAGTGGGATGGAGTGGGATATATGGAGTGGGACTGAGTGGGATGAAGTGGGATGGATTAGGATGGAGTGGGACTGAGTGGGATGGAGTGGGATGCAGTGGGATGGAGTGGGATGGAGTGGGATGGAGTGGGATGGAGTGGGATGGAGTGGGATGGAGTGGGATGGAGTGGGATGGAGTGGGATGGAGTGGGATGTAGTGGGATGTAGTGGGATGGAGTGGGTTGGAGTGGGATGGAGTGGGTTGGAGTGGGTTGGAGTGGGATGGAGTGGGTTGAAGTGGGTTGTAGTGGGATGGAGTGGGATATATGGAGTGGGACTGAGTGGGATGAAGTGGGATGGATTAGGATGGAGTGGGACTGAGTGGGATGGAGTGGGATGCAGTGGGATGGAGTGGGATGGAGTGGGATCGATTAGGATGGAGTGGGATGAGGCCATCGTTGGAGGCGAGAGTGCGTGGGAAGGTGCCGTCGCCTTCTGCGAGCAGGTAATGCTCGCGAAGGAGACGGCGGAGAGGGAGAGGGAGAGAACATCTATCCCTCTCAGCTCCCGCAGCAGACGCACCGGGCGCCGACGGGCGCAAACCGATCTGCGTCCTCCATGAGAGGTAGCCTGCGGGCGGCTGACTTGGGGAAGTCAGCCGCCCGACCAGATACAGGCCCGAGTTGGCGGCGACGTGTCCTTCGTCGCCACTCGAAGAGAGGTGCGGCCGTTCTTTGCGGCCGCACCGAGGAGAGGGACCCGGCGATGTAGTCGGGTCAAGGCCTGCCGGGGAGCGGTGATTGCGCAAGTGGCCCCGCACCCCCGGCTTTAGGCAGTAGAGGACACCGTGTGGTTTTAGTCAGTCGAGTCTGACATGCCCCTCCGTCTTCCCCAGGCGGAGGAAGTCCATGAGGATTTCCACACGTTAAAAAAAAAAAAAAAAAAAAGGATGGAGTGGGATGTAGTGGGATGGAGTAGGATGAAATGGGCTGGAGTGGGATGGAGTGGGATTGAGTGGGATGAAGTGGGACTGAGTGGGATGGAATGGGATGGAGTGGGATGGAGTGGGATGGAGTGGGATGGAGTAGGATGGAGTGGGATGGAGGGGGATGGAGTGGGATGGAATGAGATAGAATGGGTGCTCTAATCCAGTAGCAATTCTTCTGAATCTGAACGACAGAGGGCGTTTATTATAATCACCTCAAATATTCTTGAAAAATAAATTCTAAATACAGGGATTATATGAAAAACGATATGATTTATAAAAAACGTGGCGAGAATTAAGCGCTTCGCACTAAAAAATACATTGTTAAATTCCGACATCCACGCGAACGAAGTCGCGGGCACAGCTAGTACATACATATTATAGACAAATTACACCCAGATCTGACCTCTCTCTCACCCTGATCTGCAAGTATAGTCTGTTGTTCCCGTGTTTATTTATGTGAGTTTCTATGTTTGTAAACGCACCCACGATACGAGGGTTTTTAGTGTGGGTAGATTTTGATAATTTGCCATTTTGAGAATTGGGATTTTAGAGAATTGGCCATTTTGAGAATTAGGCGTTTAAAGAATTTGCCATTTTGTGAACTTGTCCTTTTGCGACTAGGTTGTCATTTTGCGAATTAGGCTTTTTGCGCCTAAACCGATTTAACTACGTAGATCTTACAATGTTAGATGCCTGTACTGTATTTGTAGTATTATTTTTTCTTTTTAACAATAATAAGTATTTAAATCTTTTTAATGGTAAAAACATATTTGATATTATAGAAATACTTAACAAAAATAATATTAAACTTAAATACGTAATTAACTTAACCATTTATGCATTAATAATTCAGCACTCAATGCTAATTAGCATTTGAAATTTTATAGTATGTTTTTAATTATTATTGTCTATGAAAGAGTTAAGAATTTAAAGATAGAGGTACCAATCCTTGAAGATTTTTTTTGATGCACTAACGTAAGTAGGTACATATAATTATGTTAAATTATTATGTTTTATGTTATGGTTTGCTAAATATGTATATGCAAATAAGAATTGTGAATAGTTTTTTTTGTCTAAATTATTTACAGTATAAAGGTGCACTGATTTAAACCCGCTTTTTTTATCTTCTACAAGATATCTTCGTTTTAACTTTTAAACAAAAAACAACTAGCGAAATCTATTGAGCAATAGAAGAACTAAATAGATTTTATCAAAATCACAAAAAAAATAGAAATAAGCCTTATAATTTAATGTTCGTTTGGGTAAAAAATTGCAGATGCAGGTAGGTTAATTTGCTGGCGTCTGTTGAATATGATTGCACTTTTAATCGCTTTATGTACATTTCAAATGCTATGTCGTTGACTCAAACAAATAGTCCTTACACAAATTCCATCTGAACATCTAAAACCATAACCTAATAATTCTTCATAGAGCTGTTAATTTTGCCGAGAAGTCACAGTGGCCGTGGTGGTCCATGAAGGAGTAGATAAACCTTCTTGGTGGCGACCATCGAGCTGATGAAGAATGAGGTTATTAACGACATCTGTGTGGCGCGATGTAAAACTTTGTCTTGCTAAGTACTTTGCATTGGTACTAGAGGGCGCTGAAAGGGTTGTGTTATTTGAATGGTTTCTACGATTTTTTATTATTAGTGAACAGTGGCTGCTGTTTTAAAATGGCAGGTGTGGTAAAATAGTAATATCACTAGGTTAAACAAACTCTGAACCACTCTTTCAATATTCGACATCTATCATTCAAAATCTATATGATATACTGTTTTCATCATACGTTACCGTACGTAGTATATTTGAATTGGAAATAGATGGCGGTAGGAGGTATTTTTTTCTTTATGTCCCCGAATATTCCAAATAATCATATTATGTTCCATATAAATTAGAATTATCAGTGACGGACTACATGGGTGAACCCACGGTGTTCACCCATGTAGTCCTTTCACGCGAAATATATGAAGATTATTCTTCGTTTTAAATACTTACAAAATTTAAAAGGATCTTCAATGAAATGCATTAAAAAAACCTAAAATCGGAATTCATAAAAAAATTACGCTATCAAAAAACTTTATTTAAAAAATGTAAATCAAGATTTCGAATGTCTTAAAAGGCTATGATCCAGAAACAATAATGGACATAAAGTTGTCTCAAAAAAAAGTTAAATTAAACATAGCTGTCATTTGTTTGTTTTAAATTTTTTTCAACAGGTTTCTACCAGGTGTTATGTGAATCAAACCTTTGAATTAAATTAACTTCTATTGTGTTTTCTACTGACGTTTAATTTAAGTGAACCTCTGTAGAAACGTTCTAGTCTCCCATCGCAGTCTACAAGCAGGTAGGTACAAAGTACCTAACAATTTTCCGATTTTTAGTTGGTACCTAGATCATGCCGAAACTATTGTAATTTCCCGGGCTGTAAATTAAATAATTGACGTATTTACATACGCATGCGCTTCCAGTACGTCGCGAAGTGAGCAACGTCTGCCAGTAGCGTTAAGTGAGAAAGGTTCCAACCAGACGGCAACTATTCAGTTGTCGGCATTTTGCTACAGTGGTGCTCAGTGTGACCGGGTACGCGACATAGCTGCTTAACGGCTAATACTCGACAACCCATAAATTATCAGTTAAACATCCACTATTCTAAAAAGGTAAGGTAACTAGAGGGTTAACGCACATATTTTAATAGTTTAAAGTCAGAGCACTACTTACTTTTCGCAACTCAGCTGTTCACGTAACTAGGCAATAAAGTTCACTGCAAACTATCAAGTTTTGAAGTTATGGAAGTGCAACTGTTAAAAGTATTCTTATTTGCATTTTGTTACTGACAGCAAGCTTTTACAGGCATGATCTGTTTTTTTTTGCTTTCTTTAAACTTTTAATAAAATTTATTTTTGTTGGTGTTAAGTTGGCATGCATCAACAACACGGCTTGCTGCATGGTGGTTCTCACATGTGCCAGGGTCTTCTGATCCACTGTTTACAACGGCCTATAAAAAAGAAAAGAGCTTTGCAAATCCAGCATAGAAGGGCAGTTAAGAAGAGACTAGTTAATTATTTCAACACGTGTGTACCTGATTTCACTAACATGTTTTCGGAGTGAGTACTCTGCTCTTTGCATGTGCTTCTTCTGCTATCTTCTACCACCCACTTTCTACTTATTATTGCATATACTAAACAGTCCTAGAGCTTTCATTTCAAAACAAATTTCATGTTTCCAAGTTTCATTCTTTCTCGCATGCATTTTTATTTAATTAGATAGGTACTTTTATTTTATCTTGAGAAATATTCATGTACGAACTTGTAGTCAAATACCTTGTGAGTAGTACAAGGTTATTGAATAATAGATAGATAAAGTACAGACTTATAGAATATTATATTTATTTTTCTTGGTTCACCAATCAATCCATATAAAGCCAGACGCATATTTAGAAAAAGATTTTTGATCATAACTAAAAACAAAGAAATGTAAGTATTATGTGATTTATACCTACTAATTAACCAACAAAAAAGATACAACAAAGAGTGAGTTTTTAAAAACGAATTTCTTTGAAATTTAAGTAGGTACCTATTATTTTTTCTAAAAAATAATTTTATTAGTGCTATCGTCTTATCAGACACATTTGAACTAAGTATAGCAAAATCAACAGGTTTGACTATTTACTAGTTACATTAAATTATAAAAAAAAAAAAACAGTTCTGGAACAATATAAACTTCTCTATTATTTTTTTAAATTACTTTGTCCCTACTTCTTTAAACACCAGTCTTCAAACTCTAGGCATGTTGTACCTACCTACCTATAAAACCTCTGATTTAAAAAAAACCAAAACTGTTAAATTTTATCCTCTTTTTATACATTATTGAGTTATTTCTTAGAACTCAATAGGTACGTTGCCGCGTTCATTAGGTAGGTACTTGTCATCTTTTCGCCGGTGACCTTGGGTAGATACTAGCGAGTGGGTCGGACGCAGACCCCACTGCCGATTATTTAGGACCATCCTGTTTGGTAGGTACATCAACCTTAGATTTTTTCACTGACTTAATTTTCAGACACCAAACAGGTTTTAGGATTAGGCGAGTTTATGATCTAATTAATTCGTTACCTAATCATTTCTACGGTATTCCGCGACAGGTTGACTTTAAATATTATTTTTCAAAAGAGTTGTTAACATATACAATGACAAGAAAATTATAATTTTATTATGATCAAAAAACTAACTAAAGCATGTTTCAAAACGTTCGAAAATTAAAATACCTACTCGTACCATTTCGTCAAGTGCCGAAATAAACGTTAAACACAAACCACGGATTACCAATCTGCAATCGACATTAATGATCAAAACACTATTGGTACGAAATTAATAAACGATATTTACCTACCTATGTGGCTTCTAATTATAGCTGATTGGATTTTTAGTAATTACCTACCGACTGAAATCACATAATACCTATGTTAAATGTTAACCTCTTTTTTATTTATCATTGTTTGACAGTTGTTTCAAAACTTTTTTCTTGATATGTATTGAGTACGAGCAAGGTATATGGAAGGGATATAGTAAGCGATGGCAGCGCACGGTGGCAGAATTGTGTAACAAAAGGGATTAGTGAAACTTGTCAAACGCTGTTTTGAAGATTAAAAAAAAACACGAAGTTATTATTTAAGTGATTAAAATACTATTTATTGTCTTTCTTTATATTTACTTTATTCATTTTATAACAAAAAACATTATGCACTTGTCATTCACTGTTTGACATACCTATTCCCCTTTTGTTGCGTTTACATGGTGGCGCTGGTGTCGAGCACGTTCCCAATACAATACAAGTACTGTACGCTTCACGGCACATGATCAGTATGCTACATACCCTGCACTATTTCAGAGATACCTTTGAAGAACGAGCAACGGCGTTTATGGAGATGCCTATCAGTGCTGAAGAAACTGCCCTTCTCGGGTAAGTACAAATCACTCACCTAACATTAAAAACATCGTACCTACCTATTTTTTTTTTCTACTCTTTAGGGCACCACGTAGGTATAAAAATGACATAAAAATATGTACTGTCTTCCTGTTGTAAATAAGAATCGCTCACACGATGAAAATAGTGCCATCTACATTTGAATAATTCTTTTCATTAAAACGGTTAGGCGTAAAGGATAATGATAGCTGAATAAATTGTCAATATTTAGCGAGCCCCGGAATAAGACCGGTTTTGTCCCTTTCTCAGAATACCTACAAGAAAACTGAAATATGAATCCTTCATTTCTTCTTAAAATATTGACATTGGTTTCGTATCAACTCATAATGTATAGGTACGGCATGTTGCGTGATAAATAATCGTGCAAGGTCCACAGTCATTTGCCACATATAAAACACAGGACCAACCGGCGGACGTAACTTCCGTTATTTATGAGACGCCAGTACAATAATCACACCACCATTTAACTGAACTATACCACGGTAATATTATTATACAGTACTCCGACTTCATACAAACGGACGAAACGCGAGCTATGCCTACGCGCCTCGATGTCGGGGCGCGCTCGGGGCGCAGACAGTCACGACTGTACCGCAGTGACGAACGGACGGTGTGTTGTTTTTTTAACAATAACCGCGCGATTTTTTCTCTACAAATCAGTTCAAGTACATTTATTTCATATGACGAGTAGTAAATATTGTGCTGTTTTTGGTTGCTTAATTTTTAATTAAAAGCTTTATATTAGAATGCGGATTTATTATATTTTAAAAGTTAATAATAAAGAATTTCGTACGACTCAGTACGAGGCGCAAATATTTTTCGGTCGCAAAATAAGCCCGAATTGTTTTTCAAACAAAAACGTGTTTTTTTTTTAAATTAAATCTACCAATCAATAACCCTCCTGGCGCAGTCGGGTAAAAAACAACACGCATTTTTATTGAACACTTCCTATCCAATAAACAAAATATTTTATTTGTTTATATAAAAAAGTATACCTATTTACCTACAACCAATAACTAAATAGAAACAGAAAGTAGGCAAATGTAATTAAAATGCTGGAGACGGGCAGCCAGCCCTAACGCATGTTTACGTACCGCGCGGCTGTAGGCATTTATATCTATCATGCGGCCGAGTTCCACTACTGTAAAGATAATTATACTGTGACTATACCGAACCTACGCGTATTCGAGCTAGCAGATAGCCATCGAATACAAAACCCGCGTCCCATTCTTAGTTATAAATGTGATTGTCTGACCAGTGACAGTGACCAAAACGCATGGTTATTTATTGGCTCTCATAGATTTACGATGCCTGGCATGACTTATTTTAAAAACTCAGAATTTTGACCAAATCTTGTTAAGTTGTAATGTAAGTCACCGTTCATTGCGTCCGACCTTAAAAAAACAAAAGTAAATGTCTTACACTCTTCTAAAAGAAACACAATATATAGCTTCTTAATTAAGTTAATGCGACTCCTCCGCTGTTACATAGTCCATTACGTTTTGTACTTACAGTAAAAGCCGATTCTTGCAATGCTAGTCCTTCCACGTATCGCGTTGCATTTACTCAATTTTCAGCTTTGCTGCGAAGCTGTTACAGTTCGGTTTGAATCAAAGTTTACTACCATCTAGTTACAACGCAAATTGCGTTTTGAGAAAACTTGATTGCTTTTGAAATAACGCTTTAAATACAAATATTGACTTTCTGTAACGAACTGTACGATCTAGAATGTTAAAGAGCAGGTAAGTTGGTAATCATGTCCTGAGTTCGCTTACTCACCACGCAATTTGAGTGGGAAATAGAGTACATGGAGTGCATCAGTGCATGCCGCTGCCGTCAGTAAAATATAGCTCAAGGTTTCAAGCGTGATTTTCACAAGCGTCGCTTTAGTTAAAAGTGAGATCGACCGTCCAATCAAGGGACCCAATTATTTTTGTATCATTATTTTAAAACCGCGCGTTAACTTATTTAATTATTCAAGCCATTCTAATTATACCACTTTGTAACTGACCCTTTTGCTCTTTTAATAAAAATATTAATTAATTCACATCTACTTATAAAATGTTCAACAAAATTATGAATTCTTTCAGTGTAAGTTTTTGTAGATTTTAGTTTGTTCGAATTTTTCATGAACCAGGGATTGAGATTTTGAGCAGTAGGTACAATGAAAACAGCCTAAAGGCTCCTGTGCGCCCACTACTCGTACTTAGTCGCTTACATTAAAAAGCAAGAAATCCTGAGGCAGATGTGATCTGTATACACCCATATTTTGTCTGTAAAACTTTAACTTAAAATCTATACTTATAATAAATCTGTAGAGAGGTCAATTCTGTACATGAAATATATTTCCAAAATAACTATCAGGGGGTGATTAGGGGTCGATACTGATACCAAAAATGCAATTAATAAAATTATTGTCTGTCTGTCTGTCTGTCTGTCTGTATAACCGTTATAGAAACAAAAACTACTCGACGGATTTTGACGAAACTTGGTACAATTATTTTTCATACTCCTGCGCTGGTTATAGTATACTTTTCATCACGCTACAATCAATAGGAGCAGAGCAGTGAAGGGAAATGTTAGGAAAACGGGAGAAGTTACTCCATACACGCTAATCTTCGGAACTACTGGAAGGATTTGATTGTTTTTTTTTTTTTGTTGTGTAGCTATTAAATCTGGGCAATATATAGGCTATAATTTATCTTGGAAACTTGAACACCTGATGCAGAACTGCAATAGATCAGCTAAACTATAAGACATACAAAAATAGCGCCATAGTAAAAATTGTTCCGCGTGATGAGCATTTTCTGCTGAGAAAATAAATTTGAAGATATAGAACACCTGATGTGGAACTCCAAGAGCCCAGCTACACTATTACATATACAGATTATACAGTAATGACGTCTTAGCAAGAGTTGTTCAGCCTGATGAGCACTCCCTGTTGTCGTATAAAAACTGAAGATCTGGAACACCTGATGTGGAACTCCAAGAGCCCAGCTACACTATAACATATATTATATAGGAATGACGTCTTAGCAACAGTTGTTTAGTCTGACTGGCATTTCCTGTTGACTTACAAAAATGAAAGATCTGGAACGTCTGGAATCGTCATGCGCGTCCCGTTGTTTTCCCGTCCCCAGGCTCTAAGAATTCGACATCAGACGTTTCAGATCTTCGATTTTGACGACCCCATTGTCGCTGGCATAAGCAACAGGATCCGCGTACGAAGTCGCTGGCAGAAGCTAGTACCTAATAAATAATTATACTCAAGACAGAACTTTATTAAAAGTATAATTAATTATGTGCGCCAAGTTTTGATGACAACTAGGTTCGACGGTCTCGGGATTCGCTCTGTTATTTATGATAACATTTCTCTCATAATGTTATTGTTTGTATACATCTAAAGTATCAAAATATCTTTATGCATAAATCGCACCAGACAAGGATACGACCACTCAGTGCACAATTCAGAAGACATAACGCGTGCTACTTAAATTAGTTACAAAACATTAATTCGTAAAACTTCCCAAGTTTTGTTGTGACCTAACAAAAATGGCCCCAGCATCCAATCAAGGAGCTCTTTTTCTTTGTCCTTAATGGAGAATTGTTGTCAATTTTGTTGACAAACTGATTATTCACTCATGCATTTAGGCATTATCTATTACCGTCACTATTAATTAATCAGTTTTAGACTTATTTTAGAGAAGTAATAACCTTTTACAAAAGCAAAAATAAGAAATAAAAATATGTAAAATAAGATTCCCAATGAAATACCAATAATTCATGCCATTCCTCGCAATTTAACGGTCGTCCGACTGCCTGAAATAGTCCATCATTGTGCTGAAAATATCAATTTAGGGGCGACAAAGATGACAAGCTTTCATTGCGATCGAGGCGACGTACAATTTCATAGGCGTTCGTTCATACCTCGACATTTTGATTGACAGATTTCGAGCACTAGCTTTCGTTTGAATTTTGACAGTCAATAAAAGCTACAGGGTTGTCTATGTTGTTTTTAATGCTATTAAATTGTTAGCCAATAACTTCATATAGACACAATAATCAGAAAAAGTAAAACGGTCTAGCTAGCGTATGCGTAGCTGCTATCCGAATTGTATCCGAACTTCGAACGTTATTCTGAATTTTAATGAACTGGTTTTGACAGTTGGGCGTTAGTCATAGTCGTCGTGTGCGCATGGAACGTATTCAAATAAAAATAACATAAGAAACGTAACGATTGAGATGTATTTAGTTAATGAACAAAAATTGGTGCATGTACAGTCGGTGTCTGTTTATAGTTTTAAATCAATAATAAAATTCTATATGAACATTATTAAGATGGACATGAAAGAGATTCTTCCAGTGTAATGTGAAATAAACTTGAAGGTCGCCCCACGGGGGAATACCACTGTGTGAGTGTTTTGTTTGTGACATTTTATTTATCATGTAAATATTTTCTCGGGGAAATCTCAGAAACAAAACATTATTAGGAACAGGGATGCGGTGTCGCTGTGCTAATACAACTATTTAAGATGGAGATAATATAGGCACATACACAGAGGTACAACAAATTATACATATTGAATTATCTACTTCAAGTCTATCATATCATTTGTATGGAGAGACAGAACTGTTTAAATAAACTTATTGAACTTATTTAAGTTAGAAATAGCAACTACACTTGTAATACTTACGCATTATTCATAGGTAGGTAAAGGTCAGACTTCTTCCAAATATACTTTACCTACACTATTGTTGGCACATGAATATCCTACGATATGATTCCGCTTTCAACACGTATTCGTCCCTAGGGGAGATATATGTTCATTATTAAACCAAGATCCGCTTTTGATTAATTTTAGACCACTACATTGATATGGGAATTTATTATATTTTAAACCAGTACCCCGCGGTTTCACCCCCGCTAGTCGACTCCTATTGGTCGTAGAACGCTGTTGTTGTGTTGGACTCTCCAACACAAAAATATTTATTGAATTCGAACCAGTAGTTCCTAAGATTGGCGCGTTCAACTTAACAAATACATTCTTCAGCTTTATAATCTAAGTTTGGATTTTCCTCAAGAAAAATTGTTTTAGCCAGCAGCTTAGAACACGTCGGTGTCTGCAACTATCTCTATGTACTGTTACTACCCGGGGTGCTAAGACAGGAAACCTCCACGTGCGCCCGTGGACTGGAGTTCCCTCTCGGATACGTCCGGGGGGAAGACCAGTTTTTCGGGCCGGTGCACCCTGGGATGCGGGAAAAAACTCTTCCTTAGGCACTTTGCCCGTATGCGAATAGCCTGTCAGGTGGACGCTCCAACGCGTGTCCCTCTGAATAGCAGAGGGCACAACGGCGGAGCGGGCTTGCGGACGGTGAGTAATGGGTAGCTCGCCGTCCGACCAAGGACCAAGCCCGGGTCGGTGGCGCGTCGTGTTTCGCGCCAAATGCCTGCTGGGGTCGCGGGTTTTTCTTAACCCAGGATACCGTGGCCCCGGAACGTAAAGGGCATCCGAAGGAACACGGGAGGATTTTAGTCAGTAAGAGTCTGACAGTCCCTTCCGCCCCACCCAGGGCGGGAGGACTCATTTGATGATTTTACCACCTAAAAAAAAAACCACCTAAATGTAAGCTTCTTGCCTAAACTAATTATGAATTGAAGATAACCATGTTTACAATTTGTAACAAATCCGTTCAGTCGTTGCGGTGTGAGAGGTACGAGACAGACAATGACCTTTTTTTTTTATTCTGCATTGTCCCACTGCTGGGGAAAGTCTCCCGATAACCTTCCATTCCTTCCTATTTGTAGGTTTCCGCCTCATTACCTTGGCAATGGCATCAAAATTAAGTAATTTAAGCCTTCTTCTTAAGGCGGCGCTAGTCGCGAGCTCGGACTCACTGGCAGGCATGGTCAAAAACCATGATATTTCACCGGAAATCGAGCCATATTGTACATGTGTGCGCGAGCGTCATCCCCCTGTGGAGAAAACAAGGGAAAACATTATTCAGTGAGATGCACGATCATTCAGAGTAAAAGGCGCGCGTAAAAAAATACGAAATAGCCTTTAGAAGATGGGGTTTTATGAAAAATTCACTGCACCAATTAATTTCAAATAAAATTTATTAAATTCTTCGATAAATTTGCTGTGTCGGTACGGACTTCGTTTTGGAAATTTGATGCTTCTTTAGCTTCTATTTTAAACCTAAATTTGTGTTAAAATTAGCAAAAAAAAACGAATCTTTAGAAGCTCGTAACTTTTTAATAGCTTCATATTTTACAATTCTGCTTCCGTACAGACAAAATTAATAATTAATGAGACAAAACGATATCATGTTTAATTTTGGATGTACCTTGTCAAATAGTGGAGTAAAACCCCAACGAAGTTTCTATGGAAAAAATGTTGACTTGTTTGACCTTAATAAGGTAAATCAGCTGCATCGTCATTCCGTCCAGAATTGCCTTAGCTTATAATTGCTTTAAAATGTAATAACGCCGACTAGTAACACCACAAACTTGCCGATGTTGGCAATTTAACCACTAGTCTGGTATTCTCGCCTCACCTGGAATACCATAGGCTGGTAAATGTTTAGAGATACGTCACGAGACACAATTTCCGGCGTGCCATGTTTCCGCAAGATATTCTCGTGTTACGTAGTGTACTTGCCACACTTGCACCATTTGTAACGACTGAATTTTATTTCTTACAAATCATTATCTACATAATCTGCACTATATCTAGTTGATTTAATATTATACAGAGGAAAGATTTGATTGTTTGTTTGTATTGAATAGGCTCCGAAACTCTTGGAACGATTTCAAAAATTCTTTCACTTGTTAAAAGCTGCTCTGATTCTGAGTGACATAGGCAATAAGGGAGGGGGGGGTGAGCGGTCGAAGCCGCTAGCAAAAGCTAGTGAAAAATATATAGCGGACGTGATCTTCTGGAATAAAATTAAAACTAATACAAAATAATGAAGATTCGCCAGAATATTCGCTTTTTAAAAAAAAAAACATTTTATTTAAAAAAAGGAACTTGTTCCCTTCCATTAAAAAAAGTAATTTCGACCTATATGTTAAATTCCCTATGTGAATGAATGTGTGAATATGCAGGTTAAACTTGATCATCTGCAATGAGTTTGAGGACCAATCGGCCACCAGCAACTGTAAAAACAAGTTGGAGTCCCACCGATAGCAACTAAACCATTTTCTTTTATAAAGTTTTTTTTATAATATCTATATTCGACATAAATGATAGTCAAAAGAAGTATTAGTTGTAAGACGGATCCATCTTTCCAAATAAAGAGTTGGGGTATGTTAAATATGAGCAATGAAAAAAAAAATACAAAATTATGAAGTTGAATGCTTGAATGAAAATTTTGGTTTGTAAAACACGATGAGTCGACGATGTGTTACTCTGAACATGCATAACATATCCGTGCCGATTCTTAATTCCTTCACCCTGTTAATAGAACTCACGCCTATGTATCACCTAGCGCGGATGTTACCTTTAACTTCTCGACGCTGAGCTGAATATAAAACAAGTCTTTTCCCACATTATCTGCTACAAATTCCATACACTTAGCCGTCTTCAGAAAAACTTCTCAACGGGTCCAAGCGTAATTGCTCTAGTTACTAATCCTTAGTGCGAAGAGAATGTAGTAATGTTTTACATTACCAGAAAATGATCGTTAAACTTCGCCATTAATTTTGAGGGTACGCACGTTATTCTGAGAGCTGCACGTTGCTGAACGTTTAAGTCTTGATTTACGGCTTTGCTACATAATTAGTGAAAAAGCGATAAGGTGAGTCGCAATGGTCGTGCCTGGTAGTCGTTCTCAAATTGAAAGTAGCGCTGTTGTCCCCGACCTCTCGTCCTGGCCCATTGCCAAGAAGCCCGGTCGATTCGGTGCCCCTCGCGCGCGGGGCGAGGGCATCGCCTGGGTAAGGCTCCAAACGAATCCTATGTCTCGACCTTATTTCCAAACGGATGTTTCTTACTTTCGCTTTTAATGTGGCTTTAAACCCTGACGAAGGTCTCGGAACCAAACATTGTTAGATATTACTAACATGGAAAACCCTCGCGCGAACAAAATCGGGGTACAGATTTGTCAGTTCCTGTTCCATTCTTAACTTCGTGATAGAATTCATAACAACTAGTCGTAGGCTCTTGTAGTAGTTGTAATATTATATTTCCAAATCCTGATAAGGGTCCGAGACTCAGGGAAAGACGTGGGAACCGCGTTTGTTGTCGACACTGGCGCATCGACATATTTTAGCAAGCAGCGGTTTTCGAGTAATACCTGTGGAGTTATTTATACTTTAAAATAATTGAAAAAAAAATTGTAGGGACTATTGAAAAAGTACTTCTCAAAAATGGCACGTTGTCAAATAAAAGTAGCACGCAACATAACTTCTCGTTTCCGCCATATTGAGTAGATGCTGTGATAACAGCGAACCTGCGAGTCACCAAAAATCCTTTCAGCCATTTGGTTATACGAGATATTGACTCACTTCATAAAAGAAGTACCTAATACACAGCTAAAAACTCCTGCCCCCCTGTACTGTAGGTACCTACATCTTTATTATGAAAAAGTCCCTGTATTCTTTTAAATGGATGTCACGCTTCTACTTAGAAACAAAGGTTTCTTACAAAATAAAATTTGATCAAGATACAAGGTCTTCTACGATTTGTGAATGACGCATCATAAACGTTCAATCGAAATGCTGCACCACTGGCTACAGAAGTTTGAACCTTGGGCGAATATTATAGGAACCTTTGCCAAACCTGAGATGAGCAGTCGTTGAATGCTAATGTGGGAAAACCTGGTGAGGTAGCTAATCATCCTGTAACCTATCACCTGCATCCAGCACTAGCCTGTGGTAGAACAAACGATTTGAGCTTACTGCAATACTGTCGGTACCCTTGCTATCTCAATTAATCAAATTAAAAGAGACTGATAACTAAATTTAGAGATTGTTCCAAAATACTGTTATCAACAGTAGATTTCGCAAGGCAGATTAATAATTTGCCGACTTGAAATTGTTTAAGAAAGCTTTCAATTCGAAGCCCAAAGTTTTGTTAGAAGAAAATATTGAGGGTTTTTATAAATTACTAGAAGGAATTGTTGCTTGATGGCTGAAATACTCAATTGAAGTAATCAGCGTCTAACTGCATCTTGAAGAAAATCGATCACCACTTCAACTAAGTCGAAGGCACGGCCATCAATTGCTCGTTACACAACATAATTGGTTGTCATTTCGTTCCTTGTAGCGTGTAATTCACCGCTGATTGCCCAGATTTAGTTACGAATCCAATTCCAAAACAACAAGTTGACCTTTTTGTGAGAACTTAAGTGAGATAACAATAGAAACCGAGCTCACTTCTCATTTCTATTCATTGAGTTATTGAATAAAGCTATTTTTCTCCAAATACTTGATTTAGATTGGCATTTAAAGGCATAAAAAGAGAAAGAGGTATGATAGATTTGCCATATTTTAAATACAACTGATCATAAGGAGTTCAGTCAAATCTTTAATACTTGGTTTTTATGATAATTTCATATGAAACTAGATTACACTGCAGTTGTATCTATTATATTGAGAAGTTTAGGAGCACACATACTTTTAGTGGGTATCGAATTAACTACAAAAGTATATCTGGGAAAACAATATCGCAAAAGTCAGTAATAGACCATAAATTGCTGGTGATACTTTTTGTTGGTAAAATAATAGTAGTAAAATAATCAAGTAAACCTATTTGTAGTCAAAGCTGTCTTCCATGCTTCCACCCGACCCGAACGAACTAGACAGAAAATCCAGTGTCTATGTTTACTTCTCTTCGAGTCGTCGCGGCTACTGGTTTCTCAAAACTTTTTCCTTTGGGAAGCTTTCCAATCCACGATTGCCGAATTTGTTGGCGATTCTGACGTTGACAGACGGAAGTCAGCCTGGCCTTTCGTCACAGCCCGCTTTTAGCTTAATAAAACGTTACATTAACTAAAGAGGCTCCATTTTATACTCAATTGGACCATTTCGTTGTCCGCACAATGTCGTAAATTCACAGTGTATTTGTTACGGAATTAATGTGTGTACCTTCCTAACTTTTTATTTCCAGTTTGACACGTCTCATTAAAATGTAATGTTGAAATGATTTTCCTTAAGTGCAGTTTCTGATTTTAGGTATACTTAACATTAATCAATGACTTTGATCTGTATCGAACAAGACGTACATAATAAATCAAGTGAAATTCAAATAGAAAGATTAAATTATGAAATGAACACGAAGTTACCACACGAATACAAAGCCTCGGATTAGATTACCGTCCGCCCGCCTGTTGCCTAGACTTTCAAAGCTGTCTAGTACAAACGCCAAACAAACGAATGATCAGTAAGACACTCGACACTCTTCAGTTGCTCGTACAACAAAACTCCTTCCTTGTTAGCATTAAATCTGGAGCTCGCTTTCTGCTAACTTGTCTCGATTAAACAAAAGAGCCTTCTAGCCATTTTGCCATAATCTTATTCCTACAGCCAAGTCTACCTTTAAAGTTGGCTCATTGGCTGGCTCAAGTGTAATATTCCTTTAACCGATATGATGCTCATGCTCGTGTAAACGTATCTAATCCGTTTTTTGTTGTGGACTGCTTTAATAACTTTCAGTCCCCTGCAAGTTTTGAGAACATTTTGACCTGACATAGCGAAGTTTCGGAAGAATAAGAGCTTTTGGTTTTGTAACCACTGTCACGTCCAAGAACCAAAAATTCAAAAACATGCGACGCCTACCAACCCCCCTAGACCCTCGTGTTGCATGACAGCCCACTCCCTACACAAAGGAGGTTAGTGTCCCATCAAAAGTGGGAAAGTAATAGGCTGGTTACGCTAATTGCTCGTGGTATACAAATAAATAATCCTACCTCCTTTTTGATTCTTCAACAATAGAATGTTGTTTACCTACGCATTTTTTAAACACAGAGGCTATTTAGAGGCGAATTTATAAGAATAGCGTTGTTATAGAAAAAGGTAGGTATTTAATAATAGAAATATTTTTTATGTAGGCATACGTTTCTTACAAAGGACTCATAGATGTTTAAATGTATTGAAACAGAATATAAACTTCATTATACTACTACTCAAAAGTAGCATGAACATGAACACTTTCATTTTTTTTTAATGAACCTATAAAATGCCAATGACTCAAATGGTGCGTAACAAAGCAATTGCTAGTATTCACAATTATTCTAAATAATATTACTATAATTATTGTTACTAACACTATTAAAAGGCTCCTGCAAGCTTCACCAGATAAAGATGAATATTATGTTATGTTTGTCTTAATACCAGTAAAAACCGTACTACATAAAGTCAATCAATATTTATTTAAACACATATCTCGATAAAAGACAACACCAACACTATACATCATAAATATGATGTATTGTATATTGTGAGCTCCAATATTTTTACGTTGTTCAAGGAGGCTGTTTTATGCTCAAAGGAGCAATAGAAAAGGGATTAGCAAGGAAAGTGCGTCGGAACATTAAAATAAAATGAAGACTGTTTATAAAAGTTCTTTGGAAAATCTTTCCGTTTAAAACGATGTGGTCAAGTTCTTTCAGTTTAACTTGAAACTTGAAACATTGCATAAGACGGATTGGAGATTTTACTGAACCCAACACAGATATTAGAGTTGAGTGCTTCGAAACTTGTTTTAGGGCTAATAAAAAAGTATGGTTTCCTTTTTTATCTTCAACTAAATTTTAAAATCCTGCTTGATGATGTCACTGTCGGGTCACCGATTATCATAGTAAGCCTACTACATAAGACAGCTCTGCTTTATTCTAAACGCTACTGGAACCTTACCTTACCTAGCTAAAACTAAATAAAAATGACTACAGCTTTTTTTTTTCCCACAGCATGGATGACATCGAGCTAAGGAACATCCAGCTGCAGTTCCCGAGTGCGCTGCGGACTGGCGGAGAAGTGGGCTGTACGGAGGTGCGCGTACGCACGGATCGGGGCGACATCGTCGTCGCCGTGCAGGGCGACCGCTCCAAGCCCGCCATCATCACTTATCACGATCTTGGGCTCAACTGTAAGTATCCTCATGATTTATCCCTTCTTCCTTGCGCTGTCTTGGCTTCGTGCCCATGTCCGCCTTCAGAATGGCGGTTTTCCTTGTTTTGTGTTTATGTATTTTTAGGCACGCGGGCACGAAATATGACATTAAAGATTTCACGATGTGTTCTTTTGATATATGTAATAGGATGTATAGTACAAAATTATGATCTTGACACTGTTAGGATTTAAATTTATTTCTATTGTATCATAAATTAATAGATGTTTTAACAATTAAAAAACTGTAATATTGTTCTACCATTTTAAATCAAACCAGAAATTATGCGCTATTGTATACACGTGTAAATGCTATCAGATCAATTTTACTAGTTTTTGCATTGTGAAGAAATGATGAAAGAAAACGATGGCTGTTATTGGCTTTGATGAGATAATTCGAATACTGCTCCCGGCACGGTGTCCGACTACCATTTGTGCATGAAATGTTTTTACGCACTTTGTATGTCTAGTTCTTTTCTCGAAATTTCTGCACCCGTTCAAAATGAAGAATCTTATACCTATATGTAAGTACCTACTCACGGGATACTGAGATACATTTTAGGAAGGTTTTGTTTGCTAAATTCAGTCTAAAATTCAAAAGTTTAATGTTCACGATGTCCACTGTGAATAAAAAGACTAATAATGCTTAATTGTTCCTTTTTTAGCACTACTTCATTAACTCGTTTAGAACATCCCTATAATGGGTAATTAAACCATTCTATAACACCTGGAATTGCCGATGTATTCCGCACCTAGTAACTACCATAATAAAAAGCAGGATGGCCGCCATTTTATGTTATCCTAAATGACAAAATAGCCCAGAACGTCGAAGGCATTTGACCAGTTCTGAAAAAACGTTACAATTTTCAGATTGACATTTTTCATCTACCCTATTTTAAATCGAGTTGGGATCTCAAGATTACCAATTATGGCAGCACATTTTTGCGTTAAAATTTTGACTAAAAGTCATTACTACTAAGAAAAGACCGCCGCTAGCTACTTTTTTTTTAGATATAAAATTGATTGAAAACTTTCAACAGTTTGTTATCAGAATCTCAGAATCAGATCGCGATACATTCTCACTTTTGTGGTGGAAAGTTCTTCATTATAAAACCTGCTACTATCGACTTTTCACTCCATATGTCAACATAATGTAGAGAAAGCTTAGTGATGTTACGGTACGATTTAGATTCCCTTTCCCTTCATAGTTTACTTTGATGTAAGTATTTAATGTTCTGTGTTCTATATTTAATCTCTTTGTTGATCGCATTAACTCAATATTTTCACGTCTAACGAGATTTTAACATTCATATTTTACAGAGAAACGTTTCATTCACGTGAAACGTTTTCTTAATTAACTCCTTAAATAAATAATTAATACCAAATGTTTGCGAACAATTATAAATTTACCCTTTATATTGAGAGGGTAACTTAAGATAAAGTGAAACTCTTTCTTTCGCAACGAAAATGGTTAATATTTGACTTCATTATAAAGGCTGAGACCATACTACGGCCGTCTGATTCACAAAAGGCAGGTGAGGTCGTTCGGAAAATGAGATACATTTTTACGGCAGCTACGAATTTCGCAGATTCGTTCTATAAATAGATTCACGCCAATGCGAGAACGTATTTTGTGATAACAACATTCATATTTCACTCATTCAGTGAATCAACATTTTCTTAAACAAGTTTGTCAGATGGAAAAGACGTGAATATTTCGTTTCATTGACCGAAACATCGAAAATCATATTCAAGGAGTTCTATTCGTAGGAGTTTTATAGCAAATTTTATAACCTTTTCGTCTTGTTCAACGATCGGTAATTGAAATACATTAAACTGTGAGGAATACTTGCAGTTCTAAATCATGAAAACGTAAGTCTAGATCTTCATTGTAATAAGGTTTTTATTGATTATGTAAGTTTAGTTACGTAACTTGCGTGCTGCTTCAAAGTAAAGCGACGCTTTCAGGTGGTGTAATTTACATTGCTGCGAATAGAACAAGATTCCCTGTGTTCAGAAATCTTTTGTAGCCGTAGTATAGGTCAATATTGGCTTTGTTTGATGGATTACGTCAGGAACGTTCCGAGACCAGCATGCTTTGTGATACGCCTATATCTTCCATTGTACATGTCAGAACTTCAATACTCAATTTCTCTATTGCGCTCCAAAATGTACATAATAATATATGTAAGTTTACATTAGCTGGTGGGTTGTAAAAAAGACACAATGTTGGACCCTGTCAGGCACAGCATATTTATTATATGCTTTTGGGAGAAAATATACTTCTCATTGAATTACAAAGAAAATAGAATTCTTGAACACGAAAAGATAATTATGCTTGTACAGCCTTGGTGCGCCAATGCCTAGGATACGTCGAATCGATTTAACAATATCATTTTGTTATATCCGTTTAGATTCTAGATTTCCTTTTAAATTAGGACAGTAGTATTTGAGCTCCAACTGATTTATATTTAAGCGCTTGTTTTAAAATGAATGCTGTTGAATGAGTTTTGAGTGTAGTGCAGATTATGTATAGACGCCAGCACATCAACCTACCTTAATTTGTCAAAATTCTTTAATAGATTTTCAACCTTATCACAATAGTGGAAGGTTAATGTTAGATAAGTGAAATTCGACAAATAGCAGTAGGTCGACCTGCTGGCGTCTGTACTTCAGTGGTATAGTTCAGCGCTCAATGTGAATTCAAATTGAAACTAATTTCAGTTGATTCAACATCACTAACTTCTGCGCTGTTATCCTATTTTTGTAAAAAATAACAGCAAGGCGCATCGTGGCGGTAGACGCGATCAGCGAAGCTGGTCGCATGCCAGAGGGTCATGGCTGTCCGGATGATCCGAGGATACCGCATGATCGCCGGCGAATCGGCCAACCTCCTTGCTGGATTGCTGCCCTGGGATCTGGTGGCGACGACCCTCCAGCGCGACTATGAGTGGCACGTGGAGGCGAATCCCCGCTGCGTCGACAAGTCGAGGCGCGGCGAGAAGAGCACCGGCGCAATCTCAGGGTAGTATGGAGGGAGCGACTGTCGCAACAGAGCTGCGGGCTGGATAGGCGTCACGGCGTCCTGACTTACTGCCTGACGCAGGTCCTCACCGGACACGGAAGTTTAGTGAGGTACGTGTGTCGGATAAGGAGGGAAGAAACGCCTGGGTGTCACAGTGGACCATACGGTGCAGGACTACCCCGCTTGGGCAGAGCACCGCCCGCCGTGTCCTCACGACGGCGATAGGCGGTGACCTCTCACGCCCGGCATTGGTCGAGGCCATGCTGCGGGGCGAAACGGAGTTGGAAGCGGTGTACTCCTTCTGAGAAGCAGTCATGCTAGCAAAGGAGGAGGCGGGACGCGTGGAGGGAGAGGACAGCTTCTACATCACAGCTCAGCCCCAGTGAAAGACGCCAACGGCGAAGGATGTCGCTAGACGATCTCCGGCCACTGTAGGCACGGGCATACGGGCGGCGAGAAATGGGCGACTTGCTGTCCGACCATGGACCATGCCCGTGTCGACTCAAAGAATGTCAGCGCAGTGACGGGTCGCCTTTAGTGGGCCAAAGCCTGTCGGGATCGCGGGACTAACAAATTACCGTGACCCCGGAACGTAAAAGGCGCATCGTGGCGACTATAAATAAGCTGGCAGCATAATTTAGACGCATTTGGAGCGTTTAATCCAATCAATCAGCAAGTATCGGATGAGTTGAAACTGTAAGACGTCGAATACCGACTGGATTTTGAACACGGGAAACAATTACTCGTATATAGTTTTTTCAGTAACCCATACGCTTTTGAGAGTAAACTTATTTATTAACTGTTTAATTGTTCATGCAGCAATATAACTATATCTTATATCATGAACACTGTAATAGAAGTGAACGGGACAGGTTAACGAGTACACTGAAAAGCAACACTACAAAAGTTATGGTGCTACAGTCCCAGTCACAAGACATAAAAACTGTGAAAGTACCGTAGATGCACGTTCCAAGAAGTAGATCTCTATGGAGAAGAACGTGCAAGACTTCTTTCGTGCAAGAACTCTTTTTAGATCGCCAGAATTATTACAGAACCTTTGTTACATCATTCATTTGAGGTGGTACATTATGTGAGAACGATGTAGCAAGTTTTTGATTAAAAGTGTCCAGAGTAACAATTAAAACAAAGACAATTCAAAAACAAAATGATCAATAATTATTAAAATAAACCGTGGCAGCTAAGAGATGACCAGTCTCAACTGACAGCGCCCGCTCACGAACATGACACATGCATCAGCACCATTCAGCTCAACCATTTTGGAGGGAGCTAAATTATTCTACAACTATTCAATATATTTTTAACCAACTTCAAAAAGGAGGTTCTCAATTCGGATGTTTCCATTTTTTTAAATGTTTTGTCGGGCATTACTCCGTCGCTTACCAACCGGTTTGAAAAATACTTTTTTGTTCGAAACAACTTTTCCTTCGGAAGTCGGTGGCAAACAAGTCAATGAAAAATTTTTTCCACATATACACAGTGAATACTTCAAGTAGATAAGCTGTCAATTAAATACAGAAATCTTGTGATAAGGCCTCTTCTGTTGAAATACGACCACACATGAAATAACAAGTCAATTAAATATTTTTTTGAAAATATTATTTTTTGCAGACAGAAAAATGTAGGATAGGTACTGAAAAACTGAAAGAAGAATGCCCAAAAAAAACCCAGAGTCGATTAAAATAATTTATGAACAACAAAATAGACCTTAAGTCAGAGGACATAAATACGCTATTCGTTTCGCATAAAACCATAACCAAACAGGCCAGCAGCATATACAGGGTGTAAATTATTTCTATTCTAAAAAAAAAAAAAAAATTCTGCTGGGCGTGGATGGCTATATCCGAAACTATAAGGAATATCAAAAAATGTTGAAAGGAATCTCGAGCCCAATTTTAAAGAAAACTAGAACTGCATCATTGGATTTACAAAAATCAATAATCCTGGCCTGGAATCGAACCCGCTAATTTTGGAAGAAAAACACACCCTGTATTATTACACCATTCAATAGTGTTGCTAATAAGGATCAAATTCTGGGAAGTAATCATATACGGCAAACTTAAGGAAATAGCTGATTTGAAACATTATTTATATAGTTGACTTGAAACATTACAAAAAATCGTTAACTTATCAGTTACAATTTTTTTTACTTGGTGATGGTTTAATCGAAAACTAATAATGGATTTGGGTTATAGTATGTATACCCTACCTTGCCACACATAAGTCGTTTTAATCGATTCTGGGTTTTTACTCCATGTATTTTTGGGCATTCCTCTTTAACAAAAAGAATTATACATTTAAAAATATATGCAGCCGTCCTGAACTGATGCTAATAAAACGGTATTTTTTATATATAGGTAATCAGATTAAATAAAGAAATAAAATTGTTTATTAGACACATGACGCAAGTACACACATGTAAATGAAAAATAAAGCTAAACCAAAAATGATCACGAATGCGCCAAATAGGCCCAGTTTAGCAAAATATCGGGTAACTAGTGACACTGGTTTTCAACTGAATAGTGTGTGTGGGCAATAATAATAAAATCAGTATTGGAGACTATATGAATATGTGTTGTGTGTAAAGAAAATAATGATTATTTCGGAATAAAGACATATAAAAGAAGAAATCTAATAACTAAATACAAAACTAGTACATATTGTTCCGGGTCTGGATTTGTAAACGCAATCACGATATAGAAAAAAATCATAGAGGGGCAATTTTGAAAAATGCTGGTAATTAAGGCCTGCATGATCCTTCATCAGTACTTAGTATTCAACCACAAATTAACGCTTTCTTCATAGTGATTCTCTAAAGAAAGCGTCAATTTGTGCTTGAATAACTAAAATATGAGGTTACTAACCTGTGCTTAAAAAAAATGGTTATCACTTATTCAGAAAATATAATTAAAGTTAAAAAAGTTTTCAAATTAAGATTATTGAGCCAGTTTTAGTGTTCTATTGAAACCTTTATTTAATATGTATGTATATTCTTTTGACCCAGGATACCGTGGCCCCGGAACGTAAAGAGCATCCGAAGGAACACGGGTGGATTTTAGTCAGTAAGAGTCTGACAGTCCCTTCCGCCCCACCCAGGGCGGGAGGACTCATTTGATTACTATACCACCTAAATAAAAAAAAAAAGCTACTGCGTCTCGACCACGCCGCGCCGTCTGCCCGTTGTTTTGCACCGCAATAAAGCACAGTACAATAGACTCTACTATATAGTAGGTAGGTATAAGTGAGCTTTTATGACTTCCGCAATAACCGCTCACATTCCCCTAATCAAATTAAACAATTCTTCGATATTTTCTCCACTGGAAACGTTCTTCAGTCGGTTGGAAATCGAAAAGTTGAAGATGTAACTACTCAAACAATCAGCTATACCTAATGCTCTATAAGAGCGATATCAAATAAATTAACACTGCGCTGATTTATATTTCACTCGACTCGCGTCAATTTCCCAACCTTCAATATGTTTTCTTGTACAATAAATTATTGTTTAAGTCAGCTCAAAGCGGCCACCTTAACTTTGAGTTAAAATAAAAAATGCCATTCAACGAAAGATTTTTGAAGAAAATTTTATACCAGCTAGTAGAGAATCGAATTTTTGCAATGGCCAATTTAAATTTGCGCAAATTGAAAAATAAGCATATGATTTGCAGATAACGAAAACTTGTCATAAAACCGCTTTGCCCGAGTGGCCGCCCAAAGCGGCCATGGGGGTAAGAGCAACGTGGCCACCCCAAAAGTTTTCAAAAAATTAGTAGTTTTTTTATTGACATATACTGTAGTAAATCAGCCAAGTGTCTTCATAACAGATCCTGTTTATAAATGTCTTCTCAGGGGTACCATATTTAATTGCGGAGGATTTAATTAAGTCACGCTTTTTTAATCTCTTTTATTGTTCAGGTTGTTCAGGCTATCGTAGCTTCGCCTCATGATGTCTGGGCTGTTTTCTTTGGTAGTTATTGACCATCTTAACTAAATATTCTATGGAGCCATAATATTAAAGTAATCGTTCAGGTGGCCGCTTTTCCCGAACCGCTTTGCCTTTTCCCCCCATTTTGATTAAAAAAGAAATTTCGCTCACATTATTTATTATATTTCGGAGCAATACCACACAAGAAAGGCCAAATAGATAAGTAACATGAAACGTGTAATGAAACCATTTAAATATAAACAGTTTTGACCAAAACTGGTTGAACTTCCCTTCTATTATTTTAATAAAACACACAAAAAAAAGAAACACACTTTCAGAGCCACACTAGTGAATGTCTGGCGCGGGGTGGCCTCCTTCCCACCGGTGGGAAGGACGTTTGGTTATGCGTACATGTACAGAATGACTACGTAACGTTACCATTTCAAAGAACCGAAAAATGAAGCGTGGCCGCTTTGCCTCCTATGGCCGCTTTGAGCTGACTTCCCCTAATTGCTTACTTTAATTCCTTTCAATATCGATTCCCGGGACTCGCCATTTGTTGAGCGCACACAATAGGCAGATAAACAAAAGACGCAAGTCACGGTCACCCTCTGGCATGCCCGTAGTTCCCCGGCTGTGAACTCCATTAAGGGTTTCAGAAAATAGGTGAATAAAGTTGGTACCAATTTAATAAATTACTGAAACAGAAAGTCGACGAACAATATGACTCATTCAATCATTAAAACATGTAAATCCTGTATTTTAAGTTAGTTATTAACACTACCTACACCCGTGGTGACATTTTAATTGGGCAATTAATTAGTGTGGTTGTCGAGTTAAACCAATTAATTGGCCTGGTATCAATCAAATTATTTCCAACCACCATTTTCATTATATTAAAACAGCCAGATTGTCACAGATGTCATCGCAAATTTAAACGAGGATGCATCAGCACTCAACCTATCATTTAATTTGTTAAATGTCCATCGATCACTTACCAGTCCACCAATTAATTACGAATATTGGAGATAGTCATTACAATATTTGAATTCGGTGTATAATTTTCTCAACGCAAATGTTTTGTGTAACTATTACATTTTATATACAATTATTTCAATTACAAAGATTTTTTTGCCACCCAAAGGCAGGACAATTGAAGCTGCGGTTTGTGCACCTGCTGGCACATGACTGATTTCACCACTCGCCAACGACACATTTTTAAATTCTAAAATGAAAAAAAACGTGCTGCCTTCACAATGCTTTTCCTTTAAAAATGAATTATTACAATTCTGTTAACATTGTTGAAAGACCGTTGTCATTTAGAACTCCGCAACGCATTAAGTAATTAAGTTCAGTATAACCATTGCCACTGTAACATTATCTATTTGTAGGCGATCCCGGTCATTGCCATCAGGTATATAAGTATGGTTTGCACAGGCCCAAATACCGCATTTATGAATCACAAGTAGTTAATCGTTTTTAACGTCGGTCGATTTGCTTACAGAACATTCCGAGAACTAGAATGTTCTGGGTTAAACTGGAAATATCATGAATTCACAAGTTATTGACCCGTACATTTCTGTGGTAACATCGATTTTTCTATCGTTCTCACAATTTCATGTTATTGTATGAGACTGATGATTATACCTACATACCTACAAAAGATAATATTCAACAATTAGTATAATTTTTGTTGCTGTATTAAAGTAATATTACTTTTACTCTTGGCCCATAAGTGCTCGTTCTACGAAACGATAGTCAAATGATTTCCTTTCTATAATAATAATACCTACCTTTCTGTATAATTTTAGAAACACTTCAACAGGCGTCCGTCCGTCTTTTGCGAATTTGGCACGAGCCACGACACCCATTTCGATTTTATTAAAATCCGTTCACTAGTTCAAAAGTTATAATGATATTTGAAACTGAAAGCGACGTCATTAAGGGATTTCGAAGCAAATTGCTAAAAACGGTACTTTATTTTAAAATTCCTTATTTAATGGTAGTCTTTCTCAATTACTGTGGAGAGTTTATTATTTTTTTATAGCTGAGATATACTGAGCTTAGTTTAATGCCGATCTTTTTGTTTGATTTTCTCAAACAAATTGTCGTATTTTCTTTCTATGGATTCTTTATTTATTTCAAGACTTTTTATTTTATTCATTAATTCTCTACCAATCATCAACTTCACATTAATAGGCAATAACAACTAACTCGTGTACCAGTCGATGTAATTCAGGTCATGCATAGTGGCCTCTTCAAGATCGTGCTTTTGCAGGCGTTGTTCCCTAGGTAGGTAGGTGTTCCCGGTCTTACATTGCAGGTACTAAATATCGAGCTGACCGCCTTTCATGATACTTAATATAACATTATCGCGTTAGTTTCTCTTGCGCAAGCTGCCGACGATATCAAGTGCCTATTAACGACTAATAATTACGAAGTTTTATAACATAAACCCTTCGTTATAAACTTGATGTTAGAAAAACAGAGACGATGCTTTTGTAAAGTTTCAGCTTACGGGAAATCATGAATATTCCAAAGTTACTGCACAGCAAAATATGTGGAGGAATACTTATTAACCTGAGTAGGAATATGGCGTAGTCTTTTCCTATATTTATAGAAAAGGTAAAATGGTTATAGTAGGTACTAAATTATGAAAGGAAATTCATCAAATCGATATAATCAATCAACTTGTATAAAGCCTCGCTTCACAATATCCGTTGTCCATCACTCATCATTATCATTCAACTATTGATGTGATAGCCCCAGTTAATTGTAGGAACCTACTTTTTCAGTATTTTATAGATTTCTTTTAGACAAAATGTTAGTGAAGGGTGAAACAGCTGAAGAGTGAAAGTAATAACCTGGATAACGAACCCAATCAAAAAGTAAATCATTTTATTTTTTGAGTCAAATACTATGCCATGGCTACATTCGCGTAAAAATATTTGTAGATCGAGAGCTTAATACTTATTCAGCACCCTCTTGCTCTGTAATGAATTTAACTTACAGATTCGTCCTGTTTGAACGACAGCCTTTTTGGTTTCACTTTGTGACACGACACGGGTTCCGACTTTGGTAACATTCCGCCTGTCCCTCTACAAACACAAAGCACCATCCCGCTTTGTTAGAAAGAAAGAACCTCTGAGGTTAAAGGTTCTGATTGAAATACATTTCCGCTGAAAATGATGCGCCGAAAAATGTTGATCAATACAACATAGCGTGTAGCGTGGGATCGTATAAATAAAAACGAATATTTTATACTATATCTATATACACACATCAAAAGTGTCTAGGGATCAAGCATTTTTATGCGGATTTCTTGAGATTGAGATGTGGCTTTGTAATAAATTTATGATTTTATAAATTTATATGGATCCTTTTTGGTGCATTTCATAATTTGAATCAGGAACTGTAAATCAAATTCGAGTAAAAGATGAAAATCAGCTGTCAATATTTTCCCTATAAAAACATACAACGCATTGAAGACATTATTAGTGCTACTGTTTCCCTACTACTGATTAAAACCAACGTTATTATGGAGCGGCGACGTCATTTAAGCAGGGAAGAAATGCTCAGAGCCGTGGGAATGATAGAAGCTGGTTCCCGGCAACGTACTGTGGCTTTAGCTCTGAATACAAGTCAGAGTGTTATCAGTCGACTTTGGACACGTTACCGAAGCACTGGTACCGTGGCTGAGCGCCATGGAGGACGGTATCGCTGCACCACACGGAGACAAGACCGATACATTCAAATCTTAACTCGAAGAGCTCCAACAATAACCGCCATGATGTTAGCCGTGAGGCTTCATCACTCTTCAGGGAACTTAATTAGCGACCAAACAGTCAGAAACCGCTTGCATGAAGTGAACCTTCATTCCCGAAGACCGCTACGGGTACCACCTATAGCAATGCACAATCGTAGGATTCGATATCAATGGGCTCTTGAACATAGAAATTGGGCAGAAGAACAATGGCGTTTCGTGTGCTTTTCTGATGAGTCTCGTTTTGGTATGAGACCGGATACAAGACGTATACGACACTGGAGAACCCCTGGACGACAACAGCGATTAAAATCCTGCCAGGAAGTCCATCCTTATAGTGGTGGAACCATCATGGTATGGGCGGGTATTTGGATCGGCGGAAGAACTGAGTTGATTTGGATCAGAGGCAACCTCAACGCTCAAATTTATGCTGAGACGATTGTATCAGACGTCATCGTTCCTCTACAAGTGCAAATCGGTCCCTTATTTCAGTTAATGCATGATAATGCACGACCGCACACCGCAAGAGTTGTAAGACAGACTCTCGCCGCAGCTAACATCAATGTCCTGCCCTGGCCTGCTCAGTCGCCAGACTTGAACCCGATTGAGCATGCATGGGATATGCTACAGAGAAGAGCTCTGCCGAATATGGAGGGTATCCAGTCGCAAGAAGACCTTTTTTTGTTGTTGCAACGAACATGGGCGGCCATTCCACAGCGTGATTTGGATGAACTCATTTTGAGTATGCCAAACCGATGTTCTTGTGTTGTTAGTGTTCGCGGTAGAAACACGGATTATTAATTGTTTAAGTTACCCAATAAAATTTTAAAGAAAACTGTTATTTCAGTCTTTTTTTCGAACTTTAATGTTAGTGGTTCAAATGTCAAAAATCCCTTTATTAGGAAAATGGCAAATTTCTTTATGAATGCAAAGGTGACTTGGTTTATCGTTACTGTGACAAACGATAACACTTTATTTGATGAATCCTTAAAGAACATTTTAATTAATATCAATCAGGAGAAAAGTTATTGCAAAAATATATGTTGATCCCTAGACACTTTTGATGTGTGTATATAAAAATCAATGCCACTTTTCGTTGTAATTTTATAACTCAAGAACGGGCCTCACCTATCCAAACCAAATGTTTACGCTTTGTTCGGATTATTTAGTAGATGGTTTATGTGAAGTTTGTACAAAATCGGTCAAGCGGTTCTTCATTTATCACAGTTTTGTAACAAATGAATTCAATGAATGGTGGATAATTTTGTTAAAGGGTATTTTGCTGTCAAAGTAGCGAAACACGTACCGGGTTGCTAGTTTTTACATAAAATATTATATTGTCAACTTAGACGCGCATTCTTCAAAATTGATTTTCTGGAACGAACTCGACAATTCTACGACTTATTTTAAATATGTATTTCAAAAATCATTTGAGCGGCTGATTCAGCCAGTGCTTTCAAAAAGTATTTGAGGTCTGTTCTCACAGTAAAACTTCTACAGTACCGCGGTATTCAGTTGACGTCAGAAGGCAACGGTACCCTCGTGTTACGTAAACAGCTGTTCGCGCACCGACCGCGGAGACGGCGCTGATGTCACTGCGCTTCATTGCACCACCAGCCGGTAATTTATTTACCAACGCTTCGGGAAGCACACGCTGAACCCTCGTCTTGATATTTTAGTGTTAGTGGGCCCGGTGGCCAGTAGACCGTGACGCTCCTAGTAAACGGTAAATTACGGATATCGATAAATCTTCAACGCTTGCTAGAGCGTATCATTTATATATCTAAAGCTTGTAAAAGTTTCAGCTTGGCGGCTTATCCTCCACAGTACAGCCTGTTGCCGGCTTCCGCCCCTTCTGCTTTGGTATTAATTAATATTATGCACTCGTTATTTTTTCAATTCTTAATTTGGCGTTCGTGTTATATGTATAAATGTTTTGTAGGAAGTCATTGGTAAATTGTACAAATTGTATAAATGTTTCGAATGATTGGGTCGGTCGGGTTAGGTGGCATTCAAATAAATTCAACAAACATCATTCTTACAATGGAGCTTATTCGCCTCGGCTTGTTCCGACCCAAGTTCACCAACATGAAAGGACACGTGTAAATTTTTACATCCTTGTCATCTAGTCGGTGTTCGTTGAACACAGATTATCCCTTTTAACCTATTTCTTGTAAGTAGAATCCCTTGCGGCTTGGATCCCGTTCCGAGCACAATCAAAATACACATACCTAATAGAGTTATTATTGTATTTTTTGATAATATTATAAATTACTTGAGAAAACAATAATTATGAACATATATTAAATTATTGCTGTTTTGTATAGTTAAATTGGTATAAGATCCCAGCAAGATAATTTGATGCTGATGAAAAATAGTCAAACTTTGTGGACTCCGGGAATGGGATAAGTGATTCAATCGGACCCTGACCCACAAAGCCTCGAAACACTATGAAGTAAAATATTTTGGCACCATCACTCTTCAATTTCGTAAAAAAGAGGTTTTCATCACCGAACTTTCAAGATACACAAATTCCACGTTTCCGGTTCTAAAAAGGAACTTTCTTTTATATAAAATACATTTATTAACTAATTAAGCTTATTTTCCATAAAGCTAATCATACACACAAAATCATAATGCGGAACCAAAGTGTAGCTTAGAATAATCCATTATGTCGACTTCTTCGGCAACCAGCGCTCGAATCAACTTTGATTATAACTAGGTGTGAAAGCTTGCGGCCGATCTGCAGCTGTCGGCAAGAAAACCTTTGTTAATTACGGCCACGGATCATAACTTACCCACTAACCTACATTTGGAAATCTCAAAATAACTTTATACGCATTAAAACTCACCAAGTCAAAAAGCTTGTCAAATCCCGAAACCCTTCGATTTGACATAAAACTGAGAACGGAGCAGCGCAGGCGAGTCGCTAATCGACTAGAATCGAGGAAGCTGCGAAATGCACTGCCAGATTTACACTAACATTAAAGCAGCCAGTCATTACAAGCACACGAGACTTAATAAACTGCCTTGACTAGGTTTAAAATATAGCAATCGGATTCTCGGCGAACCAAGCTTTTTTTTATTTACTTCAAAGAACTTACAAGGAATATTTGAAGATTTATTAGAGAAAATAGAAGCAAACCTTACTACGTTTAATAGAGGGGAACCGCAAGCGATAGCTTGTCGGCAATTCAATTACTTGCACATTATTGCATTACCTCTGGGGCCGCAATCAACTTAGAGGGCCCTGTGGCCGTAATAGGATTGACATCGAAAACCCGGGCAAAATGTTTAAACTGAAGGGCAGTTTAAGTCCACCAAATAATATTTTTTATTTATTTATAACACATTTGCTCGTAAAAGGTCTCTTTTTAGTATCGTAATGTATCTTATTACGCACTAGTGCGTAATGGTAAAGTAAAACGCACTAGTGCGTAATGGTAAAGTAAAACGCACTAGTGCGTAATGGTAAAGTAAAACGCACGGTTTATCAAGATGCTCCGTCTATAACGAACGGTACTTTTTTAAATCTTAGCAAAGAGTTTTTATGTCAGAAAAGTCGTCAACGTTTTATGAATAAAATTAACTTTGGGAGATGAAATATAATATATAAACATTTTATTCTTTAATTTAATTAATTTTGACAATTAATTACAACCATTTATTTGTTATAAAAACACAAAAGTATGAATTTACTTTATTAGTAATACTGGCTGTTTTTGTGCCGTTGCTATAAACAAAAGACGCTGATGCGCGCATCGCTAATTTGTGAAAAAGTAAAAATTATTCCGCGTGCTTTTTCTTTTTGCTGTAATTATTTTATTTATTTACTCACAAAAGTGTTATAAAACGTCGTATGACATACGTGCGGTTAGATAATTACAGCCTCTGCTTTCTTATAGCAGTCACCTTACGGCTCGTGCTAGCAATATCGCCTCAGCTGTAATTATCAACTTACCGCACTTATATCATAATGTACTATTATTTATCACTTGCTTCTTTGCTATTACAGATATTTAATAATCTAATGCGACCAAAGTTAAATATTGCTATTTAAGCCGGCTTCTATTTAATAGCATTGTCTACTAAGTAACCACATTCGCCACGAAATTATTATGTCAGCAATGAATCAAATAAATATTGATTGAACAAAAATTTACAAAAAAAAAGTCCAAACCAAGGCGAAGCAGACGATCCCCGCTGGGCGGGGCTCCATTTCTGTCTGCAGGGTTTAAAGGAACCTTACCAGACTGAACCTCGGGGGGCCCCCAAAACTAACATTACTTTATTCGTGGCTGAGTGAGTATTTTGTGGCTCGGTTTATTACTTCCTATATTATAATTATTCTGCGTATTAAAAATCTATGAATGGTAGCCTAAAATGAACGAGAGAAAATAATAATTGTAATTTTTGTGAATGATTTACAGTTTTGAGATTAAATCTTAAAAATATTATTTTTCAACGGATTTTATGAAAAAAGTCCGAATAAACGAGGTTAATAACTTAATCTGCTGCTTACTTAGTCTACTTAAAAAAATATAATAACAACAGGTAGAGCTTTTCTTTTATCAACCCTCGGGTAGAGTCTACTTAACCATTTGTCCATGATTCATGTCCAAGCTGCAAAGTGAAACTTTAATTAATGATGCTCGCGCTTATAAAAAATGTTTAGCTCCATTCCGGAATATGGTTGGCTAAAAAGACTATCGGGCTAAGAATATTTTTTATTTTTGTTATTAGCTAATAGAATTCATCCCAGATTCCAAGTTTCCTCACGTACGAGTAATGCATCCGAAAATAACTTAAAACTTAATAAACTAATCAAGTTATTAAATTGTCATTGCTTGATATTAATATCACCTCTCAAAGCTTATTAATAAAAGCACGTTTAATGATTCAGAAGCACTTTGCTAACGAAGGATCCTGTCCTAATGATTGTTTCAAATTATTACGTACTACAACATTGATCCAGCAGGAAACAAATGATTCTAAAATGATATGCTTTTGTGAAATTTAATGTATGGTGGAGGAAGTTGAAAATTATTAAAAAAAAAAAACGAAATCTCGTCTACAATTAGGCCTGTATGGGTACAGCTTTTTCTAAAAATCAAGAATGTGAAAACTCCAATAAGGTAGGTAGGTATTGTGAAGCCTTCTTGAAGCTTCGAGAACGATCAAAAACTAAAAAGCTTCTATTTGAACTGTTAATTCTTTTTTAAAATAAAATCTGCAGTTTATTTGTAAATTATTACCCCGTTGCGAAAACAGTCGCGAGGAGACGAAGTTAATTAAGTAGGCAGGAAATATATTTTTAGACTGTGCTTGTGCCTAGACGCCTGATATACAGAGGTGTCTTGTTCCGTCCATAAAGTTGCTAAAACAAAACTAAGCTAGAAAAGCTACAAAAAGTCGGTTCATTTACGTATTTTTCATTCTTACATTAATCAAATATCCGAGCAATAAGAACTCTATCCAAAACCACGACATCTTAGCTTTGTTTTAATATCGATTATGCGATAGTAATAACTCAAATGAGTGGCTAAGGACGTGATTAAACATTTCAAGCACACTTGGCAATCTGGCAGAGTATCAAAACTACGAGCTACGATAAGATTTTATATTTCGTTAGCTTTAATACTGCTCTCACTCTTGTAATAAAAGTCTAATTTTCACGTCATTGTTTTCTTAGCCTTTTTTTACGTGGTAAAATAATGACTGGACGGACGGACGGGAGGGACTGTCAGACTCGTACTGAGTAAAATCCACGGTGTCCGTTAATAGCCCTTTACGTTCCGGGGTCACGGTTACCTGATAAGACTGTCCGGCTACCCAGGAGACGGTCCCACGACCCCGGAATGTTTTTCTAGCTTGGATTATTACCTGAAATGTATTGTATAAAAAACTCAAAAGCATGTTGCTACGCTGACCACTTTATTACGAAATCTATGTTACATAACATTTTATCTAACATAGGCATAAATTCTCATATATGTAGCAGAACTTCGGAAAAACTAAGTTCATAAACCACTCAATTTTCTCCTATTAAAGAAATAACGAGCAAAAATCAGTAAAAACCACATTTTCCATTCGAGTTTCATTTTCATTCGGAATCCCGATGTGAAATTACGTAACGGTTTCCTTTACGGCGACCTCGGCTCAGCGCTACCCGCTACTACAGCCTGCTACTCTAAACTTGGTCACATGTATTTTTTTATAATACTGCTTTCACACATAGTTATATAATAGTGGAAAAAGAGCAAAACGATGTCGTTCACAATTTATTTCAAGAGGAATCTAATAGAAAATCCTTGTTAAGCAGGCACACCAATGTTTTAAACCAGTTATTAAGAGATATTCATATTTTTTATGATGCATCGGTAAATCCCTTAATCTTAATATATATAAATCTCGTGTCACAATGTTTGTCTTCAATGGACTCCTAAACCACTTAACCGATTATAATAAAATTCGCACACCATGTGCAGTTCGATCCAACTTGAGAGATAGGATAGTTTAAATCTCAAATTATAGTCGCAATTTTAATAATATTATAAAGATTGCACCCGTGCGGAGCCGGGGCGGGTCGCTAGTACCTACATAATTTTTCAAGATTTAAAAGCGAAAAGAAACGGTTTTCGTCTTTGTTATTAAATTTCGTATCTATAACCGATTGATTTTGAGTAATACGTTAAGCCTTTCTAAATAATAAAACAATAAGTACTTTTTAAAATGAAAAAGGTAAAAATACAGCACTCTAAAAGCCGAAATTGGGAGTTTCGAAGTGGATATCATATGCGCATAATGTAATGAAACATTTTATGTTGATCAGGTTGTCACACACATGCAAAGCTCGCTCCACTGAATCAAGTAATTACTGATAGCGACCGCGTATAGATGTAAGTTCGCCTCTTGCGTGCCTTTGTAACGTGATAGCGGCCGGTGTCGGCCGATCTAATCAACCTGACACACCGGTTGATTGCTTGCATTGTGCCATTGACTCGAGATCGCCATGAAACCCCTTTCCCCTCTGCACTAATTTCCACTATCCGGAATTAATGATGGTCTGTTTTAGTTGGCATTAGTGACTGGGAAACATACGTAATTCAGAGCTTGTGCATCTATTCCCAGTTTGTAACTAACAATTGTTCGCGGCTTTGCTTGTCAACGAAATATTGAGAGCCAGTGCGCTACGTAACAATCACATTGTTACATCGAACCTTGTTTAGAATACACGTTTTCGTTGTTAGGAATTCGGTGCCCAAAGCGAAAACATACTCCTATGTAATTGGTTAGGATAAACGTACATATAGCGTAATTAGAATATTACGCTATATGTGTGTATATATATTGTAATTAGAATGCAAGCTTTCTAAACATTAAACAAATGGATAATTTAACTAGAAATTTGAAATCTAGCTATTGATAATAATTATCAGAAATCAATGAAATCAAAGCTGACGCCAACCATTTCCCTATTGATTACGAAGCCTGATTTAAACACGCCGTATACAGATTAATCCGAAGATAACAAGGAAGATTAAAGTAGACTCTGGAAGCCGACGTTAGTTATTTTTGCTAAACGAACATTGTGTATCCTCAGATAAGCAATGTTTCTTCAGCAAAAATAACTCTCCTAGTTTTCTTTACGGAAATTGTGTACGCGTTTTGAATATCATTGTGTGCATGATGTATACAGATTTGTGGAGTATTTATAAGGAAGGGATAACATGTTATTATCAGCGTATGATATTGAAAGGCGGGCTTTCCTGGGACACCCGTATCTCTGGCTGTGAATGAGACCTTTTCACTCATTCACGTCTTCAGCACATTCTGAAGAGCGTCAAAGAATAGTTGAAAGGACTCTCTGTGACAAGTTTATATGAGTTTTAAAACGCGTCGAGAATACTGAATGCCCCTCCTTCGCTCGTTTTTTGGGTCACTATCCCGAATTGGTTTGTTACTGAAAACGGTTGTTATCGTTATTGAAGTGGACGCTTTTTTGTTTCCAGCTTTGTACTAAATTGCCGTGTTGCTGCAATTTATGAAATATAACCTTTCTTTATGTTCGTTTCTCCTTTTATAAAACTTACATAAGTCCTCTACTCCACTGAGACGACCTGGATTCTTTATTGGCTGAGTAATCCAATAAATACGTAATATAGGCTAGGTGTATACCTGATTTTCATATAAAGCTATGTCGTAATACCCAAAGCACAGTTTAATTTATCATTAAATATTCATATTCCCATTAGTTCAGCAGTTTGCTCGTTTCGAAATTGTTTCAAATTCAAGTTCACTTATTTAACATACATATGCTGACATTTACTGTAGGGTAGGCAGAAACAACAGAACATCTGTTACCATCCTTATAAAACTCCATGGTTCATTCACGGTCATACATCTGGCTGTGGCCAGATCCACACCAACCACCTGTTGCGAGGAATTACGTAACTAACCTTTCTGAAGAACATCTCCAATAAGGTCATTGTATGTCCTTCTAGAGCGCACCCTCCCGGCGATTTCACTGAAATCAGAATTTTTAAATAACTTTTGTTAGTGGCCTTTCGTTCACAAATGCGCGGGTTACAAAATACAGTTACAAAACCTTAGGAGCTAATTATTTCCATGGTTTCAATTGTTCGTTCTTGTGAAGAGCATTTTAACTCCGTGGTTATTGATATAAAATGGTTGAATTTTTTTATAGTTTACACTAAAAATGTGAATATTAATATCAATTAACTTACAGAATTTCGATACATATGACTTGAGTAAAATATTACATAGAGAGGCAGCTTCAAACCATTAATTTTTTTCCACTTAATTCTTATACCTAAATCTAAGATTTTATTTCTCTGTTTTACTAAGTCGTTTCATGTTATGTGAAAAATTTTTAGAGTTTTACGAATTTACACTCCCAAATGAAAAAAAAAAACCATTTTGACCATTTGCCGTTTTGCGAATTAGGCTTTTAGAGAATTGACCATTTTAAGAATTAGGCGTTTAGAGAATTTGCCATTTTGAGAACTTGTCCTTTTGCGACTAGGTTGCCATTTTGCGAATTTAGACTCTTTGCGCCTAAACTCTTATGTTCAACATCAAACTTCAATACTTTACCTGACTTTTAGTAGGAGCTTATGTGAAATGACAAAGTTTTATACGACACAGCACATTATTTTGAGCGAACACTGAAAGTTCTTATTGTTGCAAGACGTACAAGCTTGATATGAGTATAGTTCTGTGAAAGCGCGAAAGAATAACTAAGTCGGGAGCATGTCAAATATTATGTACACTGACATGACTTTATTGTTCTTTTGTAATAAAACTCATACGAAAGTTGCGTGAAATATTTAAATATATTCATACTATGGTGGTGTGGTTTAGAAAAGTTAGATGTTAGTTTTGTTACGTACTGAGGCGTGTTTGTTGTGTGACAATATTTTATTTTACATGCTGACGTGTGTTACATACCGTCAGAAGCGTGGTCCGTGCGTTCAAAAATATAAGAGAAAAAACATCCGTACAGAAATAAAGTAGCTTTTATGAAATGAGAAATTCGGTTTTAATAAAAAATTGTGAAATTGTAGCGCTTGGCCGATAGTTACACTTCATTTTACAGTTTCAGTACATACAGAGAGTACAAAATTGATAATGTATTGCCTATGTAATTAAACACAACGTTTAATTGACATGTTTTGACGTGTGAAAGCCACGAATTCACTAAAAAGCTCTCCGATATTAATACATGAAAATTTAAACTATGGCCACCGCACTGTTGTTGCCCTAATTAATATTGCAGCCATCACCAAAAGCTTTGCAACCAAAGGTGAAACGAAATATCAATATTTAAGTATTTCGTATAAAACGTTGTGCCCCAACATGAGTTGAATTACATGAATAATGATATTCAAGCAAGTCACATTTGCAAATGCTCGTGAACATCCAAATAGGCCATTTGATATAATATAGCGAAGGATAAAACAGGTACCTAAATGGCACTTTACGGCTTTACGATTAGGTGCGAATGGAAGTTCAGATAAGAGAGCTGTTCGAATGATACAACACCTCAAAGAGGACAGAGATACTAAACGGGAAGCAACATCAATAACAATTCTGAGACTAACTGTCCTACCTGTTTGTTATATGCTAGAAGAATGTAGAATAGCGACCCTAGTACTAACTGCAAAATTGCTGTAAAAACCTGAAAAGCCTGCATGAAAACTCTTCAAAGAGTAGGAACAATAACAGCGCGTGGATTTTTAATTAAAGTGGGAACGTTTATACCACTTTAAATATCTTTGTATGCCGCCGAGGCAATTATTCAATCTGCACGCAGTTAATTAAACGCGCTGACGTAAACTGTCCATTATGCCCTTATATGTACCCTAGGTATAACCCACGGCCCATACTCTATACTGTACATACACTAGTATCAGATTACATAATTTGATTGCATTGCTATCGCAGCATGGTACAGGCACTGGGACGCCCGACTTAATTTAAATGATAAATCGATATTTTCAGTGAAATATTGTTCAAATATCAAGTAGCCAAGTTTACAGAATCAATTTCTGATGCTTTACTGTTCCTGGTAACAAGTAACCGATCAAGCTTTTCGCTTGAACAGTTTTCCATTTCGTGGCAACAATAATGTAATGTACTACCGTTCCCCGTATTCGCTCAATAATTGTGGCATTATGATATTTTTTGTCTAAAGCATATTTCAAAGTAATTTATAGCGTTTAGAGCCAAAGCTAACTTAGTTTTCAGATATTCGGATTTGTATTTTATACACTTACAGTATTGAAAGGGAAAACGTAGCCAAGTCTCATATGTTTATAATGAATCAAAGATGGTGAGATCATGATACTATTCCTAATAAAAAAAAAAAGGTTGCACTCCAGGAGTAGAAGTGAAAACTTTTTTGTTACTATGTTTTATTTTTAATTTGAATGACGTCTTACTCATTTTCGATCAGGGTCACGTGACCCTGACGGTCACGTGACCCTGACGGTCACGTGACCCTGACGCGAGTTTTAAATTTTTTACCCATTACAGAAAAAGTGTACAACGCCGCTAAAGAAGTTTTCACTTCAAAAAGGTTGCACTCCAGGAGTGCCGGTAGAAGTGAAAACTTTTTTGTTACTATGTTTTATTTTAAAACTGGAGTAGTACAGATATGAAATTAACTAATTTGAATGACGTCTTACTCATTTTCGATCAGGGTCACGTGACCCTGACGCGAGTTTTAAATTTTTTACCCATTACAGAAAAAGTGTACAACGCCGCTAAAGAAGTTTTCACTTCAAAAGTGTCGTCGTAATGTAAAAGAATGGGACGTAAAGTCTCTTACAAAATGGCGAGCTCTTTACGTTTTTTCAATTTCACCCGTATGCATATTGATTTGTAGTGATTTACATTTTTACCTTACATCGCCTCCATACATTTCACATTCCACGTCGACCAACAAGAAATTGAACGCTTTTATATGAATTAAAATCTAATAATAATAATAATAATAATAATAAATTCTTTATTTCTCACCACAATATACAGTATTCAGAACAACAGTTTTGAGACAGAAATATAGTTAAAATCATATATTGTGGGAGACTGGTGCCTAAGCTAGGCTCGTAGCCTGTGTTTCAGGACACCAGGTTCCCACCCATTATCTTTTACAATACCTCAAACTATACACTAGCGCTGACGAGTGTAGTAAGTAACAAAGTATAGAACTGTTAGTCATGTAATTTGTGTTATGTATCCCTATAAGTGTGTGTGTTTGGCATGTGTTTGTCACTGTATATGTGTATAGTGTTTGTGTATGAAGTTAGTTATGTTTGTGTGTATGTGTTTAAGTAGATATGTGTGTGAGCATGGTAAATATGTTTTAGTTTGGGGAAATAATTAGAAGAGAATAAGCTTATGAATTATTAGTAATAGTTTGTTCAGTGTCATCGTAATTTAAGTTTAATAACCATTCAATTAGCTTCTTTTTGCAAGTCACATTAGTAAGATTAAATATATGTAATATCTTATTGATCCGATTGTACAAATATCCGCCTAGATGACAAAAGAAACGCTTAGCAAAAGTTGTTTTATGACGTTGACGCTGCACAGGATCAAAGCGTCTCTTTCCACTGGCCTTGGATGGATCATATACCAACAGTTTGTGTTGTTTGAGCAGGATATGTAGAATGAACAGTTGGCGCACTGTCAAGACCTTACTCTCTTTGTACAACTGTTCAGTCGGGTACCGATATGGCCGGAAGAACGACACTTTCAGAATGGCTCTTTGTGTTCTCTCTAGTTCAAGCAGAGTAGTTTTAGGAGCGCCACCCCAAGAAGTGATGCAATAGGTTACTATTGACTGAGCCAAAGCATAGTACACCGATTTTAGGGTATCTTCATCAACTACGCATCTGAGAGTTTTAAATACGAATATTAGTTTACGCAATCTATTACTAAGTGTGTTTATATGCTCTTGGAACCTGAGGTTGTTATCAATGATCACTCCCAAGTACCTCACTTTATCAGTCCTTGAAAGTGGTGTACAAGTACAATTTCGGGATCGTGGTTCTGGGCAGGAGTGAGAGACAATAGCTTGTGGAAGTGACCTGTTCGATGCGTTGTTTTTTAAGCTAAATGTCATGTAGCATGTTTTTGCAATATTTAAAGACAACAGATTACTCTGTAGCCAGTTTGATACAATATTGAACCCCAGCTGTGCTTGCTCGTAAACATCCTGCCATGAAACTCCTGTGAACAAGAGGACTGTGTCATCTGCAAAACTTATGATTTTGCCCTTGGGAAGAGTGAGCGTGCCCAGGTCATTCATATAAATGAGGAATAAGGTAGGACCAAGTACACTTCCCTGGGGCGTTCCGTAATTTAGGGTTTCTTCCTCACTGATAAAATTTTCTATTTTCACTCTCTGTGTACGCTCACTCAAATAATCCTTAAGTAGATCCAGCGAAATTCCTCTTATACCCAAACTTTCCATCTTACGTACAAGATTCGGAACAGAAACCGTGTCGAAAGCCTTTGCTAGATCCAAAAATATCCCCAGAACCTTCTCCCCACCATCCATTTTTGTGGCGATATGGTCCGTCAGGTCATGAACGGCATCAGAGGTAGATTTGCCTGTGCGAAAACCATATTGCGTAGGTACAATCAGATTGTTATTTTCCAAATAATTTACAAGTCTGACGTTCATGACCCGTTCTAGGATTTTGGAAAAAGCAGTGAGAACAGCTATAGGTCTATAATTATCAACACGGTCTCTGTCCCCACCCTTGTTAACCGGATGAATTATGGCTTTTTTAAAGACATTGGGAAATTTTCCCGAGGAAAGGGCAAGATTACATACATAGGTCAGTGGTGGTACAATGGTAATTTCATGTTTCTTTAAAAGTTCACTACCTATTCCATCCCAACCCGCAGCACAGTTACTACGGAGCGATTTTAAAATTCTGGTTACCTCTTCCTCGTCTGTTGGTAGCATTACCATAGACTGAGATGGGGTAACAAAGTTAGGCCTTTGCGAAGTTGAGGGTGCACATTTGATATTTTTTGCTAGCTTTTCACCTATTTTTGCAAAGTAATCGTTAATATGATTTACGGAAAGTTGTGGTGTTGTTGACGAAGCTAATAAGTGTGAAGACGTGTTTTCTTTTTTAGATAACCTACCTGAGATGCTATTTATCGCTTTCCATATTTGTTTAGGGTTTTTACCAGCATTTCTAAACTCGTTTTTTTCAAATTCTGTCTTAATGTTTTTTAATAATTTATTACAATAGTTCCTGTATCTCGTGAAGGTAAGCTTTAAAATGTCGTTTTCAGGTGCCTGTTTAAATTGTCTATGCAATCTGTCTCGATGTCGGACACATCGCAATAATCCAGGAGTAATCCACGGTTTTAATATTTGTTTGCGATTTGGCCGTTTAACTACCTTGGAGTGAAGGCTGATTACGTCCCTAATTAAACGAGTCAAGGTTTCACCTGCCTCATGTGGATCTTGCGATTCATAAACGTCACTAAAATCTAGTCGTTTTATGTCAGCGTCTAGTTGAACGTAATTAATTCGGGTAGAATATGAATTCACAGTTTCCCTACGCAAGCGTTTCGATAAGAATAACATAACTGTATCGTGGTCAGTTAACGCTGAGTGTGCCACTACTGTTGAAGCTGGTAGACGTGTTTTCAGTATAATGTGATCTAGGCATGCATTTTGTCGCGTAGGTAGTGTATGTGCAGGTAGTAAGCCATGTGCGGCCAGCAAGTTTAAATACGTGTATTTAATAGAATCATGGCACTGCTCATAAATATTTATATTGATATCGCCTGTAATAATTATATTGCTATTACGAGCTAGACCGTTTAATGTATCGTTAAGCGAGTTAAGAAAATTTGTTGTATCTTTATAACCTGGAGGACGATATAGTGCTAAGAGTACAGTATTTGCATCAATTTTTACCTTGAGACAGTTTGCTTCCAAGAATGGTGGCTCTTCAACAACGCACTGCAACCGATTATGAACGTAGACTACTACACCTTCATTTTGCGTACAATTATTTCTAGTTTGGAAATGGTTATAATTCGATAATTCCGGAATTCTTTGTGCGTTAGGGAGCCAACACTCGGTCAATACGATAATGTCCCAGTCAACTTTCGTCCTAGCTAGTGTGGTCATAAAGCCTGTTATGTTTTTATTTATACTTCTTATATTTTGATTAATAATTTTAAATGATTGCTTGGGAATGACTTTTGATGGAATACAATTTTCTAGTTCACAGGTCGAAGAATCCGACACAGAGACGGCATCTATATTATTAAAATTTTGCTGAGTGTTATCGAATTTTATTTGAAGTTTTCCCGGTTTGACATTTCTATGAGATACGCTAATTCTTGAGAGTAATAACTCACGCTTATATAGCCACTATAAGATATTAGTTGGCATTGATTTAATAAGTTTGATCCCCTATTAGGTTTGTCCGTGATAATGATGTGAAGTGTAGACAACAGAGTTTTATGTGTAGTGTTTGTATTGTATAGTGTAATTATAGTTATTGTTAGTGATAAGCTAAGATGTACAGGGTAATATAAATATGACAAATTATTTTTAGGTTTAAATTTATGTTCTTTTAGAATACTATTTAAAAGTAACGAAAATAGGGTTTGAACAATAAAAATATCATGCAACGGTAAACACATATCTAGTCAATTTTTCCTACGGAGTTTCACGAGATCCTCTTCGGACTTAATAAGTCTGCTGGGCATGCCGTCTTGCTCGCGTATATATACCTTGCCATTAGCTATCCAGCATTGATGATATTTAGATTCCTTCGTTATTTCTCGTGCAAGGTAGTGCAAGCGTCTGGTCATAGTTGTCAGGACTTCATTGACATATATGGGCAATTTAGGACCGGTATTTTCTAGATGTGTGGTATTAAGCCGATCTTCGTAGTGGATTTTATTATATTCTTTTGTTGACTTTAAAAATTGCTCTTTGATAGTCGTTGATGTAAATTCAACCATAACTGTGCCCACTGTGTCGGACTTGCTCTTGTAACGGAAGATGTTTTTTATTTCTGAAGGAGACACGGGTTTATTTACGATGTGGCTCAGTTTGAGTACTGTATCAGTTAGGGATTCACGAGTTTCTAGAGTTGATGTCGGAAGATTTTTAAATTCTAGGGATGGTGCTTTTTGTTGTTTTTCCAAGAAGTCTATCTTCGCGTCGAGTGCTACTAAACGTTTTTCATATCGGCTACATTCTGCCTTCAGACCATTTATTTCCGTCAAAGCTTCATCATACTTTGCTGATAAGAAATCTATTGACCTCTGGATTCCGTTATTTTGAATTCTTATTTCAGAATTTTGGGCTCGTATGTCCTCGAGAGCCAACTGCAATGAGGTCATTTTATCATTTTGTGCATTTTGCTTAGAGACTAATTCAGTAAACAAACCCTTCATTTCCATCATCATTTCCTCCATTCTCTCCCATTCATCCTCACCACGTTTCCTTTTCCTTAAGGTTATATTCATGTCATTACTGGGACAACTACACTACAATAAAAATAAACTTGTTACGTCGGTACACACAAAGCATGTTATTTAATATTTTCTTATAAACGAAAATGATTTTGACATCTGATATTATTATATCAACTTTCAACTGTCACATATAAATAGGTAGCTGTTTCTAAACATTGATCGATTCTATTTTAGAAGGGATTGGTGATAAATGACGGAACTTTTTGAATGACAACCATTCCACAGAAGAATAAAAGTAATTCGTTTCAGTTGACATAACATAAGGTTTGTGTTTTCACATAATTCATAAATGTTCCTACTTAACGTTCGTAACGTGATCATTATTATTGCTCAAGTTTTAACTTATATTCTTGCACTGTTCGCCGCAAATAGGTCGCAGACGTAACGTCGCCGTCGCCGGCTTCAGCAGTACTTTCAGTTATAGCTTCTGACAAACTCGTGAAACAGTTTGACTTGCGAGTCGCTGCCTAATTGCCAAGCAGACAAACGAGCAAATGTAGCTTTAATTAGAAGCTAACAATGGGTTGCTATACTTGCTATTCCAATTACAAAAGTTGCAAGAAACAAAAAGATTTCAAACTCTAGCGCCTAATTATGTATATTATTATTAAAGCATTGCACCTATGCCGCCTACGAGTGTGTATTTGTAGTAACAAGCACCCTTCAGCTTTTTACGACCTCCGAGTTCGGTCTGTAAGTAACAACATGAATAACCGTTCAAATAAATTATCCTTCGGCTTAAGCTACCAAATAACCGTTCTCCTAGAAAAATATAGTTCTTATTATGAATACATCAGGCAACTGCCCCCGGCTGTTCTTAATTATCCGGTGCTCTGAATAACGAATGTAAAAACTGCTGCCTTCGCTATGTTAATAAAACACAATACGCAACTTTTTCCCGTTAATAAAAGAATTTTCAGTTTAACTAAAAATACTCTTAACCAACTGAATCATTTCATTATATCAAATTAAATTCTGTGCATTCCATCCCAAGCTGGAAAATATTTACAGAGCTGAAAAGTGGATGATAGTGCGGGATACGATTGTGGAGATTGTATTACTTATAAATATTATAGAAAAAACATTCTGTCATTTATATTTCAGTAAAATAAATCTACGAGTATTAATGAATTTTCTGTGAAAAACTCTTTTTCCAAATGAAATTTAGGCGAATGCACTTTTGCAGCCAATACAACATTTATCACATTTTCTAACAATGTCAGACAATAGAAAAAGTACGATTCCATTTTGATTGGAAATCTTAGTAGATAATAAAGTTCAATGCATTTACAATTACTAAGTCCAATGTTGGACACAGTTGGACATAAGCCGCTCACAGACAAGTGGAATTGCCCGTTGTTGAATTATGATATAAATAATAATAATAATAAAACGAAAATTCGTTAGACGAACACGTGACCGGCCTGCTGTTTCGTTTAGGCGGCGCAGGGCGCTTGCGCGAATGTTCGTGTGTGTTTATGTTACAGCGTGTCACGCGCATCCATGGATGGTGACAGCTGATGGCTCGATCGTCTGTGTAGTGGCCACACCGCTGTGTTTTCCTAAAATTCGTGTGTATGAAGTGTTTAAAATATGGAAATAAATGTACAACGTTAATATTCAATTCATTTCACTTCTGCCGGCACTCCCGAAGTGCAACACGTTGTTTTTTTTTTCTAAGTGAGTCATGTTTCTGATAGGAGTCTGTGATTAGAAGGGATACATTGTATGATATGAAAAGAATGTTGATGGATAGAGAGGCAAAGGAAAGACAAAGAAAAAATTGAAGAATTAATTGAGAAAAATTTAGAAAGAAAACGAAGTATATGATGTCATGACGTGTTAAATAGAAAAGGAAAATAATATATTGTGTTGTATAAAAATTGGATAACAGCAAGAGGTTATGATGACCTTATGTTTTGTATTTCATAAAAATGAAGGCTATCTTTTTACTAGGAATTCAAACAAAAGCTGCAAGCTGTTTAGAAAAGTTGAAAGGAAAATAACGAAAATAAAAACTGTCACGACACGACAGGAAAGTTTAATTTCCCATGACGACTTTATCAACGTAACTCGTTATTTATTTGGTAGTATTAGTATTAAAATATTCATAAATGGAATTGTCAAAGTACCTATAAAGGTCAAAAATTGAAATAATCCTTTCAATTTAAGCACATTACAATTCATTGTACATGTTATTTATTCATTTAATGCAAGAGCTTTATTTTAGCGCCCGCTTGAACCGTGGCCACAGTATTAGCTACCTTCACTCTTTGTATTCCTCTTTTGGTCGCGTTGTTTTTCTAATTTCGCAATGATGAGAAGGTTCTCATCGATTCGATTCGATTGACCGAGCAGGTGCTCGGTCAATCCTTTCATTTCCTTTATTATTAAGTTTACTAAAACTATCCTGAATGCACGAGGAGTTTTTTTAGCCCCGTAGGGTTATTTTCTTATTTTTAGGATATTCAAAAACGTGGGTTTTAAGATTTTTCAAAATCTATTTTTAAAGACAACCTACGCTATAGGAACTGGGGGTATTACAACATCTTAAAACCAGGCTTATTCCGGCGAGTAAATGTGACAGAGCTATACAAGTCGTCTAGCGTCATCTCGTTCCCTCACTGGAACAAGCCTGGTTTTTTAATTCCGTGCAGTTTTCGAGCACAGGCAGAAGTTGGTAAGATGTCACGTGACCGTTTACTGACCGTCAATGTGTGTTCGTAATACGACTAAGCAAGGCAGTTCACTTTAAGACGTAAACTGACAGGAATTAAGAGCTTGTAATACGCTCCCTGGTGTATTGTATCAACCTCACCGTGTGAAGTGTAACAATAGTAACGTCAGAATTCATGGCCTGGGCCACACTGTGATACAAGTGTACCACACAAAAATATCGCTAAAGCCTACTTGCGACCTGCATCGCGAACATACGTATAACATTGTAATACAAGGCGAGTTCACGAATACTGCATTGCGATTTCGTAACAATAAGCTTTGCCCAAACTATTTAAATGGCTCTTATCATTGAGCGAATGCAATTTACATTGAAATAATATAAAATGCTAAAACGCTACAGTAACAAAAATACTTCTGATGATATAAAATCTCTCTTTGATGTATGAGGACGCCTTGAAATTAGCGGCGCGGATGTAGCGTTGCTGCAAAGCTGCCACGATATATTTCATTTATAATAATATTTAACAAGGCTGGTTTTCAATGATCAGCTAAAATATAAAATTATGATCTGGTGATCAAACGTACGGTACATTTTAGATATTATTGCCTATTCAATAAGATGAAAGCATTATTAATAAATTATGTCTATAAAGATTTACTAAACAGTACGGCTGCAGCGCTGCAGTAAGCTTCCTTCGCTTAATTTGAAAGCGCCTTAAGTAATCTCAACACTCATACCACTTCTTAATGAGTTACATACGAGCGAAATTCATTAATTATGCTGCAACGTGTGGCAAATATAAAATACATATTAATTAATCAAGCAATGCTAAACATGTGGTAGCGTTACTCACTTACTTTAAGTCTTGTGTCTTTTAATTAAAGTCTAATTTGTTTCGTGTGTCCACAGATGTTTGCTTCCAACCGTTCTTCAACTTCGTGGACATGAGGGCCCTTTTGGAAAACTTCTGCGTCTACCACGTGAATGCTCCGGGACAAGAGGACGGGGCTCCGAGCCTACCTGAAGAGTGAGTACTCAACCTTATCCTCTATGAAGGGAAAGTAGCATAGTTTCATAATAAATCATATTCCTTAGCGACTCTCAGGAGACCAGTTGAACATTTAATAAGTAGTGTTTTACACGTTCATTTTACAACTGTAAGCTCGTGTAACTTTTAAAGCAACCGGCATCAGTATAAAGAGCTAGAGAACAGTTCCTACGGTAGTTAACTTTATTGATGTCTGTTCAGCGCGATTAAGTGGCCCAGCCCACAACACAGAGATCGATACGCCTATCTACAAGCTGAGTGACAGTTCTCTTCAAACATTATTTCACTTTGATAATGACTCAGTAAATTACGCTTTCCACAGAAAAACAAGTTCCTTGTCACTGTTTGGGTACTTTAGATTACGTTGCAAATGTTGGGGCAATTAATTTTAAAATGTAAACTAGGCATGCCGTTTCTTCGCGTTCCAATTGGGTATTCTGGGACTGTTTTTAATGGTGATTTTTCCTTTACATGCAAAGGTCACAAGGTTTTACTAGTAAATAGACAGAGACGGTCTTCTGCAAATGAAATGCACAAACACGAGTCGACACGAGGTTCTGTGTACATACACCTACGGACGTCGCATTAATTCTATTGCGCTTACACAGTTACCCGGCATCGGAATGTTCTACACAATGCACACTGCTTTGTAATTCACATAATATTGACATTCCTTTACTCCAGAATCGTCTCTAATCCTGAGTCTTCAGATTTAATAGAGGTTGATAGAAATGCATCGCATGCTCGCTCGTATTTGTCTTACGTGTTGGGTGATTTTTTATTACTTTATATTACTTAGTTTCTTATTCAATGTTAAACAGACAAGTTGAAATCGAAAATTTCACTCCTACAATAACCGACTGTGCAGTTTAATTGAAGTTCCTTTCTGTAGCAGACATTTCGATGGTTATTAAATATTTTGGCGTTTGCATTTACCATTTGTGCGTTAACGAACAAACCTTTTATGTATAGTGTTACGTTTACATTCAGGAGTTTGCTCAAACAAGTAAATATAAAACGTGCGTGTATATACCAGTTAGCACATACGGGTATAACTCTCCCATTTAACAAGTTGGATAGATACGAGTACTAATGCAATTTAAACTATGTTCCGAGAAGATGCAAGACTTAACTTGCGAATGAGTACATTTGATTATTCTGGTTGCAGCCGTCGGAGCAAACACCAAAGTTTCATAAACCATTTTAAGTGGTAATATCAGTCGCCTGTGAGGACTTGGGAACTAAGGACGTGGCTTCATCAAACGAGGCTATTTGTGGATATGGCACGAGCTATACCATTTTTAGCGATACGCCTCTATCCAACAATATTCGTGTCATAAATCGCGATGCAGCCTTAGAAGTCACATGCTTTTACTTGGATGAAAACTAGAAATGAAATGCATCTTTTGAGACTAATAGGTAGATACGCTATGAAAATAAGATACCTTTTTAGAAGTTTAGAATTTAACCTACTATAAATTGATTTTGTTACTAATACAAAACAAATGTTATTCAAAAACGGAGTTTTTTTTATAGCTATCTCAAAACAAAAGAGACTGTTCAAATTGGGCTGAAAAGGTAAAACTGTTCACTGGAATTTCAATTTTAATTACGTACATCGTTAGAGCTCAGCAAGCAACCAGATCTATTCGCAATCATTTCCATTCATAGTTATCGGCATTGCGTGGGGATACGATGCTCCTTTGTTCAGGTTCTCTATTTACACACATCAAAAGTGTCTAGGGATCAAGCATTTTTATGCGGATTTCTTGAGATTGAGATGTGGCTTTGTAATAAATTTATGATTTTATAAATTTATATGGATCCTTTTTGGTGCATTTCATAATTTGAATCAGGAACTGTAAATCAAATTCGAGTAAAAGATGAAAATCAGCTGTCAATATTTTCCCTATAAACACATACAACGCATTGAAGACATTATTAGTGCTACTGTTTCCCTACTACTGATTAAAACCAACGTTATTATGGAGCGGCGACGTCATTTAAGCAGGGAAGAAATGCTCAGAGCCGTGGGAATGATAGAAGCTGGTTCCCGGCAACGTACTGTGGCTTTAGCTCTGAATACAAGTCAGAGTGTTATCAGTCGACTTTGGACACGTTACTGAAGCACTGGTACCGTGGCTGAGCGCCATGGAGGACGGTATCGCTGCACCACACGGAGACAAGACCGATACATTCAAATCTTAACTCGAAGAGCTCCAACAATAACCGCCATGATGTTAGCCGTGAGGCTTCATCACTCTTCAGGGAACTTAATTAGCGACCAAACAGTCAGAAACCGCTTGCATGAAGTGAACCTTCATTCCCGAAGACCGCTACGGGTACCACCTATAGCAATGCACAATCGTAGGATTCGATATCAATGGGCTCTTGAACACAGAAATTGGGCAGAAGAACAATGGCGTTTCGTGTGCTTTTCTGATGAGTCTCGTTTTGGTATGAGACCGGATACAAGACGTATACGACACTGGAGAACCCCTGGACGCCAACAGCGATTAAAATCCTGCCAGGAAGTCCATCCTTATAGTGGTGGAACCATCATGGTATGGGCGGGTATTTGGATCGGCGGAAGAACTGAGTTGATTTGGATCAGAGGCAACCTCAACGCTCAAATTTATGCTGAGACGATTGTATCAGACGTCATCGTTCCTCTACAAGTGCAAATCGGTCCCTTATTTCAGTTAATGCATGATAATGCACGACCGCACACCGCAAGAGTTGTAAGACAGACTCTCGCCGCAGCTAACATCAATGTCCTGCCCTGGCCTGCTCAGTCGCCAGACTTGAACCCGATTGAGCATGCATGGGATATGCTACAGAGAAGAGCTCTGCCGAATATGGAGGGTATCCAGTCGCAAGAAGACCTTTTTTTGTTGTTGCAACTAACATGGGCGGCCATTCCACAGCGTGATTTGGATGAACTCATTTTGAGTATGCCAAACCGATGTTCTTGTGTTGTTAGTGTTCGCGGTAGAAACACGGATTATATTTCGTCGCTTCATCCTTCAGATATAAGTATACCAGGTAGTCCCTTTAACCTACAGGCAACATCGCACGTTCTTCAAAGAGTTACTAAATCGATGTTTAAATCGATTCCAAAAAAAAAAAGTTTGACATTTCCGGTTATACCCTCTATACCGTGTCGGGTCCAACCTTGTCTCATTCCTTTTTCGTGCGAGGCAACGTGCGCATGCGTTCATGTAAAATGCCGAAGCGCAGTGCGGAAGAGTTATTAGTTCATTATGAACAGAAGATTAAGAAAATAAAAGAAAAGAAACAGCGCAAAGAGACCGAAATACCCCGACGTCGAATAAGACGTCTCATAATTGATTCATCAGACGACGAAGATAATGCAGGTTAGTACCTACATTGTGTTTTTTATTTCTAAAAGTGAAAATTGGTGCTCGTTACACGTTTATACAAAATTAAATCGGGATTGCCTGCGAGGCAATTGCGATAACATGATCAACTGCGAGTTGATTGTGAGTCAATATTGACTAATTAGTACAAAAATGTGTAATCTTAATAGATACACGTTACGTACAAGATATTATCCGCGAGATAATATTGGCCATATACTTTTTTCAAATATTTTTTTGTCTACCCTCATTGGCAAAAAATTAAAATACTTATTGTATTTTTAGAAAATGATGCGGGTCCATCAGAAACCTTTTGTGGTCACCTATCCCAGTCGCAGAGCGAGAATCTCACGCTTCCTGCACCACAAGAGGCCACCGCGACTGTTGAAGGAACGCCGCCAGCTTACGTCCAAGACGGAAATGTACCGGACACCTCGTCGTCCGACACCCCGGCCATCTCAGTGCCTGTCGCCACGTCGGACGCTATACCCGATGCAAGCCTGGATCCAGAGCTTTTGTCCGCTTTGGGAGCAGTTACATCCGATACCCCCGAATTTGGTGAAAATATTCACACTAGCTTGGCCAACCTATGGACTCCTTTGTTAAAGAAAGGATTACCAAAAGAAGACAAAGATAAAATATTAAAAACTTATCTTGTGCCCAGCAATTGCAGATTACTGCAAGCACCTAAGCTCAATGCAGAAATATCCGCCGCCGTCTCCGAGCTAGTTAGAGGCCGAGACAAGAAACTTTATTACTTTCAACAGCAGCTGGGCACGGGCACTTCAGCAATCAATAAGGCAATGAACACATTGCTTACGACGGATGATAAAATATCAGCCTTGAAATATTTAAGCGATAGTTGTCGCATTTTGTCGGATTTGCATTTTACCCTGTCAAAGGACAGAATAAAATTAATTACCCCATGTCTAGAAAAAAATTTTCTACATGTAATCCAAGATGCCGAACGTGATGAGACGTTATTTGGAACGACACTGAATGACAAAATCAAGGCTAGTAAAGCCATTGAAAAGCAAGGCTCTCAGATAAGGAAGATGGTAATGAGTCAGAAGCCCAGCGCTTCACAGCCGTCCTCAAGTCGTCCTGCTCCGCCGGGAAACTGGTCAGGACCTCCTCGTTACTCGTCGAACAGGGGGGGGCGAGGAGGTCAGAGGAAACCGTCGTCGTCGTCACAGCGGCGAACGTACCCTCCGGCTCCAACACCAGTGAAGAGTGCCAGCTACAACCAGCCGAAGACTCGTGCTCCACCTCCGCAGTAGCACAGGTACACGCAGGCAGAATTAAATTCTATCTTAATTGTTGGTCAAATATCACTAATAACGAAGTCGTACTTTCATGGATAGAACATGGCTACTCAATACCTTTTTGTGACTCAACACAGAGCACCATGCCTCTCAAACCTATCTTTAATTGAAAGCCAAGAAATGGCTAAAGCTATTCATAAATTACTCGAATTAGGAGCTATAAGTCAGTGTCTAACAGAAAATAATCAGTTCATTTCAAACACCTTTTTAGCACCAAAAGCTAATGGAGGCAAAAGGTTTATTTTAAATTTAAAGCCATTAAATAAATTCATTACGAAAGAACATTTTAAAATGGAGAATTATAGAACCGCCGCGAAACTTATTCCTCGAGACGGTTTTCTAGCCACCATTGACCTAACAGAAGCATATTTGTTAGTGCCTATTTCTATTTCTGATAGAAAATATTTGAGATTTTTTTACAAAGATCCTAATTCGGGTAGTATACCTTTGAATTCACGGCGATGCCCTATGGCCTGTCGGTAGCACCCAGGGTTTTCACCAAAATCATGAAGGAGGTTATTTCTTATCTTGGAAAACGGGGATATAAATCAGTAATTTTCCTTGATGATATATTATGTATTGGGGATAATTATGAAGAGTGTGTAAACAATGTATACGAAACTTTAAAGTTGTTACGTTGTTTAGGTTTTGTAGTTAATTATACAAAAAGCTCATTAACTCCATCGCAATCATGCAAGTTTTTAGGCTTCATGTATAACACAGGTGAACTATCTCTTTCATTGCCGACAGATAAGCGTAATAATATTGCACAGATGGTTCACAAGTTCACTCATCTTCCAAGATGCACTATTAGAGAATTTTCTCAATTAATTGGTGTTCTGATCGCAGCTTGCCCGGCAGTTAAATATGGATTTTTATACACAAAAATTTTGGAACGTCAGAAATTCTTAGCATTACAAAAATTTAACAATAATTACGATGCGAAAATCAGTCCTTCAAACATTATTTTACAAGATTTACTTTGGTGGCGCAGTAATATATTAACAATAAATAATTCAATGAGAGTTTTAAGCTACAGTAAAGAAATCTTCACAGACGCTTCAAGAACCGGGTGGGGCGCTGTCTGTAATGGTAAAAAAGTAAACGGAAGATGGAAGGCTACGGAATCAGAACACCACATTAATTATCTAGAACTTCTTGCTGCCTTTCTAGGACTAAAAAGTTTCGTCAAGGAGGATGACGAACATTCTTCAATACTATTGCGCGTAGATAACACCACAGCAATATGCTATATTAATCGTCTTGGTGGAATACAATTTCCCCATTTAAATGATCTTACAAGATCTATTTGGCAATGGTGCGAGAAGCGCGACATCTCTCTTTTCGCATCATACATTAATACAAGAGAGAACTGTGCGGACGCCGAGTCTAGAAAAGTAAACCCAGACACAGAGTGGGAACTGTCAAATAAAGCCTTTAGGCTTATTCAACAAAACTTCGGCTGTCCCAAGATCGATCTATTCGCTTCTCGAAGCAATGCCAAATGCGACCTTTTTGTCTCTTGGAGACCAGAGCCAGACGCATTTACCGTTGATGCTTTTACCATAAATTGGAAGACTGATTTTTTTTACGCGTTTCCTCCATTTTCTCTAGTCCTCAAATGTTTACGAAAGATCATCGACGATGAAGCTACCGGTATCTTAGTTTTTCCTCACTGGCCCTCTCAGCCATGGTTCCCCCTTCTCCAAACCTTACTGGATTCGCAGATACTTTATCTCAATCCTAATAAATTTTTACTTCAATCCCATTTCAGACATCATCATCCCCTACACAACAAACTTACCCTGGGTGCCGCCAGGCTTTGCGGGAGGCGTTTAAGAGGCGCGGCACACCAGTTGAGACGCTCGACCTAATGTTGGCATCCCTCTCTGATAGCACTATCAAGCAATATAGCGTAACTTTGAAACTATGGTGGGACTATTGTGCTCTTCACAATTCTTGCATTCATAATGATTGCATACCTTTTATATTATCCTTTTTGACAGAACAGTTTAATAATGGATGTTCGTATAGCTCTCTTAACACTCACCGTTCAGCGTTATCTTTGTTTTTAAATGACAAGATTGGTTCGGACGAGAATATAAGGCGACTACTTAAAGGGGCTTACAAACTTAAGCCAAATCGACCTAGATATGCATCCACTTGGGATCCACAAATAGTTTTTGATTACATTTCAAATTGGCATCCTAATTTGGAATTGAGTTTGGAAAAAATAACAAAAAAATTAGTTATTCTATTGGCACTCAGTACGGCACATAGGGTGCAAACACTATCATTATTAAAATTAGAAAACGTGTCAATTACTCAAAGTGGTGTTAAGATAGCCATAACGGACGCAATAAAAACCTCTGCCCCTGGTCGTGACCAACCAACACTATTCTTACCCTTTTTTCATGAAAATTTGAAAATATGCTTCAGTCCTCAAGGATTATATTTTTGTTACAAAAAATATGAGAACTACGAATGCGGGAAGTTTGCTGCTAACCTATAAACCTCCACATAGGGCAGCTACAGCACAAACCATCAGTCGCTGGCTCAAGCAAGTGCTGTCAGAGAGCGGGGTAGACGTAGGTACGTATAGCGCGCATAGTACGCGACATGCCGCTACGTCAGCTGCATACGCAGCAGGGATAAGTGTGGATACGATTAGAAAATTAGCTGGTTGGACCAGCACGTCCACAGCCTTTGCCCGTTTTTACAACAGGCCTATTATTGACGAAAGCGGTTTCGCTAGGGCGGTTGCCTTTCGAAATTAATCGATCCATTCATTACTTGATTCATTACTTTAAAAGGTTAATTAATTTGTAAAGTAAAATTGATTTGTTACATACCTTAATTCTGTTTTTCATGTTTAAAAATAAATAATATTAAGATGTACTTGTGTTTCACCTTAAGAAAGCATCCTAAAATTATATCTGTTTACCAAAGACACAAAGTTTCTATCTCTAAATATCTACCTGGTATACTTATATCTGAAGGATGAAGCGACGAAATATAATAGATGATTAAACGAACTTTGAAAGTGAAGTTCGATCACTATTATATGAGTCGCTTCATCCGAAGATATAAGGTCCCTCCCAACCCTTTAAACAAATCACGTGGTACCTAACCGGTGATTATAAGCCCTGTATGAAAGCTTTGTGTCTAAGCTCTAAAAAATGAGACAAGGTTGGACCCGACACGGTATAGAGGGTATAACCGGAAATGTCAAACTTTTTTTTTTTGGAATCGATTTAAACATCGATTTAGTAACTCTTTGAAGAACGTGCGATGTTGCCTGTAGGTTAAAGGGACTACCTGGTATACTTATATCTTCGGATGAAGCGACTCATATAATAGTGATCGAACTTCACTTTCAAAGTTCGTTTAATCATCTATTATTAATTGTTTAAGTTACCCAATAAAATTTTAAAGAAAACTGTTATTTCAGTCTTTTTTTCGAACTTTAATGTTAGTGGTTCAAATGTCAAAAATCCCTTTATTAGGAAAATGGCAAATTTCTTTATGAATGCAAAGGTGACTTGGTTTATCGTTACTGTGACAAACGATAACACTTTATTTGATGAATCCTTAAAGAACATTTTAATTAATATCAATCAGGAGAAAAGTTATTGCAAAAATATATGTTGATCCCTAGACACTTTTGATGTGTGTATGTGGCGATATGTGCGTGCATATCGTGTATCTCGACCAGTGATTAATTCCTTACATATTCTACTTAAACGGTCTGCCCCCACTCATGGTCCAATTCCTCTAGATTTCATTAGTAACTTTCTACTTTTTTTTTGAAGTCCATGGTATCGTCAAATCAGATCTTCCGCCCAAGGTGGTGCGGTAGTTCTTTCAATTGCCCTTTAGGGTTGAACCACATCTGGCAGCACGGAATCGCCTTTTTCCGAGACAATGCGATAGCACGCGGCCGCCTAAAGGATTCCGCCGCGTGCTATCGCATTATGCTTTCTGTCTCGGTCTAGCAAATGGCAGTTCTAAGCGACAGAAAGAGAAAGGGCGACGGAAAAAGGCGATTCCGTGCTGCCAGATGTGGTTCAACCCTAAGGTTGTCCTAGCCACCGTTCCAGAGTCAGTTTTTGGAACGAAGTTCCTTATCGCGCGTTGTGAAAGGGGGCTAGACGGAAAAAATTCTTACGAAAAGTTGGCACGACACTTTTATCCGACTGCGCGACGCAAAGGAGGGTAATGTGTTTATTACCATGGAATGGAATGGACTGGAGTGGAGTGGAGTGGAGTGAAGTTGAAAAAAAACAAGACAACCATTTTAATTCGGTCGCATTGAACAGTGTGGTGTCACGACGATTATTTTTGTTGAGTGTATACAGTAACTTCGTTCCATCCGGATGTCCCTTGACACCTCTCAAGTTTTTTTTTAAAAGATAGGTACGTGTTTGACCACTATCTAGCCTGATTGTAAGCGAAAATGTGGTCGACGATGAAGCACGTTTGCCTAGAAGCAACCCGTTCACTCTTGACTTGAAGACCCCAAGGTTATAGGTGTCGGGAAATACAGATGCAGGGAATTTCACTCCTTAGCTGTGCGTACAATAAAGGTATTGGCAAAACGCTTTGTACGTACCAGAGGGATGTCCACCATAATATCGATGGCGCATTGCCGTACGTCTTGTAGTCCGATGATGGAGGAGGTTACCTGCTTAGACAGTCCCAACTTTACAAAACCTGTGCCTGCCTAGTTTATCATTAAATAGTTAATAGATTTAAAAATCTAAAAACCCACGTTTTTAAATTTCCTAAAAATAAGAAAATTACCCTACGGGCCTGAGAGAGGGACCACTCAAAACATGGGGGCTTATTTATTTAAGGGATATATTTACATGACGTGTATAGATGGTGGGTGTAACTTGCAAAGATACGCCCCCACGTTTCGAGTGGCCCCTCTCTAAGCCCCGTAAGGTTATTTTCTTATTTTTAGGACGTGAGTTTTTAGAATTTTTAAATCTATTACTTATTTTAGTATTTTTACCTTTGTTGTTTTTTCGTATTCCATTCAGCAAAACCTTTCGTTTAGTACCCATTTCATGGGGGTGCATTTCAAATAGCCAATCCGCCATTTTGGATGTCCGCCATGTTAGATTTAAGACACGTGACTATTTTATTCGTATTCCTGACAGCAAACCCTTTCATTTGATACCCATATCATGGGGGTGGATTTCAAAGAGCCAGTCCGCCATCTTGGGGAGGCCGCCATACTAGATTTGTTATGACGTTACTTATCTAGTCATGTATTGTCATCAGAACTCAGAGCGTGTGCAAAATTTCAGCCTGCTAGCTTATTGGGAAGTGCCTCAAAATTGAGTTGCAAAAATCCAACCGGAACGACAAACAAACAAGAAAAGTGAGTGTATAAAAACGTGGGAAAAATTAATATTGTATCAATTAAGACCCCGTAGTAGCGTAATTATTCTGTTGTAAAAAGAGATTAAGAAGTTATTTATTAGCAATCGTTATAGCTATACCGGGACTTAAATCCGTCACAAAAAAAAAACTCGTCGGCAACAACAAGAGACAATATTCATTACAACTTATTTCTCAAGTTTTACCCGTGTATTCGTCGCAAAATTCAGGGATCGTCTTAAAGTTAAACAGTATAAGGTTTCTAAACAACGAGTCGGTCTGGAGTCGGTGGCAAGATAACAACAAACGGTAACCCATAGCTACAATCTGAAACTTACGCACAACAAAAGAATACATAATATATTTTCTCGAAATGAGAAAACTGGCAAAATAATTACAAAAATAAAACAGAGCTAAACCATTTAAATTCCACTGCCCAGCTTTTGAAAGATATTACCCTAATGATGTGTAATTCTAACCGCGGACTAACACATTACTCTCTGACGTTGCGTGGTCAGTTCGCTTCCAATAGTTTTGCGTTGGTATCCATCACCATTCACTACCGAAATGATTAATGAATGTAGACAGACTTCCCAACTATTTGGGTGTTGCCGATACTAACGCTGAAATTACGTAACTATCTCTCTAATTATAATTCTTGTCAGATAACTTTAGTTCTTGGAACACGGAGCTCAATCCCTTGTCTTCAGTACTGATACAGATTTGTTTGGTAACATAAAGTTTATTACGAGTATATCATTCTTAGTTCGATTGCAAAAAAATCTTCTATCGGCAAGTCGAACAATTCTTGAGGAGGCTCATGGCTATTATTTCCATGGAAGTAGTTAGAGCTACCTTTATATAAAAAAATATCAGCTGTTCAGTACATTAGGCAAACATAAATGTACTGAACAGCTGATTTTTTTTTCACAATGTCGGCTTTGCTCCCTTAATAAAAATTGTTTGTTATCATGAGCACAATCACGTGTTTAAGTATCGTACACTAATTACCAGTCACCCCATATACGGCCAATTCAAAAGTAAAAAAGTGTCATATCTCAGCATGACATCAATGATTTTTTCATATAACCACAGTAATTTTTTTTAAATGTAAGCTACGATTCACGAAACTTTGACTGAAAATGAAAAAAATAATACCTGTAAATTTAATTTCGGTGAATTCATAATCGTTGTAACAATCCACTTCTCGTCTAAATTGAAATAATAAAAGACGGAAATGAAATTCGACTTTACAAAGTGTGGTAAAACGGAATAGGTCAAGTTACGCCTCCGGCGGTCTTAGGAGTGGTTTCTTTTTTGTATTTTCGTTGGCAGTAGAGCCGTGCACTGACTTGGCGAACCGTCCGCGTCGCGCGTCGTCGCCGTTATAATGAACGCCCTGGAACGCAATAACTTTAAACAGGTCGGGAATGCAGGGCATTCTTGCCACCCGGCTATAGAACCCCGTTGTAAGGGCTACGCAGCCCTAATAGAAAACGCTCAATAAAGTCTTGCAGCACATTCATTAGAACCGAATAGCTGCGTCTACCTTGTACCTTGATTCCCATAAAACATTCCCAGCCTTCTTTGTAAAGGGGTATGACAAGAATCGGCCCGATTCACGTTGTGTCCAACAGAAATCATAACATAAAATATATAATAATGTGCAAAAAATCATTCATTTAATTAATCATTTAAAAGTTTATTTTATGTTAACGTTAAAGTTAGAAGTATTGAGTGGTTAACTCCATACAAACTTTTTTGACTGATTAGCGCTCATGCACACGAGACGGTTTTGCGCCGGAGCTAAGCCCGGCGTCAAACCGGGTCTACGGACGGTCGTCAGTCATGTATGAAACTCTATGAAGCTAAGCACACGACGCCGGCGCTAGAGCCGGCTCAAAAAACCGTGCCGCGTTAAAACCGTCTCGTGTGCATGAGCGCTTATTGTATTGAAGCTCCATTTTATATTTAAAAAGTTAAAGTTATTTGATGATAGAAAACGAAATTACTGTGAAAGTTACGTAACTAAAATAAATATGTATAGTTCATTCATACCAACTCGTGCTCTAATACCCCGGGAACCCTTACTCGTGGAACGGTATAGAACTTAGTTATTTTTTTAATTACTGGGTTTACGCAAACGCTGTTCATCTGCGGTGAGGGAACCGTGACCTTTTCAAAATATACAAACGTAACACAGTTTTCCTGTATCTTTTGAGTTGTGTTTTCAGCCCTTTTATTTTCAGTAATTCATCTATTTGAACTTTTGTTATAAAGTTGTAGGACTTCATACGATAAACAAATAAAAAATAAGTTGAATATAACTTAAATCCGACTACGAAAAAGACGCAAACTGAAAAGTATAAAACAAGAACAATATTCATTTGACCAAGTAATAGCCGTGGTCGTGTACCACCTGCGGTTGTTTCACTAAATCTTTATTGGCTATGACGTCGTCGCCCCTATAACCAGTGGATAACTGAGACGCTTCTAACGACACCTCATTTGTCATGTAATGATAAGTAGTTTAGAAGTTATGAGGAAACAAACAAACATTATACATACATACCGGTCAAAATTATAACGCTCCTTTGGCTTTGCCGTAGTCGGGTAAAAATAAGTCAGTGTCTTTATCCCTAAAGTACAAGTACATACATTCATGTATTAACTAATTACTTGCAGGTTAATTATTCGAATGAAACTTCACTGAGCAATGCTGAAACGAGATTCTAAAAGTAACGAAATATAAGTTTCTGGTCTATTTTACTTCGAAGCAACATCAGCTATAATCTGTTCTGCTTTCGAAAATACTTTAATTAAATAAAGTTTTTATTCAGCTAATTTAAAAGTCCAGAACTCTTTCAGTCCTACTTTTAAGTGCATTAAGAAATTAATGCACGAAACGAATGGAACTGAATCTTGATAATTAATGATATAAATGCTTTCATTTCAATTGATGTTCTTCTTAAAGAGCTACGCCTCCGATTGTAGGCGTTGATGTAGCTTTTACTGTCAATAGCAGTTGAAATATTCCTCGGCGAGATCATCAATCCTTGTTTAACAGTTGATAACACTTATGCGCATCGCATACACGGGATAACCTAGATCTAATACGAGCTATATAAAGGGCATATAACAACGTCGTGACGGCAGCCGCATGATGCCAAAAGATAGAATGATGTAGATCGTAGACGAGGTTTATATGTACACAAAACAGCTGTACCAAAATACAAATCGATGCTAAAGTGATGACTGAATATATCAGAATTAGTGGTTCAAGTGCTGCTGCAGCCCCTTTTAATATCTGACTCACAAGGGTAGGCAAAACTACGGACTAACCGTGTTTTCGGTCTAATTAGCTCTTGAGTTTTGATCGACAACTAAGCACACACGGTCGGTCGAGCTAAAACTCTGCCCGCATGCGGTTTGTTAAGTGGTCGAAAGCAAACAAGGTGTTATTCGTTAAAGGCATCGGCACACAGTCCTCTTTTGTCACAGACCCGCCGTATATTAGCTTTTCCACGCAAACTTCGTTCAGTAAACGAGGCGGTAACGCGCGGGAAATGACAAACAAACCACGCGTTTGGAAATGTCGAAACAATGCTTTGTGTTGCTCTTACTCTTTACATCTAAAGCTGAATAAACGTTTGGAGTTAGTTGTTTTAATTTCGTTTCATTGCAATATAGTCATTCAAGTTATTAAGGGATGCTTCCTGCTTCCATAACTTTCTTAAATTAAGGTCAACTTTGATTATTTAACAACATTACCGGAGTGTCTGCATTTATTTCACAAACATTTTGTTTTTTACCAAGTGTTGAATTGAGAAAGAAGAGTAACCGTGATCGGAATAGGTTAATATAATTGATTGGGGTTCAGTGATCCGAAACGTATAATTTAATATGGACATCCACTGGAACATATTTGATTATTATAAAAAAAAAACCGGAACTGTATTATGCCATGGTTGCGGAATTTGTTCGAAAGAGTTACCGCGCCCGGGAACGCGAAGACTAAAAATTAAAGCTATTAATTAATATTCAATTGTTTCTGATAATCAACAAATTAATAGTGAACTAATTTAGTTTTGATACCTTACTTTCAATTTTTAATTGAGGAGTAATAATAGCACTACCAACATTAACAATTTACATTAGGTAGGTATTTTAATTGAATCCGGAAATACCGGAATTACATTCCGGAAAAATGGCTTATGCATGTTATTCTTTCTGTGTGCATTTATGATACAAGTACCAAAAATCAATCTACCTATTCCGATCTATGGTACTATTAGGTGTTCTATGTCTATGGTTATAACTATAAGTTAGTATAAGACACTCCGTGATAGGTTGAATGTTTCTATTTCAGTAAATTTGAATATACTAATATACTTACTACTGTATACTTACTTGTCCATTGACGTCAGAGGGCATTGGATATCCATATCCATAAACAGTAAGCAGATTATCTGAAACTAGCTGTTGCCAGCGGCTTCACCCGCTACAACTCGAAAATTACCCCACAACGGGAACATAAAATCGGGATAGAAACTATCCTATGTGTTAATCCAGGTTATAAACTATCTGTGTACCAAATTTTAGCCAAATCCATTTAGTGGTTTTTGCGTGAAAGAGTAACAAACATACCTACATACACATACATACATCCTCACAAACTTTCGCATTTATAATATTAGTAGGATACTAGCTTCTGCCCGCGACTTCGTACGCGGATCCTGTTGCTTATGCCAGCGGCAACGGGGTCGTCAAAATCGAAGATCTGAAACGTCTGATGTCGAATTCTAAGAGCCTGGGGACGAAACAACGGGATGCGCATGACGATTCCAGACGTTCCAGATCTTTCATTTTTATAAGTAAACAGGAAATGCCTACCAGACTAAACAACTCTTTCTAAGACGTCATTCCTGTATATTTTTATTATAGTGTAGCTGGGCTCTTGGAGTTCCACATCAGGTGTTCCAGATGTTCAGTTTTTATACGACAACAGAGAGTGCTCATCAGGCTGAACAACTTTTACTAAGACGTCATTACTGTATGTTATAGTGTAGCTAGGTTCTTGGAGTTTCACATCAGGTGTTCCAGATCTTCAGTTTTTATACGACAACAGAGAGTGCTCATCAGGATGAACAACTCTTGCTAAGACGTCATTACTGTATATGTTATAGTGTAGCTATAGGCTCTTGGAGTTTTACATCAGGTGTTCCAGATCTTCAGTTTTTATACGACAACAGAGAGTGCTCATCAGGATGAACAACTCTTGGTAAGACGTCATTACTGTATATGTTATAGTGTAGCTGGGCTCTCGGAGTTCCACATCAGGTGTTCCATATCTTCAAATTTATTCTCTCAGCAGAAAATGCTCATCGCATGGAACAATTTTTGCTATGGAGCTATTTCTGTATCTCTTATAGTTTAGCTGAGCTGTTGCAGTTCTGCATCAGGTGTTCAAGTTTCCAAGATAAATTATAGCCTATGTGTTGGCCAGACTTAATACCTTTACAACAACAAAAAAAAACAATCAAATCCGTCCAGTAGTTCCGAAGATTAGCGTGCACAAACATTGCTTTTCTACGATTTTATTCTATGTATAGATGTTTTATTGTGTTCATTTCGTAGTTCAGTAGAAATTCGTAATCCTAAAGGAAATTGAAGTCGTATAAAGTTATTCGATAAGCCAGCTGTCCTTTTCCGGATTTAACTTGAGCTAACACTGTCCAGTGCCTCTGCATTACACGTTATATATATGTATAAGTACCTATAATTCTTCTGTAACAATAACCAAAACCTCAGCATAAAACTTCCAAGGTTTCGGCTAACGAAAATCGGAACTTTTACTGTCAAATTAAATTGATACTTAGCTAATTTATAAATTATAGTGTAGGTACTTTTATTCCTAGATACTTTGTCATTTAAGAAGTACAGCTTAGATGCTATGCACAGGTTTACTAATTAGGTGTAATATAGTAATCAGAGCCTAGTAACTTGACTTTTCCCGTTTTTGTGACGTAAACCGGAAATTACCTTTTTTCGTTTTCTCATACACAGGTTACAACCTGTGAGCTGTGTGAGAACGACTAGAAGTATTTTTTTAATAAACATGTCTATGTCTATACAATGTGTCCCAGGGAAAAGTGACCGCCCGGCGTTTTTTGAATATTTGTACAAAATTATTAATAATTACATTTATACATATTTGTGGCTTTAGTTTTTTTTATGATTCTTTTTGAAGTGAAAACTTCTTTAGCGGCGTTGTACACTTTTTCTGTAATGGGTAAAAAATTTAAAACTCGCGTCAGGGTCACGTGACCCTGATCGAAAATGAGTAAGACGTCATTCAAATTAGTTAATTTCATATCTGTACTACTCCAGTTTTAAAATAAAACATAGTAACAAAAAAGTTTTCACTTCTACCGGCACTCCTGGAGTGCAACCTTTTTTTTTTTTTTGTAAAGATTTATTTTGAAAAAACTGAAAAGAAGGGTTATTTTTTCTTCGAATTTTAATTTTGTTTTTTATATAGTAAATCTTTTACTACGTTTTAGTTATGTTTAATGATTTTAATTGATAAACTATGATGGCAGCTAGTCAGTAAAAATATAATAATGGAAAAAGATGAACAAACTTAGGAAATATCGTAAAAAAACTGCAGCACGTCACGCGTCTTTACAAAAAAAAACTAAAGCCGCTAAGTCACAAATATAAATGTAATTATTAATAATTTTGTACAAATATACAAAAAACGCCGGGCGGTCACTTATCCCTGGGACACATTGTATTTTTCACTTTAATTTGGTTACAGTTTTATCGGTTCATCTCCGAATAACATGTTTGAAAATAGAAAATGTAGAGTGAATCTATAAATTGAATCAATATGGAACATTTGACCTACATTGGTGTAAACTTTGTTCGATCGATATTATAATATTCAAAGAACAACATTGCATTGCATGTTAGGTACCTAATTTTTAGGTTTCCAAAGACTTGGCTCTCTGTCTGTCTGTTTTTCCGTCCTTATAATAATAACTAGTATTTGCGCGTTGCGCGAGCTGCAAGCAGCTCGCGGGGTCGTGTTTTGGAGAAGTATTCGTAACCTTAATAAAATTTTGAGAATCCATATATATCATAAATGAATGCCCTTAAAAGATTTTGTAAATTATATAAAATGTTTTTAATATTCTGAAAACCCTTATAACTAATTCAATAAAAAAAAGAAACAAAATTAAAAAAAAATCAAAATAAATTGAGAATTCCTTAGGATAGATAAAAGAATTTTAAAATCCGTTAGAGCACTTAAAAGATTTTGAAACCCCTTAAGAACCCCCTAATCCAATCTAAAACCTTATTTAAAACTCAGAAGGGAGGTATAAGGGGCAACTTTGAAAAATGGTTTTTACTTTTCCGAGCCTCCTCTATATGAATCCGTAAAAAAAAAGAACACGGGTCTCTTAGTGTCTGAGATACGATTGGTATTGGGGGGGGGGGAGCCAAAAAGGAGAGGCTTAGTACTTTTGCCCTACTCAAAAGAGTTACTTGTAAGTTTGCTTGTCGTCACCCGTGAGTTACGCTTCATCCACTCAACCTTCGTTACGTCCCATGATGAAATTGATGAACATTTCTAAAATTATCGAAGCCGCCATCTTGGATTTTGATTTTGACCTCACTATCGGCTTTAGCATCCTCGAAAACCATGAAAACGAATCCCATGATGAAATTGATGAACAATTCGAAAATTATAGCAGCCGCCACCTCTGATTCTCATTTTGACCTCGCCATCGGTTTTAGCACCCTGGAAAACCATGAAAACGACACCCATGATAAACGATTCGAAAATTATCGCAGCTGACACCTTGGATTCTCATTTTGACCTCGCCATCGGTTTTAGCACCCTCGAAAACCATGAAAACGACACCCATGATAAACGATTCGAAAATTATCGCAGCTGACACCTTGGATTCTCATTTTGACCTCGCCATCGGTTTTGGCACCCTCGAAAACCATGAAAACGACACCCATGATAAACGATTCGAAAATTATCGCAGCTGACACCTTGGATTCTCATTTTGACCTTGCCATCGGTTTTGGCACCCTCGAAAACCATGAAAACGACACCCATGATAAACGATTCGAAAATTATCGCAGCTGACACCTTGGATTCTCATTTTGACCTCGCCATCGGTTTTATCACCCTCGAAAACCATGAAAATGACATCCATGATGAAAACTTTGAATTTTTTGCAGTCTGCATCTTGGATTTTGATTTTGAACTCACTATCGGCTTTAGCATCCTCGAAAGGATAGGAAAACGACTCCCATTATGAACATGTCGAAAATTATCGCTGCCGCAATCTTGGATTTTAATTTTCAACTCACTATCGGCTTTAGCATCCTCGAAAACCATGAAAACGACTCCCATGATGAACATTTCGAAAATAATCGAAGCCGCCATCATGGATTTTGATTTTGACCTCACTATCGGCTTAACCATCCTTGAAAACCCATGAAAACGACTTCCACGAAGAACAATTCGAAAATTATCGCAGCCGCCATCTTGGATTCTCATTTAGACCTCGCCATCGGTTTTAACACCCTCGACAACCATAAAAACGACTATCATGATGAAATTGATGAACAATTCGAAAATTATAGCAGCCGCCATCTTGGATTCTCATTTTGACCTCGCCAACGGTTTTAGCACCCTCGAATACCATGAAAACGACTCCCATGATGAACAATTCGAAAATAATCGGAGCCGCCATCTTGGATTTGGATTTTAACCTCACCATCAGCTTTATCATCCTCGAAAACCATGAAAACGACTCCCATGATGAACAATTTGAAAATTATAGCAGCCGCCATCTTGGATTCTCATTTTGACCTCGCCATGTGTTTCGGCCCCCTCGAAAACCATGAAAACGACTCCCATGATAAACGATTCGAAAATTATAGCAGCTGACACCTTGCATTCTCATTTTGACCTCGCCAACGGTTTTAGCACCCTCGAATACCATGAAAACGACTCCCATGATGAACAATTCGAAAATAATCGGAGCCGCCATCTTGGATTTGGATTTTAACCTCACCATCGGCTTTATCATCCTCGAAAACCATGAAAACGACTCCCATGATGAACAATTTGAAAATTATAGCAGCCGCCATCTTGGATTCTCATTTTGACCTCGCCATCGGTTTTAGCACCCTTGAAAACCTTTAAAACGACACCCATGATAAACGATTCGAAAATTATCGCAGCTGACACCTTGGATTCTCATTTTGACCTCGCCATCGGTTTTGGCCCCCTCGAAAACCATGAAAACGACTCCCATGATAAACGATTCGAAAATAATCGCAGCCGCCATCTTGGATTCTCATTTTGACCTCGCCATCGGTTTTAGCACCCTCGAAAACCATGAAAACGCCACCCATGATGAAATTGATGAGCAATTCGAAAATAATCGAAGCCGCCATCTTGGATTCTCATTTTGACCTCGCCATCGGTTTTAGCACCCTCAAAAAACATGAAAACGACTCCCATGATGAAATTGATGAACAATTCGAAAATTATAGCAGCCGCCATCTTGAATTCCCATTTTGACCTCGCCATCGGTTTTATCACCCTCGAAAACCATGAAAACGACACCCATGATGAAATTGATGAACAATTTTCGAAAATCATAGCAGCCGCCATCTTGGATTCTCATTTTGACCTCGCCATCGGTTTTAGCACCCTCGAAAACCATGAAAACGACTCCCATGATGAACATTTCGAAAATTATTACAGCGGCCATTTTGATTTTGACCTCACTATCGGCTTTAGCATCCTCGAAAACCATGAAAACGACGTGTCTCGCGCCCGTCGCGTAGAAGGGCCTTAAAAGATTTTGAAACCCCTTAAGAACCCCCTAATCCAATCTAAAACCTTATAAAAAACTCAGAAAAAAATGGCCGAGCCTCCTCTATACGAATCCGTAAAAAAACTGAACACGGGTCTCTTAGTTTCTGAGATACGATTGGGAGGGAGGCCAAAAAGGGGAGGCTTGGTACTCTTGCCCTACTCATGAGAGTTACTTGTTAGTTTGCTTGTCGTCGCCCCTGAGTTACGCTTCACCCACTCAACCTTCGTTACGCTACGGAGGTCGCCGGCTCGCTTCGCTCGCCACCTCCCCCCTTAGCTCCACTCGGTCTCGCAAGTTCGCTCCACTCAGGACCTACCTACCACCGGAAAGCTATCGTGACCTCATCCCTACGCTTCGCTTTACCGCTACATAGTTTTTCCGAGATACGATGGGGGGAGGGGTGAAGAGGGGGAGCGGGGGGAGTTTTGAAAAATGATTTTGACTAACTCTGCGTTCCTTGATATGAATCTGAAAAAAAAAATGTTGCAAGTTTGTTAACTTCCGAAATCCGCCTAAAGGGGGAGAAGGGGAGCAAGGGGGGAGGGAACTTTGAAAAATGGTTTTTAGTTTTCCGAGCCACCTCTATACGAATCCGTAAAAAAACAAAACACGGGTCTCTTAGTTTCCGAGATACGATGGGAAGGGGGGAGAGGGGGGGCGAAAAGGGGAGGTTTGGGATTTTTCCCATACTCATGAGAGTTATTTGCCCTACTCACGAGAGTTACTTGTAAGTTTGCTTGTCGTCATCCCAGAGTTACGCTTCACCCACTCAACCTTCGTTACGCTACGGGGGTCGCCGGCTCGCTTCGCTCGCCACCTCCCCCCTTCGCTCCACTCGGTCTCGCAGGTTCGCTCCACTCGGGACCTACCTATCACCGGAAAGCTATCATGACCTTATCCCTACGCTACGCTTCGCTTCGCTTTACTGCTACCTACTTTTTCCGAGATACGATGGGGGGAGGGGTCAAGAGGGGGAGAGGGGGGAGTTTTGAAAAATGACAACTCTGGGTTCCTTGATATGAATCTGAAAAAAAAAATCTTGCAAGTTTGTTAACTTCCGAGATCCGCCTAAAGGGGGGAGAAGGGGGGCAAGGGGGGAGGAACTTTGAAAAATAGTTTTTACTTTTCCGACCCTCCTCTATACGAATCCGTAAAAAAACAAAACACGGGTCTCTTAGTTTCCGAGATACGATGGGGGGAGGGGTGAAGAGGGGGAGAGGGGGGAGTTTTGAAAAACGATTTGGGCCAACTCTTGGCCCCTTGATATGAATCTGAAAAAAAAAATGTTGCAAGTCTGTCAACTTCCGAGATCCACCTAAAGGGGGGAGAAGGGGGCAAGGGGGGGAGGGACTTTGAAAAATGGTTTTTACTTTTCCGAGCCTCCTCTATACGAATCCGTAAAAAAACAAAACACAGGTCTCTTATTTTCCGAGATACGATGGGGAGGGGGGGGGAGGGGGGGCGAAAAGGGGAGGTTTGGGATTTTTCCCATACTCACGAGAGTCCCTTGTTTACGAATCTGTCAAAATATACCCACCTCCCCCTTCACCATCTGGGAGAACAATTATGTCAATCAGTCAGTCAGTCAGTCAGTGGTAATCGAGCTTTATATAGTATAATAATCTTTAATTGCGTGAAATATGGTACCATAGGTCTTAAAGTTAAAAAGTTCAACATAGTCCTTCTGTCAAGGCTGTAATGTGAACCGTTTTTATAGAACGCCGGACAATTTAACGCGCGAATCCGATTCGCACTTGGCTGGTTTTTTAAATAAAACAATATTGTGCAGAACAAGAATATAATAGATGGCTTTTGCCGGCGGGTTCACCCGTGTGGATGTCGGAAATTATTCCGCGGGGACGTACTGCCGGGATAAAAACTCCTTTGTCCTACCCATTCTCGGTCTATCTCTGTACTAAATGTCATGTATGTGCCAAATCTGCCGTTAAAACAAACTTTTTCATTTATAATAACTGAGGATAAAACTTCGATGATACCGGTCAACGTTTGGGTCAAAAAATCTCAATTACGGATTTTTAAACTAAATTTTTAAATTTCAGAATGCACTGGCACAAAAGAAGAATCTCTTTCGATTCTACAATTATATTGTTTTTGTTTTCGACTCTGTTTAAAGTATTTTGATTTTCGAATGTAGAAAAACCTAGTACCCCCCCCCGAGGCATGATTTAGGCCCGGTATCCCTATCCACCAAAGCGGAGAGGAGAGGAGATGTGTTTGAATAACCAATCAGATGTCAACTCAAGTCAACTGAAGCTAAGCGGAGAGGAGATATGTGGACATCTGATTGGTTATTCAAACACATCTCCTCTCCTCTCCGCTTTGGTGGGCCGGGAACTGTGTACGTTGTGATTGTGCTGAACTGCGACGTCCCCCGTCATTTCATGGAGCTTCGGCTTTTAGTGAAGTTTGAAACAAAAGGTACCTACCATCAACCCTCTACCTACGAATTTCCAAACGAATCGCGTGAGTTGGTCAGTATTTGCAGCACAAAATTCAAACCATTGGAGAATCGTGACTACTATTTTATCTAAAACATACGGGTTCGTTTTGTTGTTACATTTGTTTTTAGTAAAGTTTTCATTCTAAACAAGCCATTGCCGAAATATGAATAACCTAATATTAAATGTGAAACAACATCACGAAATGTTAGTTTATATTCGTCAATCATCGTGAAGACTTCATACAGAAAAGCCATTTCTGATTAAAGCATTAGCGCGCCGGCCGCGTTTCACAAACAACATAATATCCCACAGCTCACCATTACAAAGTTTAGCCTCACCAATAGCAAGTGCGGTATTACGTCTGGTAATGGATACCGTCCACATCCCTTAACCGATATCCCTTCCGTCCGCCGCGCTAGATAAACGACTATCATGACTCTCCTAATATGAAAATCATATTTTCCCTTCATATTGCTGTGCTCTTGTTGGAAAAGAAAAGTTACGTCATAGTGGTACAAGAAAACGTATCCGAAACGGTGTCTGCAGTTTTCAGCCGCGTGGGCGTCGTAAACTTCGGATTAAGATTTATTTCCCAAACGTGAACTAGTTCTTATTTGATTTGATTTTAATATTCGTTATTAGTTAGGAATAGTGCGTCCTTGAAGAAAGTTCGGTGAACTTTGTGCCCTTTTGATCCCTAATGTTACGAGACTTGGTTTACGAAAGTGTTTCTTTCCGGATCGTGGAACGTGCTTGTCGATTATCTAATTTTGATAATAGACTACAAAGATATTTTTAAAGAAACGAAAAATTCAGTTGCGAGCAGGGTTCGATCCTGCATCTTCTGGATAGGTACTCCAGACGCCTTAACCACTAGGCCATCGCAACCAACACAATAGACTACAATCTCAAAAACACCAACAAAACATAGACCGTAATAATGACACGTCTAATATACTCAAGTTCATAGTACGAGCCGATGGGGAACCATAACATTCAGTAGTGAACACACACGAACCTTTATGAACTTCATTACGTACCCATAACGTCTAAATTCTATTTCGATGAGAGTCAAGTCTTCAATTTTGGAACCAGAGACACCGACGCGATTTGATCCAACAGGGATGTGCAAATCCGAACTCGATAAAATTAATTTAGTGATGTAAGTTGTAGTAACATTTAGTTAGTTAGCCGTTTATTCGGTGTCCTTGCGAGCGCGAGCGAGTCAGGGCGTGCGGGTTGTATTGATTTTTTTGAACGGCACGCGCCACCGACTACGTCCAAGTAATACTATTTGAATAATGCTTTCTTGTCCCGCTATCAGTCTTTTTCATTTTCACATATCATAACCTGCAGGAATGTAACCTGCGTGACCCTTCACTCATCCCGGAACATGGTTTCTGAGTTGCATCGCGTCCAGGCCACCCTGGGTGAGTCCTAAAAGTCACATCCAAATCACCACTGTCACGTTCATGAACTCCACTTTTGTTCCATCCGACCCCAATAGGTCTTCATCTCGCAAGCTAGAAATTAAGTGTAAAATCGCTCGGATTTGTCTTAAAGCGATGGTGCTTAATGTTAATGTCGCTTCGGAAAATCCCTGTTCAAGATCAGTATAAAACCTTCCAAGAAATCCTGCCTCAGGATCGCTAATTTAAGTTCAGTGTTCGCAATCGATATGGGGCGTTACATTAGTATTCGACACGGTGGTAGAAATTAGCATTTTCACAAAGATGTCTAAAGCACTCTATATTTTATTCAAATTCCTATTTTTGTATCTCTAACATTATTTATTTTGTGGAGTAGGTAAGATATTATGGGTAAAATAAAAAAGTTACACATACTTACATAAAAAAATTGATTTATAAATTGTGTAAGACCCAGCGACATATTCGCACCCCTCCCAGAAATTGACACCTATCAAACGATTTACATTATTTTGACAACGTTTCTAAAAGCATAGTAGCAAAAAATTTGTAAAAAAAATATCTAACTATTTTACCGAGGCCCGAATAATCGCTTTGTACTTGAGTTTAGTTGAGTGTGGAACGCTAATACTTTCTAGTTTGCAAACAATGTCTTAGGTACTCGTTTGTGCTTTGTGTATGTTATGAATCTCGTCTAAGATGGACATTCCTGACATGATCAATCTACAACTTAGTACAAGTTATTAGCAGCCGCTCCGCGTCTTGTCGGCTTTATGTTAGCAAAGTTTATTGTTCTAATTAGCGCCACAATAGTCAAACATTTTGGCAACAACCCTGCGGCAAACTATAAATAATTTTCATCTTTTAAAGTAAACATACACGGACACTGGAGCATGCCTATGCAAACATACCCCAAGTGATTATATCATAAATAGCGTACACATATGTAGTTTGTGATTATACTTACCATGGACAGATTGTTCAGTTATGTAGGTCCAACTTCGACAAAGAGGTCGCCCGAAGAATCTAACTCGGATGGGCAGCGTTTGGGAAGCTACGTGATATCTTCTCATCGAGAATCCCACAGTGTCTCAAGACAAGGATGTTTAACCAGTGTGTGTTGCCAGTGATGACATATGGCTCTGAAACGTGGTCTTTGACTGCTGGCCTTTTAGAGAGACTAAGAGTCACTCAACGAGCAATGGAAAGAGCTATGCTCGGAGTTTCTTTGCGGGATAAAATCCGGAACATGGATATTCGGCGAAGACCCAGAGTCACCGACATAGCTCATAAAATTTGCAAGTTGAAGTGGCAATGAGCAGGCCACATCGCTCTTAGAACTGATAACCGATGGGGAAGTTCTCGAGTGGCGACCACGGACCGGAAGACGCAGCGTAGGCAGGCCTCCCACTAGGTGGACCGACGACATCGTGAGGGTCGCGGGCAACGGATGGATGCAAGTGGCGAATTGTTGTTCGGCGTGGCGGTCTAAGGGGGAGGCCTATGTTCAGCAGTGGACGTCTTCCGGCTGATGATGATGATAGTTTGTGATTATAACCTGGTAGATATAAAGTTTATACATTAACTCAGGTGGTATAAAGATATTGGCAAAACTGCATCAATTAACTGTTTAAAAAAAATTCAATCAAACTTAACCTACATTATGTTCAAGTGGAATTCAAAATCTGTGCTCCGGATAGTTTATGAAGTTATTTCAAAATCTGGTTCACATATTATACGACCTTGTTCGAATTTTCAGGCAAAATTGTAGGCTTATGAAATGAGGCAAATTGTTGTAGTTATTATACGAAAATACTGTTGTTAAAATGTGTTTTATGTTCTCAAAGTGTGACTAATATAATGCAAAAAAAAATCTAAAGCAACTTAAAATAAAAAGTTGTCGTTCAAGAACTTGGCTAGAATAGGATTTGTCGTATGAATTATGACAAGCTACTACCCTTTTTTTTGTTTAACAAATCATATTCGGCCAAAACACGGTATGTGTTAATCGTTAATATCAAAACTTAACACAATTTAACCGCATAAAACTGTTTGTGAAACTTGATGTTGTATCCATTTTTTTACTGTTCTAAATTGAGTCTGGATACGCGCAAAAGCGGCAAACCCCATTCGAATACACAGAAAGTGACAAAGAAAATGTGGATTTTTTAGTATCAAGATTAGGACAATTTTCCTGATAATTATCACGTCGAACCTTGTAGAATTTCCCTAACCACGCTGCGCAGTGAGTTAACTCGACACAGTACAAGTGCGCCATGTAAGCGTCTAGACCGACAAAATATAACAGACTCGTCTCGCCTGCACTTCCGCTCACTGGCACGCAAGTACGCACTAGCTCACACCTACACTGTACTTGACAACTGTTTGTTAAGCCATACTGCAATTAAAACCGGCCAAGTTCGAGTCAGACTCACGCACGATCGTTTGTCTATGAAAACGGCAAAAACATGTCTGTTGTATGGGAACCCCCTTAAATATATATCATATTCTGATTTTTAGTATTTCTTGTTTTAACGGAAAAAAAATACATCAGCTGTGTACATTTCAACTGTCTCTCACGTTTTACCCTTTGGTACGGAAAAATCGAATGTTGGCTGATTAACCGTTTTTATGTTGTTTTTTGAATTATAGTTGCATCTATCTGCACAAAATAACATTAGACCACTATTAGTATCACAACAAAGAAATTGTCTCACTCTTTCTCTTATTTGCCATATTAAGCTCACTGTGGAGTCTCCAATTTACGATTGTGCACAGTAATTGACTAGGGGCATTTTTAGTTAGAATATGGATGCATTGCCCTCTAACTTGAGATCAGTCTGTAATAATAACACACTCAACAGAATAACCGAGACACTATTGACATACACAACGACAAGACATATACAACGATTTCGGATTTGGTTTTCGAATTTAAACTGGATTCGGACGATACGCACGAACCGAAATTGAAAATTGTTACTGAAAAAATATCATGTTATATTGTATTTCTGACACAGTTTCAGAACGCATTTGATCTCTATTTTGGTTTGCAATATATCTGATATTTTCGATTTGCATCAGTTTTGAAAACAGAAACGCCGAATACAAAAACATAGTGAATTGACGCTACTACATATACCGCGGGATGATAAATAAACATTTGTACAACATGTTTGCGTTTCATCCTCGTATCAACACGCCTTGCTACGAATCCTGTTGTTTAGAGACGTAACATCGATTAGAGAACACGTAAAATACCGTTCTTTAAAATATTTACACGTCTGTCGTCCTCTTGCCATTTTTCTCCGATGAGACTTTAATGTAACACTGGTCGTATGACGTAACTGAACGCCCGGCACTCCTGAGCTTGTAAAGGCTCACCTATTAGTTACACAGGAACCCTGGCCAATATTCATATAAGTACTTCTCTTACGACCAAAAGGTACTACAACATTTATTTCTAGAAATTCGTGGATCTATAGAAATGTGGTGCGGTATCATTACAAGCTTTTTATTTACTCTCTTTATCCCGTTGTCTGTAATCAAATTTTACATGATCCACTTCCCGATTTTCGATTGGTCTGAAATTTTGCAAGTATATTTATATCGCGTGACAATACAATATTATAATGACATGCAGCTGATCTGATGATGTAGCTAGAAGGTGGCCATAGGAACTCTGTAATGAAACGCCGCTATTTAAACCCATCGAGTTTTCGTTTGATTCTTCTTGACGAGTTCTTTGTCATAGTAAGTATTTTTTTTTACAATAAGAGCTTGTTTTTCAAAAGAACATCGTTTTTTAAATGACTAACTTGTTTATCTGGTCCTCCCGCGCTTGTTACAGTACCTACTTGCCTAATTGACGAATTCAGGTCACTTTAATACTCGTAAGTGATGCTGCCAATCGAGCACTACTTAGGAACAATTTTCTTTTTAAGTTTGTTCGGGAGCAAAGTTCCATTATTTAACGAAATCTTGTTTGGGCTCTTTTGATACTACGGCAGCACATTTCTGTTTGACGCAGTTTGCTGTCGTCTAAATTCCATAACTGTATTAGACTTTAGGCCTCTTGGTTCATTGATGCCTGTTGGCTTGACGTCCACTAAACATACAGAGCATAGCAAACACAGGTCAGCAAACCAAAGGGGTTCGCTAGTTCCTAGTTCGGTCTGTCTGTAACCTCTCGAGCATATCATTCTGTTATGAGGCTTGATTTAATTTTAGGCATCTAAACTATGCTGGCATTTGTGTATAATAATTAATGTTGTTATTTAGTATAAAGTTCCGTTTTCCATATCAGAATTATGACCCAAGTAACACAAAAAGCATTATAACAAACGAATATTAAACTTATGTAGAGCCTAAGATCCTTATAGAGTCGTATATAAGTTCACCGAGCGTCTTGTCGCTTTATATTGGCATTTTAAAATTATTATAATGCTTTACTCTGTATAATGGCTGTATAATGGCATATCAAAATACTGTTATAAAACCTGAGGTTTTAGTGCAGCAAGCCACAACGAAGCTGTACAGCTTTCAGCTGTTGTTAGTGCTTTTAGTTGTACAATAGCATTTTAAGAAGAAAATTAATGCCAAATGCTGTTTAATAGCATTAACGTGAACCATTATAATGCTAGTCAAATCCACTATACAGCTTTTGGCTGTTTTTAGTGCCTTAGGGTCTACAATGGCATTTCGTGAAGTACATAAAGGCCTTATGCTTTTTTATAGCACAAACGTGAACCATTATAATGCCACTCAAATCCGGTATACAGCTTTTGGCTATTTAAAGTGCCTTAGGGTCTACAATGGCATTTTTAAATGCTATGTAAAAGCCTACGGCCAATGAAGGGTGCCAACCTGAATCAATGTAATGCCTGCATTTTTAAAGATCAACTGAGTTCTGTTGTATGGCTAGCAGCTTTTACGTGAGTTATTGTAACGCGTAAAGCTGTATTAACATTCATATTAATGTTTTCGTAAAACCATTTATCGGCCATATTGGGGAAAAGCACATTTTAATAACACAATAACATCTGAACATTTTGTCTTCAACCTTCTACATGCAAGCAAAAACCGGCCAAGTGCGAGTCGGACTTGCCCATGAAGGGTTCCGTAGCAGCAAGTAACATTATATAAACGTTCTTGTAGTTGGTTGTAACTTTGAAAGGTAAATTGCGGTTTATGACGTATTAAAAAAAAAACTAATTACTTGATCTTGTTCAAACCAATTTTCAATTGAAGTTTGCACATGTACATCATAATATTTTTTTAGTTTATCATTCTCTTATTTTAGAAGTTACTGAGGGGGGGAAGACCAACATTTTACCACTTGGGAAGAGTCAGACTGTGTGTGAAACTGATCAGTTTAGAAAAAAACGATGTTATAAACCTCAATATCATCTTTAAAGACCTATCCATAGATACCCCACACGTATAGGTTCGGAGAAAAAAAAAATTTTTGAGTTTCAATTGTAAGTATGGGGGCAACCCCCAAAATTAGTTTTATTTTTATTTTTGTGTAAAAATCCTAATGCGGTTCACTCAGTACATCTACTTACCAAGTTTCAACAGGATAGCTCTTAAACTTTCGAAGAAAAGTGGCTGTGACATACGGACGGACAGACAGACAGACATGACGAATCTACGAGTATAAGGGTTCCGTTTTTTGCCATTTGGTTACGGAACCCTAAAAAATAGGTACCTAGATCCATCTGTGATAACCCATATGAACTATGTACGTACACCGTCGTTGCTTATTTCATCGATGTAACATTCTACATGCGTACATGATTTTTTTTATAACATATTATTGGAAATACGTAAGTTGTAAAGAAATTGTAAGAAAAATGAATTAATTTCAATAACTTTTTGTTTTCTTAATAATGCGACTCCAAATCTCTATGCTTTGTGTCATTTGGATGATGGGTTTTATTGCTTTGCTTAATGATCTCCAAAATTGCGTTCAAGTTATGGTACTATTACAGTCCACATCAAGTCTACTAGTATACCGGTGAACCCTTATAAAACTACTTTATAGACAATGGCATTACAATGGTTGAGCTTAAGTCTTCTTTCTGGCCTCTGGGTTGATGATTGTTCACATGTGAGTATTAATACTGCTGGCGGCATTAATTCGCTTTTTTAAAGCTTCACCGGGCTGCTATAGACCGACACCATTTTGGAAATATTTTCTAACCTAAAAATATTATTATTCAGACCTATTTATAAAAGAAATAAGCCTTTATAATAGTAATACAACTTAATTTAATACTGCCCAAACTATACTATTATGTGAATTATGCAAAATTTGTTCTTTAATAGAAATACATCATTGTTTTGGTTATTTCACACATATCTTTAAATAATATTTTTATCTAAATCACAAAATATCGAAGGCGCGTGAAAAATATCCATAAAACTTATATAGATATTAACAGTAAACCACACTGCGCAGTAATATTTGAAGGCAGAAAGCAATTTCAGAGAGTCTAAACTTAGAATTTTGTTTTAATGCAAATAAATATGGTGTCATCATTTACGGTTTGTCAATGTTTGTCCATAATAAAAAAAGCAAAGTAGTCAAGTTACAACGATAATTCTATTATAAAATTTATACCGTGGTAATAGAGACGTTTTTGCAATGATGTGGGATTTATTCAAGTTCTAACTGTGAACACTTCAATGGCTACAATCATGCTTTTACTTCACTTTTATGCTCCTCTAATGCATTAGTAATGCTATTAACATCTTCACTATTAATAATAATACTAGTATAATGCTTTTATAATGCGATTGGCATTTTCATTGACCGTAATAATGCTTTTATAATGCGATTGGCATCTTCATTGACCGTAATAATGCTTTTATAATGCGATTGGCATCTTCATTGACCACAATAATGCTAATATAATGCGCTTATGATGCAATTAAACAACTATGTGAACCCATTTAGGATCTAAAGCCGTAAAATTTGTGCCCAAATAAGAGTTATATCAGCCGTACAAACGTTTGTAGGGCTAATATAGGGCTACCTTCAAAATGCTTTAACGCTACAGAAATGCTGTAAGACTGCCGATATAATGCTTTGATGTGTTACTTGGGGAGTCATTTGACTCTGTTTTATCTTAAAAATACGTTCATCGATTCGGTTTTCTTTAGCGAATACACAGCATGGAATGTAGGTATAGAATAAATCTAACTCATATAGTAACTCATATGTAGTAAATAAAGTTTTGAAACTTATGAACAGTTTTATATGCGAGCATTTCAACTTTTCCGCCAATGTGTCATACCTATTCTGATTAATTAAAACACTTTAACATTGCAGCCCTCCATTAATTTAATAACGATTGTCCTTTTTAATCGAGCGCAAAGTTTTATTCCATAGGGCTTCACAGGGGGAAAAAATAGCTAATAGAATCAAATGATATTTATTTCGGAACTATCACAAAATACCGCATCAAGTATTATTGTAATTTGAACAGCCAAAAAGTATTTGGGAGGCAACCCCAGCTCTTACTTGAGTAATTTTTTGAGGAAAATGAGACTCTTTAACGCAACTACAACTTGTGCTCTTCTTCTTCTGCCTCGCCACTTCCCGTTATTCGGGGTCGGCTTTCCTTATCATGCGACGCCATTTACTGCGGTTTTCGACATCTTCTTTCGCCAGGTTTAGCATCTTCATGTCCTTCTGGACAGTCGTTAGCCATGTTGCTAGGGGTCTCCCTCTCCCCCTCTTGCGTGTTGCGATGGAAAGGCACTTCTTGACTACATAGTCTTCAGGGCGTCTCATCACGTGACCGTACCATCTCAGCCTGGCTTCTCCAAGCTTTTCTGTTATAAGAGCTACCTTCAGGCTTCCTCTAATATAAACGTTTCTGACTTTGTCTTTCATGGTGACGCCGGCCGACCAGCGCAGCATGCGCATTTCAGTTGTGTGCAATTTTTGATTGTGTGTTTGTTTTGCAGCCCATGTTTCGCTGCCATACAGCATTGCAGGTCTCACAGCTGTTTTGTAAACCTTGCCTTTTGTTTTCAATGGCATTTTAGCATCACACAATACTCCCGTTAGAGAGCGCCATTTGTTCCATGCTGTAGTGATCCTATTTGTGACGTCCGCTTCTATTGTGCCATCGTCTGATATCACAGATCCAAGGTATTTGAATTTGCTGGTTTTAGGCAAAGTTATATTTTCCAGCGTGACGTCTTCGCAGGCTCCCTCGGTCTGATCAAAACGGCACACCATGTATTCAGTCTTTGTTCGGCTAATTCGTAGGCCATTGTTTTCCAGTGCTTCCCTCCACTGTTCCAAATCTCGTTGTATTTCTTCCTTAACATGCGACATCAGCACTACATCGTCGGCATACAGAAGATTCCAAGGTAGTTGCTTTTGAATGGATGCTGTTAAGTAATTCATTACTATATTAAATAGCAGAGGGCTCAGCGCGCTACCCTGGTGCACACCCACGTTTATGCAGCAACTACAACTTGTGCTGTTTTGTAAAAATCATCATCATCATAAGCTGGTATCAGCTGGTAGGTTGATATCAGCCGTAATACGTCCACTGCTGAATGTAGGCCTCTACTATAGACTTCAAATAGGACCGGTTAGAAGCGTCTTGCATCCAGCGTGATCCTGTGGTCTTCATGAGATCTTGTGTCCACCTGGACGTAAAAGACATACTGCATTTTATTTTACACGTTTATAATGGATTCCACTTAGAAAAATGACGTGTCTGTGTAAATTGAGGAAATGATTACCCACAAATCGCGACCCTGTTAGAGTTTACACGAGCGCTAAAATTGACTTATTATCTGCGACGGCTGGCGGAGTAGTCATTAAGTCGCAGCCGCCGGGACATCCGGCCTCGATGAAATCTCAACAGATACTAGCTGCGTTTCTCTGCTGCTCAGCTGCTCGTTAGTGTTATTCACTACGACCAATCATAACCCCGCATTTTACCATTGCCCTATATTTTGTTTATAAGGCCTTGAGTACAATAACTACCGTATTGAAAGAGCAGCATAGTTTAGAGATTGCAGTTTTTACTCATACAGAGGCCTTATCACAAGATTTCTGTATTTTATTTACTGCGTTCAGTGTATGAATTGAAAAAGCGCCTCTAGTGTAAGGGGACAATTTTTTCCAATCAAATTCGCGTCTAAGTTCCCGTGAATAGTCATGTTAGGACTTCAGATATTTAGTTAGCACTCGGACCCCATGGCATAGTTTAAACCCCAAACGGTTTTAACACACGACTTGCTTTCCATACAAATCAAAAGATAGCATAAATGCGAAAAGTCATAAAGCTATTAAATATAGAGCGCCTTCTATCCCCTAACTAAAAAATATGAAGAAAACATAAAATCAAGCGGGTCACGCATGAACAACATAATGCAGTACATTTAACATATATTTGCATACCCCTTTTAAGTCGCCCTACCTATGTCAATTACCCACTTTGACCGACTTACGTTCGCCACACTAAATTGCACCACAAAATAAATTAGCTACAGCGTATTTTCTTTTTCCTTTGCCCACTATACCAAGTACTGGCAATCAATGCTAGTATAAGTTCGTTTCTTTGTTTTCGGTAGCATAAGGATTTATTTGTAGATTTCATCATCATCATGACGAAATCTAGCAGATTTAATTCTACATTTTTTTTGGTTATGCCGTTGGTCCCGGCTGTCATTTGTAGATCTTTGACAGTCATTACTGTTACTCAAAAGCTCTAAACTCTAAAATCTAACAACTACCTACCCTTAGCACGACTTTTCACTCTTTTACTTTACAGCGTCTTCCCAGTATTTACAGCGTTTCTTGTATGAAAAAACCGGCCAAGTGCGTGTCGGGCCACGCACAGTGTAGGGTTCCGTAGTTGCCCATCAAAATACTTATGCGAACTAACTAACCTGATTCGCTGAATTTAATTTTAAAAAGAAGAATTTTCAAAATCGGTCCAGGCGTCTTTGAGAAATCGGGTAAAATACATACAAAAAAAGATTACCTACGACGAATTGAGAACCTCCTCCTTTTTTTGAAGTTAGTTAAAAATAGTTGACAATAAAAACCTACCTATCCCCAAAACATACCCACCTATTAAAGCTGTAAAAATAAAGTTGACAAACTTACATTTGCAGTTGAAGAACATGTTCTCCGATACATTTTGTATAGGAAAATATGTTATCCAAGTACGTTTTATAAGTTGGTCGACTATTACTCGTAAACTTGTATAGCCTACTTAGTCATGATAATTTTCTTTTAAACTTCGTTATATATACTACTATTGTGAATTTTTTCACACCCTCAAACATAACCGTTTAGCTGGTAGAGGGGGGGGGGGACACTCGAGTCGAGCAAAAATTAGCACTTTAAAGCTTAATATTTCACAAACGAATCTTTTTATCAAAAAAATGTTAATGAAAACTATCAATATTTTTTAAAGACCTATTTAATGATACCCCACACTAAGGGGTACGCGAGAAAAAAAAAAACATCCCCAATTTACGTGTACAGGAGGTACCCTAAAGAAAAATATTTTACGAGATTTTATTTTACCACTTTTTCGGCACAACAAATCCGTATATTTACACCAAATTACAGCTTTCTAGTACTGGGCGTCTCTGAGCTAAGCTGCGGACAGACGGACGGACATGGCGAAACTATAAGGGTTCCTTGTTGACTACGGAACCCTAAAAATGGAACAGCGCCTGTAATGTGCGAAGAAGGAACTAATTTTTTCCTTGAAAATTGTCAATTTGAAATTGTCAAAGTTCCAGTTTACTTTACGTCTCAAATACTGAAAACTCGTGCTAAGGGTAGGTCTTACCATGGGGTATCGTATTACCCAGTTACTGGGTTTTGGAGGTCCGATAGGCAGGTCCGATAGGTATCCATGTATAATAAGATATTCAGCTGCATCCGGTTTGACTGGAAGCCGACCCCAATATAGTTGGGAAAAGGCTAGGCAGATGATGATGAATTCTACATTTTTTTTAAACGTTGTTCCACATTAGTAATTACTCCTGTATCGTGACAGTAGTAAATATACATACGAATCTCGCCTTTTTCCTATTATGACATCACATGACAGAAACTGCTGAACTCAACCTGCTACGATCGTAACACGTTTAAGCCGGGTACTCATTAGCGAGCTGTAACCGTAACTTATGTGATACAGTAACGAGGTTCTAAAAGAGCTAATTGTAAAAGCGTACACACCTACGCGTTTTACAATTACGGCTCACGACGTCGCCGGAACGCTTTCACCGAGCGTACTCATTTTACGAGCTGTAACTGTAACCAAACAGATACAGTAACGAGGTTCTAGTGTGTACGGGGAGCGGCTAGCAACAACCTCTCCTCTTGACGTCCATGAGCGCACTGCGAGCGCCCTTGATCCGCGGCAAATACCGACAATTGTCGGCTCGCTGCGAATCGCTCGTGTAGCGTTCGTCGCAGGCTCGCGAACCACGTACACATTATGTTTTTGGTAACAGTAACGGTTACAGTTACGTGCAACGTTACGGGTTTAGAAATGAGCACGTTGTAAACGTTGGGTCGCTGCAAGCCACACGCGTACCGCTCGCAGAAGTTTTGCGAACCACGTACACGCTATGTTTTTTGGTTACAGTACATGCAACGGTAACAGTTACGGGTCGCTCGTGAGTACCCGCCTTTTTTTTACTTAAACTTGACCATCCAAACACGCTTTACCCTTATAGTTAACTTTGAATACAGTAACTACCATTTCAGTAATAAAGTTAAAAAGATACTTCTTCGTCGTGTCGATGATTTCTTTAAATTACATAAATTTCGATCAAAACTCTGCGCTACATTTACGGCGTTGGTGGCGTCCTTGCACAGGTCCCTTGCCCCCTTATTAATGAAACGAGAAGTCAAGTTACGCCAAGGTTAATCCTTTAAATGTATGGTTAATCTGAAGATTATCCTGGTTGTATCTTTAGTCCACGTTTATTAATAAGGGGTTCAGAGTGCAGGTGGAGTTACACAAAGTACAAGTGACGACGTGGTTGATGAGACTCCGCAGTCGCACCTTTGTTCATCAGAGTACCCCACCATGTTGTACAGTCGGCCAAGAAAGTGGTGTACCACCCTAAGGTTGAATATCGCTTGCAGATTCATAGGTGATAAAGATTAGTTTCGCTTGCAGATCGATCTGACAACTTCTATTGCTGTCTTTATCTGATTATTGATAACGACTATTACTGTTTGTAACGTGACAGCTGTTCTTACTTTGAACTTGATGGAACCAATGACGTCGTAAAATCAACGGCGGGGGGCTGTAGATTTTGATGACAAAATTGTATCTACAAATTCAGAATTGTAATCAACAAGTTACATAAAATTGTAAAGGCACAAGGCGAATCCACAAACCTACAATTTCTGTAAACTTGTAATTACAATATCAATAAAAAACAAGCTAAAAATAGATTTATCCTTTTATTAAATTTCTACAATCAATTTTAAAATACTTATAACAAACAAAAATATAGCATATATAGTAATATTTAGAAGATATTGAAAATTTTTAAAAATTAGAAACGGGTGTAACCGCCGTTGGCCTCTATAACCTCTAAAAGACGAGACCTCATTGAACCAACAAGCCGTGAGCAAATATCGGTTCCCCGCATTTCCTCCCAAATATAATTACAGTGACTAATAAGAGCTTGTTTGGTTCTTTCATTTTGATGCGACCATCGTTGGACCATAAGGCCCCAAAGATTTTCTATCGGGTTGAGGTCCGGCGATCTTGAGGGCCACTAAATTACCCTTACGTCAGTGTGTGAACGAAACCAGGCTCTTACGATCCTCGCATTATGAATTGAACAATTATCTTGAACAAAATCAAATTGTGGCACTTCGTTCTCCGGGTAAACATTACGGACTGTCGGTAGCATTGCATTCTGAAGCACGTCGATATAATTTACAGCCGTCGCTCGAGGAGGTAGAGAACACAATTCTCCTACACCATCCGCACTCATCCAGCCCCAAATATTTACGGAAATTCGACCTGATTCTCTATTTGGAATTACATGATCATCTTTATACCGTGTTGAATTATATCGCCAAAGGTGAAGACGTCCATGCTGGCTGGATTTAAACGTTTTTTCATCACAAAACACTGTATTAGACCAATCAAACTCTAAGTGCTCTCTGGCGAAGTTCAGACGAGCAAGTCTGTGAGCATCCGTCAAATATATTTTCTTGGCGTAATGCCTGTGGTGCAATCCCATGTAATGTAGATGATTCCTTATTGTTTGGGCACTCACATCGAACATCTCCGCAAAATGTTTTGTGGGCTTAAAACCATTGATTTCATATTCCCGTCTCATGAATTCTCTATCGTTATTGGAGAGTGCAGGCCGGCGACCACTTCTTCTGTGATCCAACAAACTTCCCTCCTCTCCTTCACGACGAATCCAAAAGCGGACAGAACGCCTCGATATATTCAAATTCCGGGATATCGCACTGATACTGCTTCCCTCATTAAATTGGGCAATTATTTGTGCTCTTTCGGCAATGGTCAAGTTGGCAGGCATTGAGATGATTTTATATGCAGTTGATTGAAAAACAACACGGAAAATATATCGACTTTTTGCATATATTTGACAAAATGTCAATTGTCAGTTTTCTTTTTCAAATGGAATTCGGTTGTCTATTTAAATAGTTTTTATTACTTTTGTTTGGAAACATTTCAATTGCTTTGTAGAAACTAATGTCCTTTTCATTTATACTAAAGGTTAAAATGTCATGTACTTATATGTGACATATGACGTATGAATACTAAATACATAGGTTTACGTCATGATAATGTTGTCTCTTTCAGTAATATCTTTTTATAACGAACCTTGTTGTAATTTTCGATGACCGGGAAACTAAATCAAAATATTATTTTTGATTTAGTTTCCCGGTTTTGAATTGAATTATTATTTATAATTCTTGGCTGACAGTACTTGTAGCGACCAACCTGGCTTCGCAAACCGTTTAAGGTCTTCCAAGAAGGCCATGGCAGTTGGTTAGCTTATCTGCAGGCTCAGCGTAGTGTTCCGGAGGGGCTAAAATACTCCCCTCCTCGTCTCATGTTTTCAGGCTTCCCCAGCTGTACTATTGCTGAAAATCCTAGTCATGAAATATGCTGATATTAATTATGTACCTGTTTATGTTCGGGTTCCAGTGAATATTTTAGCTAAACGAAAAAACTCCAAAAGAAAAATTTGTTTTGAGGATTAAACAGTTATTTAAAGAACCATTAATCTGATAACTAAGAGCAGTAACCAATTTATTGATAGTGATGTAATTTCCTTTGGGATCGTGACGCAATTACAGAAGAGTACCTTCACAAACTGTACTACGTATTTGAGTGGTGTCTTCAAGCAAGTTTCGAGGTCAACGGGAATACTTGTGTACCAGCCGCTACTGTTGAGAAACTCTTAGTTTTAGTTTTTCAAACTACTGCTGCAGTTCTCAATGTCATGAAACTACGGGCTGTGTTGAATTTAATTTCGCTTTCAGTTGCACTGAATACAAATTGAACTTGAAAAAAGAAAAGTAAACATAAACCTATGAATCAGTACAGCCCCAGCATTAAAATTCATAACATCAGTGCCACCAGGATCCCTTCTGTTCATTTTTTTACATTCAAAGGAAGTATAAAAATGCAAAATTGCAAAACATAGACAAAGGCCAGGGCGCTTTGATGGGAAAACAAAGAAGTCTCCGTATTCATTTTTCTACACCTGTTCGTATTGTGTTTTACCTGAATCACTGAAGATACGATATTGCTGACAAGTTGTCGTGGTGTGCGTAAGCAAATTATAACACAAAATCGCGAAAACTGTGTGAATGTATACAATTCGCGGTTTGTGTACTTCTACGTTGCTAGGAAACTAAAGGACAGTGTACTCGTTATTGTATTTTTATCATGCTGCAATACGGCTGTCGTTCATAGTACTTCCAACTAATTTTATAATAAATGAATGGGTCAGGTCAGTAGGGCGTCTAAACCTGGCTCTTAGTATCTAGCGGAAATCAGCGGAATCAATTGTACTATCGACAAAGTTGAATCATGACCCATTTTGACAATAAATCGTTTGAATCCGTCAAATTGACAAAGATCAAAATCGTGACCATGGATATGTATGTTTACGCGAATGTGGACGTAATTGTATTTGAAAGTCTATAAGAAAATAAGCTTATGGTGGGTCATGATTCGACTTTGTCGATTGTACAAAGTAACGTTTTGAATAAAATCATTAATTTACTTGTAGTTATGTAATCAGTGTGGTACCCGTTGAATTGTGCCGTTGCTACAGGTCTAACATCTTGCTTATAGGACAACCAAATAATGTTGAGGTCTGTTGAGCGTCCAACCTTTGAAAAGGTCGGGGCGACATTAGAAGCTTAAAAAAAGGGAACCACTCCTTGCATTGCTCGACTTAAAATTTCAATAAAAGGTCTTGGTAATGCAGGATTTGGTTTTCCCTTTGGCAATTATATAGGGTGACTGGCAATTAGTGTACGATACGAAATACGAATCGTGAAAGAAAAATCAGCTGTTCAGTACATTAGGCAAACATAAATGTACTGAACAGCTGATTTTTTTTTCACGATTTCGGCTTTGCTCCCTTAATAATTTTTTATTGTTATCATGAGCACAATCACGTGTTTAAGTATCGTACACTAATTGTCAGTCATCCTATATAAGCTTAACTACACTGATGCATAAAATGACATTCTGCTAGCCAGTACGAAACGTAAGGCTGCTGTTACGTTACCCTTTACAATTCAGGAATCAAGTTCTGTCACTACCACCAACCAGTACTTATATAAAATATGTATCTCCTAATAACTAGCAACTTGGCTATTTTCATATGACCGCATCTTATTTTTGGACAGCGATAACTCGTAAACCACAATTAATGTCACATAGTTGCTATATTGACAGGTAATAAAACAGTATGAGCTTAGTACCTACGTGAATTCCTCGGGATCCGTCAACAGCTCTCGATATACACTCAAACGGCAATAAGTCTTACTTAAGGCCAGGTAATCAGGAATCGACCTATTTTTGATTCAACAATAAACAATCAAATATTCTTTTTTTCGATCCCAAAAAAATATATGTTGTAGTTCAATGAACTATCTAAATTAATTTGCAGTTGAAAACGCGATATTTATAACTTGCCTTGATCAAAAAAAATCGCGAAAATAGAGATTTTTTTAACGTTTTTTCAGTGGTACTTGAAGTAGACCATGCTTTTGGTCCTAAAAACATATCAATAGATAGGTATTAATGTTTGTCAGAGGAATTTCCGGTTACTTTTTTTCTAAATATTTCTGTTTTTTTTTACCCTTAACTATATAACGACGTGCCCTACGTGCATTGCTTCAGTCGCCCGCGAGGCGTGTCCGAGGTAGGACCTGTGTCGCTTTTGCTGGCTCGCGCCATTCCCCCCGCTAGTGATCGATATAATATACGTAATATCATTTATTTCTGAGTTTTAACCATTTAGTGTAATTTTGTAGCCACGTTAACAGGAAAGCATAAAACGCAACGGTTACATTACAGACACAGTGCAGGCGGCATCAAAGTATATTTCTGTCACTGTCGTGTGACAGAGACACCATGATATCTTCGATGTTTCTCTCTTATGGTATCTTTGTCTCTATCTAATCTGCCACATAAACTATACAACACTGCTCTAACAAGTCATACACGAAGTTTTTGGTACTAGGCGATCATAGATATGAAAGAGTTTCTTTGACATTAGCGTAAGTAAACAAACATTTATTTTCACGAAGTTCCTTCAATCATTTTTAAGGGCATTTTTGACAATCTTACCAGGCAAACATATTACGCAAGATATCATAACGGCGGTGTTTCAAACTATTTTAGACTTTCAAAACATAAGGGGCAATTTACACTGTCCTAAATTCAGGCTCCGATATTCAGGACGTCCAGAATTCAGGAAAGTGTAATTGCATTTAGGACGAGTAGCATCCTAATTAGGACACACACTCTATGCCTCAACCACATTTGGAACAACCAGGTCCAAGTACCCGTGTGATTAATTTTAGTAATTTTTGATAATTTTTGTTTAAATCAAAATTGTTGCAATAAAATTGTCCGGGAGCTTTCCGGGGGCGGAGTAAATTTATGATGTCGTGCACTTCGTCAGGAATGCCTGAAGGTACAGGATCATCTGGGTCTTCTGCGGGAGGGAGGGAGGTCCTAATGTTCTACTTCCGAGTCTACCTTGAAGAGGTGACTATTGTCTACCGGTTGGGTGCTGGGAGTGCACTGCGATTCCAGGCTGTCGGTAAGGCATTCAGCTTTTTCAGAGTCAGCAAAAGCTCATATTGGGACGATTTAGAAGGGGCACAGTGGCCTCTTCAGTGGCATGCAACTTTTTTTGCAACTGCCAAAAGGCTTGATGTGTGGGCTTCAGTTCGCTAAGCATGTGGAAACGCAGCCTTATAGTTTGATAGGAGAGTCGTAAAATTTTCTTGCATTTGTCCCGATAGTACCAGGAATACATAAAATGCAAAAGATAAAGCTTCGTCTTCTGTTGTATTTAATCAGAACCAATGAAAACTCATGACATAATTTATGAACAGCTATTTCAAGTGTCTAATCAGCGGAGTGCGTAGCCGAACGGAAGAAAGCCGGTCTGGTAAGCAACGAGGTTCGGGTTCGATCCTTACTTCATGTGATACTCTTTTTGCATTATATAAAGATTTCAAATACTTGTTTTTTAACTTGCATACCATATTTTTTATTAAATAAATTGAATAGAGATGAATTTTCAACATGTTTCAAAGAATGTCTCGAAATAAAAATGCATGAAAGTATGCAATAATATGCCCGTGTCGATATCTCCTAGAGACGCTTTGTAGTGCGCATTTTCTAAAAGTAAAAACTTTTTGTATTCCAGTGCGCTTGGTGCGAGTTTTTTTACGTTGACGCGATAGTACCGTTACGCGTTTGACCCTCTTATTGGTTGAGAGCTCTCACGACCTTGGAGCTGACCAATAAAAGCGCCGAACATAGAAAAACATTACTATCGCGTCAACATAAAAAAACTCGCACTGAGCACACAGTTATGCTTAAAAACTGATAGAATGCCACTTACCAGCAAAAGTACTAGGCTAGTATAAAATCAAGGTGGTATGTTTTGCGCTCTGGCGCCACGTGACACGCAGCGCAGGGGTAAGGTTACTCTAAATGGCCTGTCAAAATACTAGGCTAGCATAAGCTCAAGGTGGTACGTTTTTCAACGGGGTCAGCGAAGTTCATTTGAAAAGCGCTGTGATGCCACGTGACAGGGGGGGAGGAAATTACTCTAAATGCCTGCTGCGCTCTAAGATATGGGCCCCTTAAGTGCTTATTCGTAAAAAGGGGATCCAGAAAACCGTATCATAAAACATTATAGCAAGAATTGCTCAGAGAGTTCTCGATAGCAGATTGTTACATTTATTCGTTTAAAGAAATATTAATACGTACAACGACGATATAATACTAGACTCCTAATAACAGGCGACCGATGTCTGCCAACACATTAGGCAAAAAAGTCTTATATCCGTCTCATTTCGACCAATCCTGTGAGCCGTAAACATACGTTGAGACAGAACAGACCTTGAGTTAGCCAATCACAACGCAGTACCCCGCCTCCCTCGCTTACGTAGTACCTCAGCGAGTTGGCAGAATAGTTTTGTTCGTTAGATCGTGCAATGCGTAGTCTAGTATTATATCGTCGTTGAATACGTAATTCAGCTTTTAAAAAAGTAAGCTGGTGTAAGTAATGCTTAAAAAGAAACCAGGAATTCTTATCTGATATATTTTCTATAATGGTTATCTTTCAAACTTTTAAGAAAGTAAAACTTAAACCTAGATCACTTGTAAGAAAACAACACGGTCATTCTCAGTTTGGGAATATACGAGTTTGTATGATTGACAAAGCGCTAGAGACGGTTAGAAGCCTGTAACATGTTGTTTATATTCGTCCTATTAATATTATAAATGCGAATGTTTGTGAGGATGTATGTGTGTATGTAGGTATGTTTGTTACTCTTTCACGCAAAAACCACTGAACGGATTTCGGAGACGAGTTATTATCCCGATTTTATATTCCCGTGGGATAATTTTCGAGTTGTAGCGGGTGAAGCCGCTGGCAACAGCTAGTTTTAATTAATATATTATCCACTTGTACAGACACTTTCATATTCATGAGCTCAAATGTATGCACCTAATGAAAAAAACAGGTTTTATAATTCGGTTACAACTCGAGAATAAAATTAAGTTTGATTGATAAAACTTTGTGTTGATAACGAAACTAAGGTAGTTCTGACAAAATCAGAAGAACCCTAATATACTATAGGTACTAACCTTCCTGCATAATTATTACCTAAAACAGCTTGCATGATAACCTGAGGTAAATCACTGAATTAGATTAACAGTGACAGCGACCGGTATAAGGGACACGAATGAGTAATGAAATGACAATGAACAGTCTTCCCTGTAGAGGGTAGGTGAATAAACTGCATTAATGGGGCGTCGCGACATATCGGCGCCAACTCCTCGCGTAACAAATGTGTACATATTTATGTAGTAACATCTGCTCCCAAACAAATGTCATATATGTGAAGATAATAAGTAGCGCATTAATTACACGTTGGGCGCCATGTAGCTCTTGGCGCCCAAAGTGGATCTTAACTCAACTTGGTTTGACCAATAATTAGTTCCCGTTCTATTGTTTCTAGTCAATCTTAATTGACTGCGCTTTCAATATAAATTATTATTTTTACTCTAAAAGAAACATCGTTATAATAGTCATAACAGTCCCTTTTTTTGCTACTTAGAAAACTACGCTTAGCTATTTAATTACTTAACAAGTTCATCTTGAAATGCTAACCTTCGACTAACATTCATTTTCATTGTCGTTCAGTTGTAGCTTTTCATTGAAAAAGGCTAGTGATAGAAACTATGTATACCATTCTGAATGAACCTAATAGTTACCAAAATACATAGGTAATGTGGCATATATTATGATTAGGCACATGATATATTCGAATAAAGTTCGGTTATTTATAAGGCGGAATAGAATCGGCAGTGGGTCTCGTACCGCAGTGTTATGTAACAGCTTGCCGCTCGATATAGACTGTACCTACTACATGACGGCGGCGCGATGGCTACCGGCTGACGACGTCTGGTCATGCCGGTTCTTATCCTCCGGGATTCTGAGAAATCACTCACTGGAAAATTGAATCGCCACCACATTTTGGCATTTATGTCGCGGGCCCGCTCCCTCATATTATTCACTAACTGCCCTACATTCTACCTAATTCCTGATTAACAGCACTGCATTAATCCAGTCCTTAATGCTTCTGATAAATTATTAACGTCACTCGGCTGACGTTATGAATTTCCGATGTTAATAGCTATTAGCGATAATTCAAGTGTTGCATGCGCAGAGATTTTATTAGTTACTACACTGTGTTAAAATCATTTACGGAGTGACGCCATACTTTTGGTTATTATATTCTAACAGAGATACATTATGCCTATCGATGTTTCTATTTAATAAGCCCGACAACACCTTGCTTTTTGATGTAGATTTATATGTTCTACAGTACTGTATGTAATGGGCACTGCGAGTCAATTTATTCGAAATTTCGAACTCGAGTCTCAATTTTGTCAATGTTTCGAGCGACAAAGAGCTATAACTGCTTTTTCTTGGCCCACTTGCGACACTCTTCGTTCTGTTGAACATAAATTTATTCTGTTTGATTTAAACGTTTCATTCGAGTATTTTCTTGAAGAACATTCGACTATCTGTATCACTATTTGATTTGATATTACGAGCATTTTGATGTAGAAAAAACCAGACTAAAATGTTTCAACTTGTATAGCATTTTTTCACTAAAGCTTTCTTTCTTGAATTTGGCAATGTTTATTTCTTTAAAAATACATAATTTTACTCTAACTTAATTATCGTTCTATAGTGCCAGAAGAACTTAATTTAGCAACAATTTATAAAGCAAGTGACAGATGAGGAGTGACAATTTATATTCAGGAAATCTAGTGGTAAACTGGTAGCAGTTTAGCGCACGGCTGGCGCATAAATATGGCGGGAATTTAACCTTAGTTACAATATACTCTCATCAATCTATTGTCTAGTGGCCCCACTTTTAAAAATTGTATGCTGGTTAGTAAAATAATTGTTATGCCTGGGAACCTGTAAACACTACGTAGTGGAGATCGTTTAACTAAGTTAGGAGTTGTTTGAGCAACGTGGTTGTCGCATGGTGGATCTTAAACTTGGAGATAACTTAGATAGTATCGTGGTTGCCTCAGAATTTTGTAAATATAATGTAAATGGTGTGTTTACCATAATGCCGATCAGTGCTCGTCGTATATTTATTTCAAAGTTTTATTTTGATACGGTTGTCGACTGGGAGCTGCTCTCCCGGGACCTACTTGCAGTTGGTACATAATTCATTCATATGCCGCCGCAGTGTTATGTAACGCTAGCCGCTTCTGTCATCACCATAATGTTCCAGATGTTGTTCTATAACTTTTTGTCCCTGTAAAAATCGAGAGAAAATAAAACAAACATCTAACATCCTTTCCAATAATGACGGATTCCTAATTATAGTAGAGGCAGAGAATAATTGTATTTTAATTAATGTAACAATACAGACAGATCCATCAAACACGATGAATATTAAAAGCAGCAAAGAGGAATGCTATTGCAATATGAGACCAACAATTTTTAACGGAACGTTTCCACAAGCAACAAATATTTGTATGACCGACAATTAATAGTTTTTCCATGTCTTATTTATGTAAGTTGCTATTGTTTGTGAGCGCACCCACGACACATAAGTTCTCTTTGTGTCGTGGGTGCGTTCCTAGAGTCGGGCAACGTTTAAAAAAAAATAACAACCATCTAACTAGCAGTTACTACTTTGAAACTAAATTATTTTGGTGTGAAATTATACAGGTAATTCAAGGCATTCATTCTAGGGTCTTCAGTAGTATCTAATTCCATGGAAGTGAGAAATTCAATGGTTTTTTTAATGCTTTTCTAAGCAATCTTTCATTTGTTGCAGCTACATATACCCAACAATGGATGAGTTGGCAAACCAGCTGAACTACGTGCTTGGCCACTTCGGGATCACTTCGTTCATCGGGTTCGGGGTCGGCGCAGGCGCTAACATCCTCGCTAGGTTCGCGCTCGTGTACCCTCGGCTGGTAAGATATAGGCATATATGTAGACCAGTTTATTTTCAGGTATTTGGATGCATCGACATTTCGACAATTTATTTTTCCCCCAAATTACACTTGGCGCTTGTCTAAAAAGTATTTCAAATAACCTTTTGATTCATTAACTGTCACGCTCTTTTAACTTCCGTAGAAACTTGCCACTTTTGCTTCATGAAAGTCGCACTTTATTATTTTTAAACGCAAAGCAGAGCACTCATCGCCTGTTTTTTATTCAACAACTTAGTTCCATTATAAAATTAAAGATAATAGCAGCCATTATTTGCGCGATGTTTTCTACAATATTCCGATAATCGCGACGGTAAACGGTGCGAAGAACTTCAATCAACATCTTAAGAAGCTCTCTCTCGGTAATTGGATTGAAGAGCTGATACAGAAAGCGGTAGCACGGCGCCCGGCTTCAACTAGGGTGGTTTACACGACACTCACTATCTGCTTCCTACTTAATTTGTTGCGTTTATAAAAACATTTTTATACTTTATTTGAAACAAGTTTCACATTTCTCTTTTAAATTATTTCAAAGGCAAAATATTAGAGACTTCAAGCTCTTTGAGTGTAAGCTAAAGTTATAAGAAAGTAATAGGTCACGCGTCGCTATTCAAAGCTTTCGTTTCCTTTACTAGCAACACTTTCGAATGCAGTACATACTTTATGCATGGACGCCAGCTCGAGCGGTATTGAAAACATAGGTATAGGATATACAGATGTTACCTCATTGAACACGATGCATCGATCCTGTCCGATGATTCCCGATGTCCACCCCCAGCTTGTCCCCCGCTGGGGGACAGCGCAACTTTTTCTAAAAAATGTTCCCGATGGCCACCCCGGGGTGGACATTAGGAACTTTTTTAGAAAAAGTTGCGCTGTCCCCCAGCGGGGGACAGTGATACGATTTTTAAAAAATATTTACGTTGTCCCCCACGGGTGGACAGCGCTACAATTTTAAAAATGAGAATTCTCAGTGTCCACCGCGGGTGGACGGAGATACTTTTTTTTATTTATTCCCGGTAGCGGGCCCGATAGTAAATTGTAATTATTAAAATGATTTTCAAAACTGTAATAATCAGCAAAAAAAATTAACAATGTAAGGCTGCTCATTATTTGTGACTATACTATTGTATTGTTTAGAAAGTAAGTTTTTTTTGTTATTTATACTTTTTTAGACATAAAAATGTGATTATTGCAATGTTCTAGTCGATTGTGTGCCATTGTCAAATTATTTTTATTTTGTAAACTTTGAGTGAAGACTCGTTACAGATTAAAGACTTTAGAAGGAAGATGATGAGATTATTAAAATAATAATAAAAACAAATTATTTATTTTAAAATCAACGTTTATTTAAAAAAAAATCATCTAATTAACACCATAATTAAAAATTCAAAAGTAGGTTTATTTGTTGTAATAATTTTGTTTTAAAATTTTCTTTTGAAATTGACTAGGATATGACATTTATTTCTAAATAAATACACCTGAAAAGTATTTAATCATTTAAAATGTTCATACAAGGTAGAGTAACATTATACCAATTTTTCTAATCCAATTTTACAGGCTCGCTTTATTAAAAGTTTTCATCAAACAAACTTATAATAAAACGAGCCCAGAAGAATGCTAACTAAAACTTTACTAGTACACACGGCTAGTTAGTTTGTTTGTGTAGTAGTTAGTTTGTTTGGTTACACATCAACCTATACAATACCAGTTTGTCTTGATCTCGCTTTGTGAAATCTTTCCGCACACTCAACGGTCAGCTTATATTGGTTTTGCATAGTTTGATGTGTAGCCAAACAAACTAAGATATGTGTGTACAAACTAAGATATGGTTTTAAAAATAATAATAATAATAGTAAAAAATAAAAATAATTTGACAATGGCACACAATCGACTAGAACATTGCAATAATCACATTTTTATGTCTAAAAAAGTATAAATAACAAAAAAAACTTACTTTCTAAACAATACAATAGTATAGTCACAAATAATGAGCAGCCTTACATTGTTAATTTTTTTTGCTGATTATTACAGTTTTGAAAATCAATTTAATAATTACAATTTACTATCGGGCCCGCTACCGGGCATAAATAAAAAAAGGTATCTCCGTCCACCCGCGGTGGACACTGAGAATTCTCATTTATAAAATTGTAGCGCTGTCCACCCGTGGGGGACAACGTAAATATTTTTTAAAAATCGTATCACTGTCCCCCGCTGGGGGACAGCGCAACTTTTTTCCTAATGTCCACCCCGGGGTGGCCATCGGGAACATTTTTTAGAAAAAGTTGCGCTGTCCCCCAGCGGGGGACAAGCTGGGGGTGGACATCGGGAATCATCGATCCTGTCCATGGTTGCTCAACGCCTGATCCCCTAAGTGTGTGCTAGCACAAAGCCTCTTACTTCAACTAAATGGAGCTGAATTTCCCGAAATTGTAAGAGCAACATTTTTTTACGGAGACTACAACGGTTAAATCGCAAGTTATAATTTTTTGTTAACAGTGTTTACCGAGAGCGTGACTGCTGAAAAATGCCCAAACGTCGGAAAAAGTTAATTTTCTTAGGAAAGAAAAATTCGATCCGCGGGTAGGATTCGAACCTGCGGCCTTCGGATTCAGTACATCCGACGTCACCATGAGACGTTAGAAATGGAAGGAAGAATTCGCCGTAGCGGGTACGATCTTCGGTAGCTCGGTTGGAAATGAGCGTCGGATGTACTGAATCCGAAGGCCGCAGGTTCGAATCCTGCCCGAGGATCGAATTTTTCTTTCTGTAGAAAATATTTGAAATTCGCTACGCATGCGTTAATGCGTTTAATATTTATAAAATTTAAAAGTTAATTTGTTGAACATTTCACGGCCTTTCTTTTCCCTGCTAAGTCAAACTGTTTCACTTTAGTCTGTTAAATTTGATGAAGGGATTGCGTCGACAAGACCTTCTGTGGATTTACCTATATTCGAATACTCTTAGGGTCAAGTTTTCTCCACTACCATCTACCAACACTCAAACGATTAAAAGGTGAGAAACAAAACCGCAGTCACAGACGTGGCCTTACTCATAGTGTTGGATTATAGTCGCTCCGACCTCCAAGGTGATACTCGTTGAGACGAATACCGGTGAGTGATCGCTAATCACACAGACAGAAATAGGTCGCGCACGGAACACGTCCGGCGTAAAACAATTGCAGCCACAAATCCGCCATTGTTTAATTTACACTCCTCTTCTAAGGTGCATTTCCGTTTCCCCGTTCCACAATGTGACAAGTTTCGAAAGCATTAAACTACCCCACTTTACACATACAACCAATCCCCTTCGTAAACACGTTAGTTTACTTTCTAGTTGTAATCCTTTGTCCTTCCACCTTCAAAACGTTTTTATTAAGGGTTGTTTCGCCGCGGTTATCTCTAAATACAAATGTGTTGTAAAAAATACAAGCCATGCTTGTAAACAAATTGGTGTAATCCCATACTGAATTATTTATCAGAGTTAATCCTAAATCGATTGGCTTTATCGATACAAGGCGGAGAGGCGTTTGTTTGTCCCACTCGTTTCTATTTTGAGAAATCGCGGAAACATGGCAGATTTAATAATTCAGGAAATCTTGGCGATAGCATAATGCTTCGGGCTGACCCTAACAAGTTCATCCGTTAATTCATCAAACTTTGCTGCTATTAAATTTTATCTTTTCAGTTTTAAATTGATTGTTAGTAGTACTCAATTCTCCGATTTTATTGGATTCGTCAATTAAAATGTTAGTTTCTCTGAGTTTTGATTTAAACTTTATCTGATTTGGTTCTGTTCTTGATATAACTCACAATTTGCTGTCATAAATATGTTTACTAAATATTCAAGCTTATCGTCGCTAAATGAACAGATGGCGTTTCACACAAATAACAATATAGATTTTATACCTATTGATAAAATATATATTGTTATTTGTGTGAAACGTCATTGCGTCAAATAGTCACGCATGTGGAAAATAAATAAGAACATCTATTGAGATGTTCTTATTTATTTTCCACATGCGGACTATTGAGTCCTCATTAGGCACTTATCGATCCTGACAGCACCGCAGAATGTACTTACTTAATTAGTTATGACATGTCTCACGACACACGTAGTAAGACAAGACACATATACGAGTAACGTATCTGAAACGTGATTAATCACATTGACAATGTTAATGCATGCTCTGATGCCTGTAATAGTAGGGGATGCAGGTGTTCCTTCATACATTTAGTTTGTTTCATGTAGAAACTAGATAGCTATCGTTACATGAAACAAGCTTATTGTATCCTATCTTCTTCCCCCTCCCTCCAAACCCCCTACAGCCTATGTCACTCAAGGCTCAGGAAGAATTCGTTGGTACGGCCATGTTACTAGAAGACCTGATTAACACATGATAAAAAATGATAGGTACAGTCGAATTCCAAAATCCTTTGTAAATTTCTCAACGCAATAGCTTGACGCTTCGCTGTGACTTACGTCCTTTTGTTATAAGTTGTTTTAATACCATACAAATCAAATTAACTTAAGGTATACTTCATAATTTCAACCAGTTTCCTACAAGTGATGTTGGCGCAGTGGTAAACTATACCGCTCAGATAGTGCGTTAAATAACGAGCTGTGGCGTGAGATCAAATCACCTGCTTTGTGTTTTTTGTTTTACCATTCATAATTTCATTTTCTTGATTTTTAATAGTTACTTTATACTTTTTGTTATTTTTAATACATTTTTAAAAGTATTTTGATAGTTAAAGTTACTTTTTTTTTTATAATTGCATATATTAGTTCGATCGTCATTAGTGTTGTGTGTAATAGTTTGTTATGTTCTCATTTATAAAATTTTGTCGGTAGATCTCAGAAAACAAAAGTAAATTATTTGTAGGGTAGACACAAATATGTTAGTTCGTTTCGAGTCACCTACGAGTATAATAGAACGTTGTTGATTCCTGGTTATTGTGTGTAACGAGTGTTTGAATCTCCGATTAAACTTGTTATGATTACCGATTTGCAGTGAAATATAAACAATGGAATTATCACATATAAACATTGGTGGCGAATATTATAGCCCTACGTAAATGTGGATGAAACATAACATAAATATCATATGAAACCGGACTAAGTGTGAGTTTAACATTTTAATTTTAATTATTTCACATGTTAATATTCTTATTGATTATATAAGATTCCGTATTCAAAAGTGTTAAAATAGTTTTGTTTAAAAGTAAAAAAAATCTGATTGATACTTAGTATGTGTTATTTATAGATTTTTCTTAATAGTAAAATAAATCAACAGCTGTATTTTTCATAAAGATATTCCATGTTTTGTTCTAGTGTTGAAATACTGTTAGTCTGTGGGATATTATGACAAAAAAAACAAAGCTTGAAGAGAGCGAAGTGGAACACTTGTTAAGGATAAGGATTGTTGTAAAGGATAAGCATGGACGTCAAAATATGGTAAACGAAAACGAAGGATAAGGTTTCCTTCAATGAGTAACTGAATAAACACGATATTTAATAACCGTTCACCGTGCACGCAACACTGAAGGCTTTTATCATCGAACATCAGCTAAAAACCGTTTATGTTTTACAGGAAAAAAAAAACGTTTAAGATTTTCTCAAGAATATTTTATGATATTATGGTTTTTGTTGTATTTATTGTTTATTAGATAGTTTTATTGACACTTAAATTTTATTTTAGGATTAAGATTCGAGGTTATTAAGCTTCAATCCTCTTTTCGTAATGAAACAGATAATTAAGCTAATAGTAACCTCGATATCAGGGTATTTTTTATGAAGTGCGTATTTTATTTATATCGTTCCCGTAATTTATAACTTTATTTTTGCTAAATCGCACTTGGTGAAGCAGAAGAAACTTGATGTGCTCAAAGCACAACCTTTTTTTGGTACCGCGACCTGGGAAAGCAGAGCGACTGGCTCTTTGCGTTCCAGGGTCGCGGTGCTAAAATCGTTTATATTGACACCGTAAAAGGGCATCGCGGCCCGGGAAAGCAAAGGACTGTGCGAGTCAGGGTGACCCAAGTCTCCAGCTCACTTCGCTCGCTCTTACTGCCCTGGAGCGCAAAGGGCAAATAGTCTATTAAATTCCAGGGTCGCGGTGTCATGTTACTGTTTCAAAATAATCGACTTTAATAATGATAACGTTAACATTTCTTTTGGTGAAGTAATTATACGATTTTATTCATTTTCTTAAAAGATAATAATTAAAATAAAATGTCCGCACTATAATTATGTATAAAAATACCCTGTATTTATTTATTTGTTAAAATATAATAAAACGTTAGTAAAGGTTTATAAAGTCACTTTTTTTTACTTTTATTTCGATTTGTTGAATTCTCCTATTTATTGTTTAGTAGCTTCGAAAATCCATTGAAGCATTTCATAATTTTGTTAAAAAAAAAAACATCTACGAATTTATAATAATATTATATTATCATTAGACAACAAAAATATAATTATTGTTATAACATAATTATCACGCATTTTTTTTTATTCTAAACCCTATAATAAACTATCATCATTATCAGAGACTTTAGTAAGAAATTGAAAACGAAAAAATCAGCCGCATAATTTTGTGAGTGGAAACCGGTTTTTAACATTCCTTTGCATTCATTCGCAATGATCTAACTAACATGTGCTGATAACTGTTTCTGTTGGGCTAAGTGGATTCACGATCAACAGAGTTCTGAGTTCGAATCTTAATAACGACGTTTGCAGTTTTTGTTTCTTTGATATCATCACAATATTTTAATAAATAACTTAGATATTGGTTGTAAAACGAACAATTGATTAAAACTTACAAAAAGATTATCACTCCGTGAGGTTTGAACTCGCATCTTTTTGATCACAGTGATTTTGTAGTCTTAACGCTTAACCACTAAGTCAAATGGACATGCTTTACAACGTTGAAATTATGAATCCCATGCAATCAGTAGTTGATGATACATGTGTCTCTCGAAAGTAGAAGGTCATAAGTCAAACTAAACGTTAAGCTATTGCCTTGTAAGTGCACCAAACCACTTTTGAGTGTGACTGTACAAGTTGACTCAGGACAGAAAGCCGCTGCAGACCCCGACTAACATGGATGTTAGTTATTAGGATTGACCTAGCCACAGATGAAATAGACCCACTGACAAACTAAGAAACGAAATCTCTGGAGAAGAACGATTAGGAGGGCCGACCCCAATTAGAAATGGGACCAGGGCTGTCGGAGAAGATGGTCCTGTAGTTTTTTAAGTATAGGTACTCATCGTCATCACAAATATACAAATCTTTCCTCTTATTATTAGTATAGATATAGATGACGGTATCTATAATCCGTTGGTAACTAATACTCTATTCCGTGCTTGGTACGGCTAAAACGTATAAGTTCTTTTATACGGAAAACACGGTAAAGTTTTATGTTTTGTGGTAAATTCTTCTAGAATATACGAAAACACGGAAACAACATTGCATTATTTTTTTCCTTTTTAAACTTTTAAGTTCGTTTATGGAACAATTTGGAATGAATCTTTACTTTATTAATATTCTAGTGTTTCTACTGTCTGTAGCCGGATAAAAGGGATTTATTCATTTTGTAGGTCATTGTGTCCATTTGAACCAAATTGTCCAACCGTTTAACGTTATTAAAGAGTGATTGAAAAACGAACTGACTCACTAATATTTAAAATGTTGTTTGTCCACTGTGTTTAATCATTGTACTCTATCTCCAAGTTGCACGTCGTAAATGATGAACTTGATTAAAGAACTTGAAAAATCAAAATCAAATATTTTTTTTCAACTAGACCAATTACAGGCACTTTTGAATTGTCAAAAGGCATAAAATAAAATCAGTAAATACAAAAATTGTTATGGTGCTACTGACCCAGTCAATAGACATAATAACTGAAAATACTGTAGGTACCCAATCCAAAGCGTAGATCTCTATGGAGAAGAATGGGCAAGAAACTCCATGGACACTCTTTTTAATCCCCAAAATTATTACAGAAGCTTTGTTTTGAGATGAAACATTATATCAAAACGATGCAGCAAGTTAAAAGTGTGTATAGTAGTAAATATAAAAGACAATTCAGAAATGAAATGAATAATTTTAAAATAGATAACGCAATGTACATGAAGGCCTTCGAATTCAAGGTTGAATGGGTACCAAGGTGATAGCCGCAGTGACATACAATTAACAAGTATCGATTACTTAGATCAATAATATTACTACTTTGTTATGACATTATATTCTAAAATTGAATACTTCATAATGTAATCCAGTATTTGTATTCCATTTTTCCTTCGAAATTATGTTAAGGTGCTCCCTCACCGCGAGCATTCACCTGTAATGTAACGTGACAGATTCGAACATTTCATCAGTGAGGGAAGACAATCGAGCATCACAATGTGCATCTTGTATCAAATCTATACTAATTGTAGGTACGGGAATGTTCGTCTGTCAGGGAGGTAGTATGATAATGTAATGCTCAAAGTCGAATCTACAATGTTACATTACACGCGAATGCTCCCGGTGAGATAGCGTCTTTATAGGAAATCTCATATACCTACTAAGTACCTATAGTAAGTAGTGTTAATTAAGTTAATCCCAATAGCTAAGAACACATAAGTATGGACATACAAGCAATTGTCTCATTACCTATACATACAGAAGTAGCCCTAATCGGCATGGATTGGATTATTCAAATCCGCACGCACTTTGTACATTTGCGCATAAATTAGTACAGTCTGGTCATAATAATTAATTGACGATGAATATGGACGAATTGGGCAGTACGTGGGAACACGCAGGCGGTACCATTCAATCGTACCACTAAATACAAAATGTAAAGAAATTACTCGTCAACTAATATATGCGTGCCACTATACCATTATGGGCGAGTGAGCCATTAAGCAGCGCCGTCGTGGGTGTAACTAATGTAGATTTCTGGCGACTTTTCAAATGGGTTTAAAAACCTCCTATTCAGAACATGGAAGCCAGTTGTTCCACGAATTCAACAAATTGTAGTTGTGATTTGGAAGCTGGTGTGTCACTAACCTATATTACATCGACTGCTTATTTGTGTGCTGTCTTACCATTTAGGTCATATTATTCGTTCAGACTAGCTTCATTCAATCAAATTATAAATCCATGATAAGGGAAGGTTGCAGTACTTTTAAAGATTTTTGAACGTCTTATAATAATCTAATGAAATGTCACATTTTAATAAATAAAAATATTTATATAAAAATAGGTCATATTCTCAAGAGAATGGTAAAGATAGAAACGCGAAATACATAACTCGATAAAATAAAATCGAACATGGCACTAAATCACTATTTTAAAAGCGTACTGTTAAGAGGTTTCATCATGGCATATTCAAGTTATATCTATATATAATAATAATAATAATATTCCACAACTATCACACAACGCCATCTAGTCCCAAGCTAAGCAGAGCTTGTGTTATGGGTACTAGACAATTGATAAACATACTTATACATTTCTAAATATGTACATACATATTATAGATAAATTACACCCAGGCACAGAACAAATGATCGTGCTCATCACACAAACATTTGTCCTGGGTGGGAATCGAACCCACGACCTCCGGCATAGCAGTCAGGGTCACTAACCACTAGACCAACAGGCCAATCTATATAAATGGTGAAACATGTTTTACAGTTACTTATTTTACTCCAAGAAGCTACAAACATTCAAAATGTGGGTTTTTTCGCACGCATTTTAACGGGGATGAGGTCTTGCGCTCATAAATTTACACACTGTACTGCAACCTCGCCTTAACTCCCGTTCAAAGGACCCTTAAAATTCCAGGTGGATGCCTTAGCCCTCATCAACTGCACTTCAAACCAGGCGGGCTGGATCGAGTGGGCTTACCAGAAGATGAACTCCCGTTCTCTGAAGAACCGCGGCATGACACAGGCCGTCCTCGACTATCTGATGTGGCATCATTTCGGACGGGTATGCTTCACACTTACACCTGCACGTTAACATGGCATATAGACCTGTAAAAGAAACAGAAGTTAAACGTAAACCGACCGGTTAAGAATGTGGACACAAAACTTCTTTGATTGATATTGCACGTCGACCGTTGGAAGGGAACATCGGCTAGTTTCGTTTCATTAAGCGAGAGTAGTTTCAGAGATAGAGTTATAAGTCGTCTAGCACCACCTCGTTCCCACAGTGGAATTACTATCGATTTAAGACGTCATGGAGGCCACCTGGGCCTGTAGTCAAACGGCAAGCGACAATCGTTAACGTTCATCAGCAGTCGCTAATACATTTTCAACTTGATACCCCATCGTATAAAGTTGAAAATCTAGTAAAGACTGCTGAGCGATAGCGAAAGAAACAAACGAAAACGATCTGTAATCTTTGATAGATTTTCAACTTTATGCAATGGGGTATAAAGTTGAAAATGTATTAGCGACTGCTGAACGTTAACGAATGTCGCTTGCCATTTGGCTACAAGGCCAGTACAGATACGACTTGACAAAAAATCCGTCTTTGTAGAACTTAAAGACATTTTTTTTCTATGTGCCATTTTAACGTCCATGTAGTGCACATAGAACAGTTATGTGTGTCGTATTGTTGTGTAATTTTTTTTCAGAATTACGGCGCTGAATATACATATTTCGAATTCATATCTAACTTGATATTATTTATATTTGATATTTTGGAACGATGCTCTAAATAAAATATGTATGTGTTTTCTTTTCATAACTTGAGGAATTCAGGCAGCGTTTTTTTTTATTTCTTTTTAAATGCTCATGCGAATTAATGTTTAATTTTTGTTCATGATTTCAGCGCAAGAATAAATTGTTAAAATTTCACAAATCAATTGGCCACGCGATGGTAAAACTGAAAACATTGATTTTAACAACCAATTGTACGTTCATTCATGAATGTTTCTAAAATCAATCATACGAGTAAACCCATCTACCATTCCCATCAAAGTCAGATATTTATATAACAAATCAATCTAGTGTTTAAGTTGCTCGCTCTGCGCTTGCGATCGCGTGGCGAACTTTATGTGCTGCGTGTAAACGCGATGCCGACATTTCACATTTTATACAGAAATGTCTGTGACCGTGACCAATCCTTTACGATGCTCCGTGCCCTCACCCCTAATGAATGCAAAACGAATCAATTATCACGTAACTGTCAACCTTGTGAACGAAACTAAACTCTCAACTATTCCGTTACAAAGTACAATTCTCCTTGCACAATACAATACGATAAATATTTGCACAGAGAACACATATGTATCCTTTTATTTCTTGGCAAATTGTTGATGTTAGCAATGTGCCCTCTTTGGACGACATGAATGAATGAATGAATGAATAAGCTTTATTAATTAATTGGTGACATACAAGTTCTTTAAAACTGCGTCGCCGTCTATTTATTTATCGATTCTCTGATTCTGTGTTTGCCTTCATCAGGATGTTTTACAGATACTATAGCTACACGAATCACACTGAATGAAACGAATATCTCACGACGACTTTTCAAACCCTTGTTCTCTACTAAGCAATAGCCAAGCCAAAGTCAGTGCTTAGCGACGTTCTAAGCATACATTTCGTATAAATAGACAGTTCTTTAGTATTTACTTTCGATGAAAGCCAACCTAAGACTTCGCTTAGCCATCGCATAGCCATATCGACTTTCGAGAAATTAGGACGCTCTAGACTTCGCTCCTATGTTCTAGTTTAAAGAGCAATGGTAATTTGCTACAGTGCCCGGAGGAAAGAAACCACGACCTGACGCAGAGTTACCGCATGTACTTCTCTCGTAACGTGAATCCGACCAACTTGTCGATGTTCATCGACTCGTACGTGCGCCGCAATGACCTCGGCATCGCGCGGGAGAGCGCCACCATCAAGGTGCCGGTGCTAAACATCACAGGGGCGCTGTCTCCGCATGTAGATGATACCGTCACCTTCAATGGACGCCTCAATCCGAACAACTCAACTTGGATGAAAGTGAGTATTCTGTATTTCATTTAAGCTTAAGCATCACTGATTTGGTACCTTTGTAAGCTTATGATAAACAAATCATTACTTAAAAACTGAACTTCACTGTATTGTAAATGGGCAAATCGTCAAAGTTCCAAGTAAATAAAACCTACCTAAAAAAAACCTGCGACTCTGTCACAACTTCACAAGGTTGTTATCTATAGATTTTATTAAATACTAGCTGTGCCCGCGACTTCGTTCGCGTGGATGCCGGAACTTAACAATGTATTGTTTAGTGCGAAGCGCTGTTGGAGGATACCGATACAAATCATTTTCTTTATGCTTTTTTTAGCGTCATAAAATCGTCAAATTAGTCTTCTCACCCAAGGCAGGGCAAGAGGGACTGTCAGACTTGTACTGACTAAAATCCACGGCGTCCTTCAATAGCCCTTTACGTTCCGGGATCACGGTAGCTCGTAAGTCCCACGACCCCGGCTGGCTTTGGCCCTCTAAGGGGGGCTCCGTCATTGTGCTGACACTCTTTAAGGCGCTCGTGGAGCACAACGGGACGTCGACCCGGGCATAGTCCATGAGCGAACAGCAAGTCGCCCGATTACTCGCCGCCCGAATGCCCACGCCTGTTGGCCAGAGATAGTCTTGCGACGTCCGTCACCGTGGGCGTCTACCACTGCGGCTGGGTCGTGAGGTAGACGCTGTCCTTTTCCTCACGCGTCCCGCCTCCTCCTTCGCTGGCATGACTGCTTCGCAGAAGGAGGCGACCGGTTCCCACTCTATTTCACCCTGCAGCATGGCGTCAACCAATGCCGAGCGCGAGAGGTCGCCGCTTATCACCGTTGCCGTTGTGAGGACATGTGCGATGCTCTGCCCAAGCGGGGCAATTCTGCACCGTATGCTCTACCTTAGACCTCCACCCCCCCATAACCTCGTAGTGGTGACATCCAAGCGTTTCTTCCTTCCCCGACAAAGGTACCTTCTACCTTCCAAAACTTCCGTGTCCAGTGAGGACCTGTGTCAGGTGGTTGGTCAGGAAGCCGTGACACCTATCCAGCCACTCCTCAAAGAGAGGTCTTGCCGCCGCGATTGAGGCTTGCCCGAACCTCGGTTTCGATAGTCGCTCACTCCATACCGCCCTGAGATGGCGCCGGAGCTCTTTCTGCCGCGCCTCGACTTTTCGATGCAGCGGGAATTGGCCAGTGCTTCTTTATAAATACGTGCTGTCGGACGGCAAACTACCCATTACTCCCCGTCCGTAAACGGCTGGAATATGACCCGCTATTTCCGACGCCTTGGGCGTCTTCAGCGGTGGCTGGGGTGAGAGGTAGAGGGTGCCCTTTCCCTCACGCGCAATTATGACATGCCCAGTATTGCCCAGGCAGTAATTATTTTGTTGTGGCATTATTTTGTAACTATGATATCTCCTAAGATATTCATTGAAATCAAACAATGTCAAGGGCAATTTTGTTCAAAATTAAATGCTTGTGATGATTAACGTACTTATTTTGATAAGGATTAATATCATATTAATGAAATCCTCAAAGAGAGATCTTACCGCCGCGATTGAGGCGTGCCCGAACCTCGGTTTCAATAGTCGCTCCCTCCATACCGCCCTCTTTTTTTTTTATCGTGGCAAAATCATCAAATGATTCCTCCCGCCCAGGGCGGGACAGGAGGGACTGTCAGACTTGTACTGACTAAAATCCACGGTGTTCCTTCAATAGCCCTTTATGTACCAGGGTCACGGTTACCGAGTGAGACAGTCCCGCGACCCCGGCAGGCTCTGGCCCTCTTAGGGGGCCCCATCAGATTGCTGACAGCTCTTTGAGGCGCGCGTGGAACACAACGCGCCATCGACCCGGGCATGGTCCATGATCGGACGGCGAGTCACCCATTACTCGCCGCCCGCATGCCCGCGCCTACGGTGGCCGGAGATCGTCTTGCGATGTCCGTTGCCGTGGGCGTCTCCCGCGGCGGCTGCGTCTTGATGTGGACGCTGTCCTCTCCCTCATGCGTTCCGCCTCCTCCTTTGCTAGCATTACTGCTTCGCAGAAGGAGGCGACCGCTTCCCATTCCGTCTCGCCCGTAGCATGGCCTCGACCAGTGCCTATCACCGCTGTGAGGACACGGCGGTGCTCTGCCCAAGCGGGGCAGTCCCTGCACCGTATGTTCTACCGTTTCCTCCGGGCGATTCTCGCAGTGGTGACACCCAGGCGTTTCTTCCTTCCCCATTCGATACAGGATCCATACCGCCCCCTGAGATGGCGCCGGAGCTCTTCCCGCCGCGCCTCGACTTGTCTATGCAGCGGGGATTGGCCAGTGCTTCTTTATAAATGGCATGTATTTATAAAGAATGTCGGACGGCAAGCTAATTAGGTACTCCCCGTGCGTAAGCGGCTGGAATATGACCCACTATTTCCGACGCCCTCGGCGTCTTCAGCGGTGGCTCGGGTGAGAGGTAGAGGGTGCACTTTCCCTCACGCGCAATTATGATATGCTCAGTATTGCCCAAGCAGTAATAATTTTGTTGTGACATTATTTTGAAACTATGATATCTCCTAAGATATTCATTGAAATCAAACGATGTCAAGGGCAATTTTGTTCAAAATTAAATGCTTGTGATGATTAACGTATTTATTTTGATAAGGATTAATATCATATTAATGAAAATACCTTCGCAAATAATGCATTACTTTAAAACAAATTTGATTTCCATAAAAAAGGTTGTAGTGACTTAATCTTAAAAGATAGATATATGCTCTCGCGGACTTTATTTTAGAACTTTTTATGAGGAATAATTCCGTAGTACATAATTTTTGTGTATCTTTAACCGTTTACGCAGCGCACGCAACGAAAGCTCTCGAAAAGGAATACATTTTCCCGATTTTAAAACATTTCTCATTGCTGCTCCGCTCCTTTTGGTGATAGCGTGATGTTATATAGCCTATAGCCTTCCTCGATAAATGGACTATCCAACACAAAAAGAATTTTTCAATTCCAACCAGTCGTTCCTGAGATTAGCGCGTTCAAACAAACAAACAAACTCTTCAGCTTTATAATATTAGTATAGATTACTGACACTTATTTTTTTTTTTTTATTATTATTATGTGGTACTAAGTTTATGTAATTGATTATTTTACTTTGATAATAACAAAAACGCTTACATAATTAACGCTACGTTCGCGCGTATTAAATACAATAAACGTGTCTTATAAAAAAAAAAATAGGACAACAAAATTGCATGAAATTGAAGACACAGAAAATTTTTAGTAATCGAAAACAACATTTTATTTAATATCTAACTAATTTTTTATTATATGAATCTGATAACGTGAGGTAGGTATGAATAAGTGATCATGATAAATAAAATTATCCTCTATCATGATAATTACGAAACCTGGTTTTCAGCCATTAGGCTTTTACTATGACTATTAGAGTTGAAATAAAAACATGGCTATCAATTGTGATGGTTTTCCACTATATACGCAATTTAGGTTTTACCTTGAAACAAGAACAGACATTATCAAATCAAGTACGTTAGTACTACTAGAATCGTTAGATTCATTAACAAAAACATAAAGGACCACAAAGCTTGATAAATCAAAAAAACTGGCTGTTCTTAGTGCGTCACTAACAATTTATCAATTACAGAAAAAAAAGTTTCGTCTTTTGTTTAATCTTTGTACCGATCTAAAATAATACGTATACCGGCCCTATACGTCGAGCAGTGACTGAGCGATTGACTGCTGCGTGTCGAGAAATCTGTGCTCGAGAGTTTGATTCCCATACGGAAACTAATATTTGTATGATCCAAAAGTAGTTGCCCCGCTTGTGGGTGTCAAATACAAATTATTTAAATGTACCCGCGATATAAGAAAATTTCCTTAATTTTTTATCACGGCTCCTATTTTGTGCGAGAACAAGATTTTTAAAAAAGAACATTTAGGTATCCTTTTAAGAGTGTTATCGGTTTTTTAAAGTTAAATTACTACAAATTGGCACGAAATTATTGAAAACAAATTTGAGTACCACATTAAGCATATCTTTATATTGTATTTGTATAGAACTGGCCGACACAGCTCGGCGCTGCGTAATTTATTAGTAACCTTTAAATTTTATATTGTCGAAAATTAACTTGTAAGTTTTTTTTACTGACTTTTCTTTGCCTGAACTCCACTTACAAACAGAGTATTTTTTAAAAGTTATTTCAACCTTAATATAAATTAAAAATGATGTTTTATTTTGTCAAATTTAGGTTGAGAAAATATTTTTTTTAGGTATTTAATGAATTAAAATTACTTTTTTATTTTATACAAAAACAATAACGGTATCTTTTCTTTTTCCACGTATTTTCCAGGCTTCTACGACTCATTGTTGATTCATAATTTCATTCCGAAATTCAGTCTTCCCATACAATCTCAGAAATTCAAAATAAGCTTTCATTCTGATAATAATATCCCATACAATCTCAGAAATTATGAGTTCAAAATAAGCTTTCATTTTGATAATAATGTTTTTCAATTTTCATTTTATACAAATACAATATAAACATAAGCTTAAGGCGGTACTCAAATTAGCTTTTAATAATTTCGTGCCAATTTGTAGTAATTTAACTTTAAAAAACCCCGATTTTATATAAATTGACTTTTTTTACCGATAACACTCTTAAGACAAATTATAGAATCGGGTGTAAAATTTTACGTTACAAGGGATAACAGAATGCAGTTTGGTATTCCTAGCGCCATCTGTGCGTTGCATTGTCAAACATTACCATAATTCACACGGGTCATTCAAATTCACAACCAGCGACTATCGAATACCCCTTGAAACTGTACTCCGAAGTGCATTCATCAAGTGTTCTACATCAATCCCTACATGGGGTCTGTTTACACCGAGACGCGACGTGACGTGACGTCACGTGACGATACTGGAAATATGAGTCGTTTCGTGTAGTAAATATTATGATTCGGTATTAAAAGGAGCGCGAGGTGCGCTTAATCGCGTCATATCGGTGAAATGGTTGTCTTTTTGTAAAGTAAATAAAGTTAGATTTTGACTCGCCATTAAACGTTCGCAAAGCGTCGCGTCTCTGTGTGTATTGACCCTTAGTCTACAACAAAGTTACATCCCGCTTTACGCTTAAATCTTTCAAACTACGCAACTGATTTTGATGCGGTTTTCATCAATAGACCGAGTGATTAAAGATGGTTCAAACATTCTTTTTAGTATTATGCGAAATCTGAACATAGTTTGTTCAGTAACTGAATCGATTCCAGAAATGTTTTCTGCATGTTGTATTTTGTTCCGATTTTTTTTTATTAATCAATGATCAATTACAATGAAATTAGCGTACGGTTGGGTACCTATTGCCAAACTATATCAATGAGTGAAACAGGAGACACGGGTTGCGCGGGCTAACGGGTCGATAGATGAAGTTTCTAAGCTGTAAAAATCTTATCAACCGCTCTAAACTGTTGTGCTTCTTTAAACAAATGTACCAAAAAATGGAAAACCTTTAGTTAAAAAATAAAACGAAATAAACTACATTATTATTCCAAACATTCAGCAGAGAAAGTTCCCAACGGGATTAAATTGCATTCAAGTATGAAGGGCACTTGCCTGTCACCCCAGTTGTACAACAAAGTTCAAATGAAAACGATATTAAATCCGACTAGAAAGCTGTGACATTGACCATGACCTATATTCTGAAGCTGGTCGTTTAAAAGTATAAAACTCGCCTTAATTGGGATGCTTTCCACCTGACGATTTATTTCTGCACGAAACGGGGAATGTCATTTTTGGTGAATGTGTGGGTGGGTATTTTGCTGTCTACTACGTTATAATATCTTCCTTCTTATTTTATTAACTCACTTACATCTAATTTCATGCAAATCTCTACTAATTTATATGAGTGTGTTTGTTTGTTACGTACTTACGTACCTATACATTTTGGTGCAGATAGATGTGAAACTAGAAAAAATTAAAATGCTGCTGTAAAAAGAAAGCATCATTCTGTGAAAACATAATTCGATTATCTAGTACAGTGGTGGGCAAACTTTGTTACCTAATTAGAATTGAACAAAAAAACAGTGGCCAGAATTATAGGAAAATAGTACATTATGGTACAAGTGTGTAATGTTGGTGATTACCGCTGAGGCGCCATTGAGACCCGAGCCGTTAGTTGAGGGTCTTAAGAGGGCCGAGGACGGTAATCATCAATACACACGTGTATCATACGACGTTTTTCAACACACTTGTGAAGAAAATAATACTAAAAAGCCATTTTATTTAGTGAGTAAAAAGTTTATTTATACAACATTATTTTTTGTTTATGCGAAACCCGATACACCTGTCCAATATTTTTGTGTAAAGAATCTACGTACAAAATTTTAAAACCGTATCATAAGAAATCACAAAGTTATAAGCTTGTACATGGCTTGTATATGCCTGGTTGTCCGTTCAAAAACATGCTCATTTCGCGGTAAGTACACCCGCGTAAACCGCGTCTCCTGTGTTATACACTCACGATAATAGTTTGGCAATAGGTACCTAACCGTACGGTGATTGTATTGTAATTAACTGGTAATAAAATTTAATTATTTTTGAAAAAAATATAACATGGTGTAAAAATTATTGGAATCGAATCAGTTACTGATTCTGAACAAACTACATAATATTCAGGTTTCGCATATACTAAAAAAAAGGTTGTAGAAACAATTACAGGAAAAATTAATCAGTTTTCCTATGCGCGCGCATCTAACAGATGGGCCATAGACTAAAAGAATGAGGTTTCTTTTTTTGGCTTTTCTCGGATAGCGTTTTAGCCACATACAAAATGGGTAATTCAAAGTTTTCTTTATCACAGAAAAAACAAAAGTTATATTTGAGTGAAAGTTGTATTTATTACCGACTTCATTAAAAAAAAAGTTTGGATTTGGCCCGAGGGCCGTACTTTGCCTATCACTGATGTAGATAATGATATATCATATGTTACCAGTATTTGATATTACGAATTATATTTTTGCTGTAGTTTCATCCACGTACTCTGTGCACAGATTTATATTTCCAAATCATGATTTCAGATCTCGGATTCGGGAATGGTCTTGGAAGAGCAGCCAGCCAAGATATCGGAGGCCTTCCGCCTGTTCTTGCAAGGCGAAGGCTACGGTAAGTGAACCACGGCCCCCCAGTGGATAACTACGTAGACATACCGATGCAAGCTTAGCTTTGCATTGCAGTTCGAATGTTTGACAGTCGCACTCTACACGCCACGCTCAATAGATGCAATATCGTAAACATTATATGCAAACAACACAATTGGCAACTAGAGCAAATAGAGAAAAAAAGTTCTGCGCACTATAAATCAATAACATCTAGGAAAGAAGCTGCTAACCCAAAAACTTAATTTTATACAATACCATAATTATATGTCATATTGCATCTATTCTGCAGCTTATGTAAATATGTTTGATATGATTAATGGTATTCATTCTAAACGTTAAATAATGACCAAATAATACTAAATATTGATAGTTCATTGCATATTTTACTTTTAGATATCTTTACTTCGCAAAATCTCTAGAGTATAATACCCTATTTTCTATACGAACTACCGCCCCTTCTAATTGTATAATATAATTATATAGTATAATGTAAAAATATGATATGAATATGATTATACGCTTTACTAATGATAATGGTAAGCTAACTTACATTTTGTAAGTCTGAAGCCTGAAAGTTTATTTTTATTGTCCTGTTTATGTTTGAGCCTGGATATGCGATAGCGTTATGCAGTCCCTAACAATTGGTATGTACTGAAGGGAGCTTTTCTCCTGTAGAGCTAGTTGAGCTTTCAGTCCTGTGGTATTATTGTGGTAACTTCAGTAGATAGACCCTTGATTACTTTCATAATTTACGTAGTTTTTGATACTATATTATAATTTTAATTTGAATATATTTGATTCATTGTGATTGTGTTAGTATTTCGGTGTTGCTAATACATTCCGTATTCGTCCTTCAATTCGTATACAAATCTTCCATAATATATCACAAATAAGGTTATTTCATTCGAGATTCTGTTCACACCAGTAAATTGTTAAACATATAGTCAACTCGGGCACTTAGCCAAAAATTTATTGATTTGTAGGTCCTGTTTTCAATTCTCTAAAACATACAACTTTCTACATTATTGATCGACGATAAAAAAAACGTACAAAAATACCCGTACCTTTTAATTGCCGACGTCAAAATACTACAGATTTTTCCATGAAAATCCTTTTGGAAAAATAATCGTACGTATGTTAAAAATCATAAAATCATAAATATTTTTTGAAAATATTTATGATTGACGATACAACGTTTTAATAAACTATGAGATGTTTTCAGTTTTAAAGTGATTATAATTAGAACCTGAAACTTCTTGGAAATCAAAGTAAAAGCAAAGAACAGACAATGAAACATAATTGCAAAACATCTTATTTTATTATACACTTTGTTAGATTTTGTAGATGTTACTGTACTTGTTTATTTAGCTCGCTGTATATTGCGACAATTATATCGAAAACATCAAAGTCTAATCATTTCTTTTAATCCATCAGCCATCCATAGGCCATCAAAGAGGCACTTTTAAACCAACGTCGAATTTTAAAATTAAAGGGATGGGATGGGATAGATTCCACTAAAAAAAAACTAAGTACATGAAAAGAAACAAAATTAGTAACTTGTTTCTAAATAACTTAGATCTTGCTCATAAATTAAATGTGTCTCTGATCATAAATAAATTCCATCGACAAATATGCGCAACATACAGCGATGCTATGTACAAATGGCAGCGTTAACCATTTTTTTTTTAATTATTTTTGTTTCTCTACACTCGTAGCTGTGTTAGCACTGAACAAATCCTTCCGGCATGCTAGTTCTTCATCATCATCGTCGAGCATAAACATCAGTTGTGTTCCGCCAGTGTAGTTCCCTGCTTTCGTAGAAAAAGTAAGTGTTTATTCCTTAACGCCGGAAATTAATAATGTATCTCGGTCGCAATCTTGATCCCGATCTGTAATCAATCAATAAATGTCCAATCACAAGCAGCCACCAATCAGGATCAGGTTTGGGATTATTATACAAGATTAATTACGGGCGTCAACAGTTATAATAAGGAGCGCGAGAGCTATCAGAACTGTTTGTAGGTGTGCATGATCTCGTAATGCCATATTAAAACGAAATTCGGCAATAAAAGGCTATAATTATAATCCGTATTATATGCCACGTGCAAATTCTGTTCTGAAAAGATAAATATAGTGCAAGGCTGAACTCGCATCCGGCCTTAGTTGTTATGATTAAAGAAACATTTTTTTTCTGAGTCTATAATATATCATTTTATATTGTGTAAAATACCTACTCAGTGACCTAACGATATTTCTCTGTGATGAGTATTATTCGACTCTGTTAATTTTTTTTAACAGGCCTATATTCTATTAATGTAAACTAAGCTGTTTCTATACCATAATATTAAGTTGAACACAAAACTTATTTGCAAGACACAAACCCGGGGCCGTCCGTATAATATAAGCCCAAGGTCGTAACTATTCAAACTATCAATCAATGTTGATAGCTTCCGCTCCTTTTGTAAATCTTTTGGACTATCACACAAAAACGACAGTTTGAAGGTCCCTCGCTGAATATATAACTTTACATTCAGTGTGAAGTCCTTTTTTATTTTTATTTCTGTCTTTAGAACTACACCCTGTTTATTATTGTATAGATGCACCAATTTAAATGTTTATAGTTCACTATGCTTTTACGGTCTGAAGTAGGTACACTGTTTATAATATTTAAAATAAAATGTACTTTATGCATTGCATTAAGGTACTTAACGGTCAGTTCACACCGACACGCGACGCTGCGCGACGTAACACATCATCGATACTGCAAATGTGTATCTTTTCGCGTAGTATATGAAGTTAGATTGGAGTCACTATTAAAAAGTTGCGCGGCGCCGCGTTGAGTTGAGAAAGGTGTTTCTTTTCGTGTAGGAAAGATTAGATTTTGAGTAGTTCTTTTGAAATGTGCTCGCAGCGTCACGTCTCGGTCTGAGCTGACCCTTATTATAGTGTCACGGAAAAGTAGTTAATAACAAATTGATTTTAAGTTTACTTTAGTGAAAATGACATGTTGAATTTGGTGCAAAGTAAGCCTGTTATTTAGTTTAGTTTTGTTACAGAAACAATGCTCAGTGAGCAAACGTGATCATAAATGAAATAATGCTCGTTTATCTCAAAGCAGAGCACTTTGCCTTGTAAGAACATTGCTTCATAATCAATAAACGTCAAAGAAAGAGCCATAGTTTTACAAACTAAATCTGACATTCAGTCTTTTCAATTGTATTACCCATTAGCTGGCTTGAGGTCAGATAGGCTGACTCTCTATATAAAATGACATGACATGGGTATATTCTACTGAATAGACTTTTATTCTACGTTAGTTAGACTGGAAAAAGACGCCAACTATTTGGCGTAAGGCAAAGCAGACGACGTTACTTTACAATTTACATGTCTGAATTCTGGTGTATGTTCCAGTGGCGCCGTTGTCACCGACCAAGATCACGGCTTTCCGGCGACTGTCGGACACCGGCCGCCGCCGCCCGTGCCGCCACTCGCCCGTCATCCGCATCACCGAAAACCCCATCTCGGAGGCCGTGGTCTGCTAAGCGACCACTCATCCTCCAGCTCGCACCGAATCACCCCACGGACCACGAACGTCATACACTATCAACGAGTTTGTAAAAAGATCTCTCAAGCCAGTCTCAACAAATTTAGAAGCAACATTTGAATGAGTGTACATGAAGATGTATTCTTACTTCCCCGTTTTACCAACAAAACTACACCATATTTTGTACCATGATTCGTGGGGCCGGGTGTTCGAGCCTATATCGGTAACATCTAGCTAAGTTCCTCACATCTTGTGAGTCGCACTGTTGAAGTTATATCATTTATCATTTAAGGAGATTTTTATTAGAACCCACTGATATTATACATAATTAAATGTACCACTATCGAGCGTTATATCATTCAGTTAGGCTAACATCACACGTATCTATACGTATTTATTTACGCGACTGTGTAAGGGAGTTAGTTAGCGTGGTTATTTTGTAATTTAGTAATAAATTGAACACAAAGGGGGTGCTGTGAGAGCGGCGCCGGGTCGGCGATGTGAAGCGCGCCACTAACTCTTATGTAGACATGGAGCCTTCACTCACAGTACCCAATTCAACATAAAAACATTATTAAAGCTTTACAAGTCAGGCACTTGAATGTTAGATTGTAAGTCATGGGAGATTCAGAGGTGAGTCTTCTAAAAGGATTGGGTTCTATGAGAGAAGAGTCCACGTGTACGTACCTGCGAGTGGTCGCCCCCCTGACAGAGCCGGCGGCGGCGCCGCGCGCGCGCTAACACGTCGCTGGGTGCTATGCTAAGACCAAGATAGATATTGAACTTGATAATTTGATGACAGGCGTTTTGGAACATTTTACATTTGCTTTAATACTTATTAATGCGTGAGATCGCGTAATTTGTTTATTTGTAAGGCCTAATGTGTCTTGCCAGTCGCTAGCGACCAACAAGGCAAACTGTTTTATAAGTTATTTGTGTTGTTAATTTTATCGTTGATCATGTTTTAATCAGTATTATTTTTTTACAAGTTGTACAATTATTTAGTTTTACAATAATAGATAATTAGTAGATAGTAATCACCGCTTCTAGTAGTTGACCTAAATAATGTTAGAGAACAATAAATTTAATAATCGTGCAACTGCTTAAGTATTTCCTTTACAATTAAGTATTTATTTTTAGTGTAACATAATTGTAACTTTACAAGTATATTAGAGGAAATAATTGTGCTTAGTTTTAAACTGGAGGGATTGTAATTGTGACGTGAAGTTATCATTCATTATAATGTGAAGAAACTTATCGCGTATCATATACACTACGAATTTATCGTGAATCATAAACGCGTGTATCGTCGATGACTTCTCCGTAGATGATTTACTATTTTGGCCGGCTACTTCTATAAGGATGATTGTCTGATTAGCTAGGAGTACTCGAAAGTAAACTATCCGGTTGTGTTGATTATATGGAAGGACGACGGCCATGCATAAATAGATTGTTCTAATCAGTGTTTACGATGTTGAAAGATATCTCTTAATAGTTAGAATCTTGATCAGTAGCGGAATCTCAGTAGATCTGTTTGTCCCACGTCCACGGTATGACGCGCACATAGAGGCACGCGGAGCAAACACACGCGTCATACAAACCACAAGAGCTCGCCTCTAAGCTTTGTAGACGTACAATCTAATAATTATTTAGTTTAAAGAATGCAACATTCTATGATTGTTTTAGTTTCAAGTGTAGACGATGTTCAATTTAGATCATTTTTGTTCACTATATTTGTGTGAATTTATTATGAATCTATTAAAAGTGTTTTTATAAATAACCTCGTTGTTTTGTTCATTACACAAATCTTTTAAAAACCGCCACCCATTCACATTGCATAAGCACTACATCCAGTACTAAAATATTCCTATAACATTTACTTTTCAATTACTACATAAATACTATTTACGCAAACATTAATGATGCTAATCATAAATATTGTTGGTTGTTCCAATAACAACATCTTCGTAGGAGGCCCTCGATCCCACTGCTAACCTAGAGCCTCTAGACATTCGAGGCTCAGGCCGACACTATCGGCACAAATCACTGAGTTCACATCTCCCGTATCAACAACCTCACGGATGATACGACTATTCATAACGAATTAAAAACAATGAAATACTCCAATATTTACCCAAAAGGTATCAATTATGTAATGAAATAACAATAAAATATTTATTTTATATATTTTAAAGTAAAAGATATCAACAAATTGTGTTTAATATAAAACATGGACAACTTTACAATTCGATATTATAATACATTGCGAAATTTAAACTATCTAATCTATACATGAATACTTATAGTAGTTAAGCATAATATCTTAAGCAAATAACGTTTTAACAAAAACCAAATTATGTAACTATGGCTGGAATATATTGCCATAGAGTGGTATAAATAGCAGAACGGTCAGAACGTTCAAGTATACAGGGTCTTTCTTTTAAATTGGCCAAAAGGGAGAAATCTGAATCCATAAGAGATACGGGAAAACTTTCTTAGGAACCTTTAGCTCTTTTTTGATGTTGACAATTTTTTTTGTCAAGTGTGAGTTGTCCACAGAAATTAGTGAAATTAGCCATTTTTTTTAATGCCGTTCGACTCTGTTTCTAGTAAGGGTCATTTCATTGTATCGGAAGAAAAAAATCAGGACGGCTGAAGTTGGTCAATTTTGCAAAATATTTTTTCATACAAATTGTATGAATGAAAAAATCACCAATTTTTTTTACCATTGTATGGGAAGAAAAATTAGTAAGAGCTGACGCTGAGTGTAACCCATAGACCGTAAACACCTTTTTGAGTTAACATAGCATAGAGCCTATTCAGCATACACAGGCGAGGGCGAATTGAACGAGACGCGACACGGCGCGACGTGACACATCGATACTGCAAATGTGTATCTTTTCCTGTAGTAATATAGTATAGTTAGATTTTGAATCACTATTAAAATGCAGCGCGGCGCCATGCTGAGCTGCGTAGCGAAAAGTGTATCTTTTCGTGTAGAAAATAGAGTTACATTTTGAGTAGCTCTATTTAAATGTGCGCGCAGCGTCACGTCTCGGTCTGAGCTGACCCTAAAGTGCATCCAGACTTGGCGAGGCATGCGCTCCGCACGGCGCACAACGCATGCCTCGCAAGGTGTGTACCTTTATATTCGTGGCGAGGCATGAGCTACGCACGTGCGAGGGATAGCCAACGTATGTCGGCAAATGCTTCAAGATCAAAGTGCCTCAGTGCGAGCATTACATTAGTTGTGGACGTAGCCGCGCATGCGTTGTGCGCCGTGCGGAGCGCATGCCTCGCCAAGTCTGGATCCACCTTAAGACGTGACGATTTCTTCATGATGTTTTCTTTCTCGGTTTTGAGAGCAAGTTTAATGATAAATGCGCCTGACTGGTTTCAACCCACGATCTGAATTCGTAAGACGTGACCGTTAGTACTAGACCGCCACTGCTTTATTAAAGAACTGGAATTTTCCATTCAGTGGTACTTGTTTAAAGGTTGATTTATTATTGCTTGGTTTCAAAATTTACCTACCGTCTGAACTCGACTTCATAGCAAATTAGCAATTCAAACATTCATTAATTAATCTCAAATAATAATAGCACATTGTTACTTACTATAAAAATAATACATTTAATTATATCGAAGGTTACTTTACATATACATTATTATAATGGTCTTTAGACAGCGATTAAACATGTACAACACATATTACTGATCAGTGATATCTTATAACTATTTATTTAGAATCATGATCCATTGCAAAATTTTCTATTCACTAATTGTGACGACCGCCCAACTACTACTTCTAAGATTAGTCTGCATTTAAAAATAATGTGATATATAATTATTGTATATACATAAATTACTATTTATAGGAGGTAGGGTCTATTTCGTTTTTCTTGAATCACCAGGGGAAGCATTAAGTATTATTATTTCATTATATAATTTTAATATCAACTTGAATATACTAGATAACAACACATTTACTATCACGTAAATTCACGCCGATTAAACATTTCAAGAGGTTACACGAAACATATACTTACCCGGCAATAACGAATTCTTGCGCCCACACTACGGCTTTAATAAACATAACGAAATATCCGTATTTGATATGCACAGCAATCAGATAAAAGTAGCTCCGGGCAGTCTTGATCATAATAGTATTATTTCTAAACACAATTAATTATAAATATCATTCTCTGTCGCTTTAGCAATAGTCAATAGGCATACGCTAGCTTAAATAAACATACCAAGACGTCCCGTGATGACCTATTTAGGATCTTTATCACAAAATTAAAGCATTATCATTATTGAAAATAGTGTTGCAGTGAAATTATGAAATGAAAGATGATATAATTGTGTCATACACTCGCGAAATGAAAACATTATCACTCACCAATTCCGACATTACGCGTTTTCATGTTACCTTTTCAGATTCTACTGAAAATATAATAATATTATACATTGTGTGTAAAACGTGTTAGCAAGCATAGTTTAAAGTTACGTTTTCGTTCCGCGGCATTTTTCTGATTAAATACCTGCCTGAAGAGTACAATCGCCTTATAAAATTACTACCCTAATCTCGCTATGAATAATTATGTTTTTACAGATAATTAATTATAATCTCTACCCATAACAATATTGGCAGACAGATTGAAGATACAATAATTACATAAATATCACTTCTGCTCAGCTCTGCAGAATGTTTCTTCAAACCGATGTCGACTCGCCCTACGTGCATGATATTAATCGATTTTATGTACAATTGTTGCTAAAAAGTATTTTCATTTCTTAGGGAACTCGGAACGAAAAACTAAGAAGCAATATTGTAAATATATTTTGTGAGTTACCAAGTTCAACTACCCTTTTTTTACAACGTATGTGGAGTAATAATATTAAATATTAGGGTGTTTCATTTTCACACGACCTGCTCCATTATAAATAGGTACCATGTGTACAACTTTATCAAATTGATAAATATTAAGGACATGCATACTTTGATCACTTTTGACAGGAATGTATACAGGCTTACAATTGCACCGCGTCAAAAATAAACACTTTCGGCGTGAGGCAACCGTAAGCCAATGAATTTATTTATAGACTTAGAAGTGCTCTCACAGCGCATCACACATGCTACCAAGAAAACTTTTGGCTAGATTTTTATTTTTTGTTAATTAAAAGTATTTGAATCATTTGGATCTTTTTAAGGTAAAAATCTGAGCCTGAGCTCGGAATACTGTTTTGAATCAGTATTAAACTCTATGTGAATTACTAATATTTAACATACATTTTATTGTATTACTTTATTTTTTGTTTTACTATTATACATATTCTAACTTTTCGTATTTTGCAACTTCCAAATGCTGTCGGAATCCAGCAAAATTGTACAGTTTCACTGTTTCATTTCAAGAGAATGAAACACCCCGCACAATGAAACTCTAGTTGTGGAATACGATGATAAGGATAATCGAAACGATGATGATCAGGGCTAGGAACAGATATACCTTCTTCTTCCTCAGCTTATTCTGAAAAATAAAAGCAATAAATAAATAAAAAACTAAACTAGTTTTTTTAGTAGTTAGTAGAAAAAGGTAAGTGAACATCACCAACTAAGGACATTTTCAAAATTGAACAGAAATTATGTGCCTGTGACAACTGGCACAACATGATTTAGGTTGTGCATGGATATTATCCATGATATAGAACAACAACATTGCTACTTGATGGAACAAATAAATAGACACTTATTAAGTAACAAAATGTATTTGAATATTATTTTAACGAACCAACGAATGGAACGTCACCATTTATAGAAAATTATTGTTCTCACCATCGAAATACAAACTAGTAGCACTATTAAGATCAATATTCACCCTAGCTATTTCGTTTGATAAGTTGACTGTCTCACTGAGACAGTGTTAATAGTGCGTACCTTGTAATTGGCTGCCTGCCTGAGTTCCTGCGTGCCGCTCTCTACATTGACGGCGGCGTATTCCACGCTGGTCTCAATGGAGTTTACAACTTCACCCTGTGTGTGGATCATTGTGCCCAACTCTTTGAAGATCTGGTTCACATCCATTATGTCACTCTGGAAAAATAAGCGGAAATGTCTAAGTCAATTACTGTAGGTGTGACGGGGCCGCGGGACTATCAAAATAGGTAAAAACACAGGTTGGTAAGAACACATGGATTTTAGCCAGTACAAGTCTGACAGTCCCTTCCGCTCTACCCAGGGCGGGAGGACTCATTGAAAAGTCACGAGCAATAACATGTTAACACTTAACAAAATTCAAACACAATTTACTCGTGAAATACTGGTTTCCATTTTAAAATAAGACCTATTTCGTAATAGTATGGCTTCCAAAATAGAAGTCTAATGAAAAGGCAAAAGTTTAATCAATATGGTACGGTCAGCCAAGAAAGTGGTGTACCAGTTTTGATTTAGTTTCCCGGTCATCGAAAATTACAACAAGGTTCGTTATAAAAAGATATTACTGAAAGAGACAACATTATCATGACGTAAACCTATGTATTTAGTATTCATACGTCATATGTCACATATAAGTACATGACATTTTACCTTTAGTATAAATGAAAAGGACATTAGTTTCTACAAAGCAATTGAAATGTTTCCAAACAAAAGTAATAAAAACTATTTAAATAGACAACCGAATTCCATTTGAAAAAGAAAACTGACAGTTGACATTTTGTCAAATACACACATCAAAAATGTCTAGGGATCAACATATATTTTTGCAATAACTTTTCTCCTGATTGATATTAATTAAAATGTTTTTTAAGGATTCATCAAATAAAGTGTTATCGTTTGTCACAGTAACGATAAACCAAGTCACCTTTGCATTCATAAAGAAATTTGCCATTTTCCTAATAAAGGGATTTTTGACATTTGAACCACTAACATTAAAGTTCGAAAAAAAGACTGAAATAACAGTTTTCTTTAAAATTTTATTGGGTAACTTAAACAATTAATAATCCGTGTTTCTACCGCGAACACTAACAACACAAGAACATCGGTTTGGCATACTCAAAATGAGTTCATCCAAATCACGCTGTGGAATGGCCGCCCATGTTCGTTGCAACAACAAAAAAAGGTCTTCTTGCGACTGGATACCCTCCATATTCGGCAGAGCTCTTCTCTGTAGCATATCCCATGCATGCTCAATCGGGTTCAAGTCTGGCGACTGAGCAGGCCAGGGCAGGACATTGATGTTAGCTGCGGCGAGAGTCTGTCTTACAACTCTTGCGGTGTGCGGTCGTGCATTATCATGCATTAACTGAAATAAGGGACCGATTTGCACTTGTAGAGGAACGATGACGTCTGATACAATCGTCTCAGCATAAATTTGAGCGTTGAGGTTGCCTCTGATCCAAATCAACTCAGTTCTTCCGCCGATCCAAATACCCGCCCATACCATGATGGTTCCACCACTATAAGGATGGACTTCCTGGCAGGATTTTAATCGCTGTTGGCGTCCAGGGGTTCTCCAGTGTCGTATACGTCTTGTATCCGGTCTCATACCAAAACGAGACTCATCAGAAAAGCACACGAAACGCCATTGTTCTTCTGCCCAATTTCTGTGTTCAAGAGCCCATTGATATCGAATCCTACGATTGTGCATTGCTATAGGTGGTACCCGTAGCGGTCTTCGGGAATGAAGGTTCACTTCATGCAAGCGGTTTCTGACTGTTTGGTCGCTAATTAAGTTCCCTGAAGAGTGATGAAGCCTCACGGCTAACATCATGGCGGTTATTGTTGGAGCTCTTCGAGTTAAGATTTGAATGTATCGGTCTTGTCTCCGTGTGGTGCAGCAATACCGTCCTCCATGGCGCTCAGCCACGGTACCAGTGCTTCGGTAACGTGTCCAAAGTCGACTGATAACACTCTGACTTGTATTCAGAGCCAAAGCCACAGTACGTTGCCGGGAACCAGCTTCTATCATTCCCACGGCTCTGAGCATTTCTTCCCTGCTTAAATGACGTCGCCGCTCCATAATAACGTTGGTTTTAATCAGTAGTAGGGAAACAGTAGCACTAATAATGTCTTCAATGCGTTGTATGTTTTTATAGGGAAAATATTGACAGCTGATTTTCATCTTTTACTCGAATTTGATTTACAGTTCCTGATTCAAATTATGAAATGCACCAAAAAGGATCCATATAAATTTATAAAATCATAAATTTATTACAAAGCCACATCTCAATCTCAAGAAATCCGCATAAAAATGCTTGATCCCTAGACACTTTTGATGTGTGTATATGCAAAAAATCGATATATTTTCCGTGTTATTTTTCAATCAACTGCATATAAAATCATCTCAATGCCTGCCAACTTGACCATTGCCGAAAGAGCACAAATAATTGCCCAATTTAATGAGGGAAGCAGTATCAGTGCGATATCCCGGAATTTGAATATATCGAGGCGTTCTGTCCGCTTTTGGATTCGTCGTGAAGGAGAGGAGGGAAGTTTGTTGGATCACAGAAGAAGTGGTCGCCGGCCTGCACTCTCCAATAACGATAGAGAATTCATGAGACGGGAATATGAAATCATTGGTTTTAAGCCCACAAAACATTTTGCGGAGATGTTCGATGTGAGTGCCCAAACAATAAGGAATCATCTACATTACATGGGGTTGCACCACAGGCATTACGCCAAGAAAATATATTTGACGGATGCTCACAGACTTGCTCGTCTGAACTTCGCCAGAGAGCACTTAGAGTTTGATTGGTCTAATACAGTGTTTTGTGATGAAAAAACGTTTAAATCCAGTCAGCATGGACGTCTTCACCTTTGGCGATATAATTCAACACGGTATAAAGATGATCATGTAATTCCAAATAGAGAATCAGGTCGAATTTCCGTAAATATTTGGGGCTGGATGAGTGCGGATGGTGTAGGAGAATTGTGTTCTCTACCTCCTCGAGCGACGGCTGTAAATTACACACATCAAAAGTGTCTAGGGATCAAGCATTTTTATGCGGATTTCTTGAGATTGAGATGTGGCTTTGTAATAAATTTATGATTTTATAAATTTATATGGATCCTTTTTGGTGCATTTCATAATTTGAATCAGGAACTGTAAATCAAATTCGAGTAAAAGATGAAAATCAGCTGTCAATATTTTCCCTATAAAAACATACAACGCATTGAAGACATTATTAGTGCTACTGTTTCCCTACTACTGATTAAAACCAACGTTATTACGGAGCGGCGACGTCATTTAAGCAGGGAAGAAATGCTCAGAGCCGTGGGAATGATAGAAGCTGGTTCCCGGCAACGTACTGTGGCTTTAGCTCTGAATACAAGTCAGAGTGTTATCAGTCGACTTTGGACACGTTACCGAAGCACTGGTACCGTGGCTGAGCGCCATGGAGGACGGTATCGCTGCACCACACGGAGACAAGACCGATACATTCAAATCTTAACTCGAAGAGCTCCAACAATAACCGCCATGATGTTAGCCGTGAGGCTTCATCACTCTTCAGGGATCTTAATTAGCGACCAAACAGTCAGAAACCGCTTGCATGAAGTGAACCTTCATTCCCGAAGACCGCTACGGGTACCACCTATAGCAATGCACAATCGTAGGATTCGATATCAATGGGCTCTTGAACACAGAAATTGGGCAGAAGAACAATGGCGTTTCGTGTGCTTTTCTGATGAGTCTCGTTTTGGTATGAGACCGGATACAAGACGTATGCGACACTGGAGAACCCCTGGACGCCAACAGCGATTAAAATCCTGCCAGGAAGTCCATCCTTATAGTGGTGGAACCATCATGGTATGGGCGGGTATTTGGATCGGCGGAAGAACTGAGTTGATTTGGATCAGAGGCAACCTCAACGCTCAAATTTATGCTGAGACGATTGTATCAGACGTCATCGTTCCTCTACAAGTGCAAATCGGTCCCTTATTTCAGTTAATGCATGATAATGCACGACCGCACACCGCAAGAGTTGTAAGACAGACTCTCGCCGCAGCTAACATCAATGTCCTGCCCTGGCCTGCTCAGTCGCCAGACTTGAACCCGATTGAGCATGCATGGGATATGCTACAGAGAAGAGCTCTGCCGAATATGGAGGGTATCCAGTCGCAAGAAGACCTTTTTTTGTTGTTGCAACGAACATGGGCGGCCATTCCACAGCGTGATTTGGATGAACTCATTTTGAGTATGCCAAACCGATGTTCTTGTGTTGTTAGTGTTCGCGGTAGAAACACGGATTATTAATTGTTTAAGTTACCCAATAAAATTTTAAAGAAAACTGTTATCCCACCAAAAACATTAAATGTAAAAAATGCCAAGTCTCTCGATGCAGTCCTTCCATCGTAAAAAGTTTTGAGATCTCACAGAAGCCAAGTCCTATTCAAATTATTTTGTAGTTATAAATCAACATTTAGTAATTATATCAATAGTTTTCTTTATATTATAACTATAGTGACTTGGCAATGAGCACAAATTAAAAGCTGCTTGCTGCCTGGAGTTATGTGCAAATGTTACTGACGAGACCTGTGATCAGATTATTTGTTATGTGTGAATCATGATGGTCACTACCGACTACATGTTCCAATACAATAATTAAGAATACCTTACGGGCCATCGCTTTTTGAAAGTAAATGATGAATGTTAAGAGAATAAATAAAGTAAATAAAAGAGAATGTTTATGCATGCGGTGTGTGTAACTTTCAACTCCTCCAAATATGCCGTTTTATTTGTTTTTACTTGTGCTCATTGCCAAGTCACTATAGTTATAATATAAAGAAAACTATTGATATAATTACTAAATGTTGATTTATAACTACAAAATAATTTGAATAGGACTTGGCTTCTGTGAGATCTCAAAACTTTTTACGATGGAAGGACTGCATCGAGAGACTTGGCATTTTTTACATTTAATGTTTTTGGTGGGATCTCATTTATTTTTTGTAAGTGTATATCTTTCTTTTTTTTAGGTGTCCTCATAATTTCTTGGACTTCAGCTACTTTTTTGCTTAGGACCCATTCTCTATCTAACAAACTAAATAGAACTAAACTAACTAACAAATAACTAAATAAATATATATCTACTAACTTACAAACTAAATATAACTAAACTAAATAACACGTAAACAACTAGATTTATGTAACTATGTCTATGTTATATTAATAAACTATTTTCCTAAATAACTGTTTCAGTAACAATAATAAATCTACTATCTAATCCGGCTAACTTAAGTTCTCTGAATATCGCTACAATATTTTTTTAGTTTCGAAATGGTTGTTCATAGATAGCTGGCGCTATCAAATGAAAATTATTGAATTATTTTAAAGTACTACTTAGACTGCGCTCTGTAACGAAACCATAGCGCGATTCAGACAGGTACAATGCCATCTATCGAGCGCGCATACAATATTTATCGCAATACAATGGAGTTTTAGCTTTATTAATTTAATGAATTATGAACTTTATGTATTAATTTAGATTAATTATAGTCTATGTATTACATTTATATTATTCTTTTCTATTCTATGTAAGTATTCATCCAATTGAATACTTAAACAACGAACAAAGTTAACAATGCAGTCAAAATCCATACACAATGTTCTTGCCAAACCGCAAATATAAAATTGTTTTCTATGGTATATTATTTTTTAATGTTTTTATAATTTTTCCTTTATATGTGGCTAATGACCTATCTTGGTACAAAATTTGAAGTTTCTAAGTCTGCTAGAAGTACCTTAGATTTTTGATGATCGGTCAGTGAGTCAGTCAGTCAGTGAGTGACAAAATGGTGTAACTTTGATCGACCGTAACTCCTAAACTATTTATTCAATTGGCATGTAATTTCGAACTTAAGCTTGTTCTAATGCCTACTATTATTCACCGAAAACCTAAACTCCTAGCTTTGTCCACGTCGAAGATATAGGGGGGGCGAAACAGCCGCGAATCGCTTCGAGAAAAGATGGTACGGCCGTGCCCGTTTTGCTCGAGACTTGGCGGGGCACTGCCGTGCCCCCAGATTTCAGTCTTTTTTTCGAACTTTAATGTTAGTGATTCAAATGTCAAAAATCCCTTTATTAGGAAAATGGCAAATTTCTTTATGAATGCAAAGGTGACTTGGTTTATCGTTACTGTGACAAACGATAACACTTTATTTGATGAATCCTTAAAGAACATTTTAATTAATATCAATCAGGAGAAAAGTTATTGCAAAAATATATGTTGATCCCTAGACACTTTTGATGTGTGTATATCGACGTGCTTCAGAATGCAATGCTACCGACAGTCCGTAATGTTTACCCGGAGAACGAAGTGCCACAATTTGATTTTGTTCAAGATAATTGTTCAATTCATAATGCGAGGATAGTAAGGGTAATTCAGTGGCCCTCAAGATCGCCGGACCTCAACCCGATAGAAAATCTTTGGGGCCTTATGGTCCAACGATGGTCGCATCAAAATGAAAGAACCAAACAAGCTCTTATTAGTCACTGTAATTATATTTGGGAGGAAATGCGGGGAACCGATATTTGCTCACGGCTTGTTGGTTCAATGAGGTCTCGTCTTTTAGAGGTTATAGAGGCCAACGGCGGTTACACCCGTTTCTAATTTTTAAAAATTTTCAATATCTTCTAAATATTACTATATATGCTATGTTTTTGTTTGTTATAAGTATTTTAAAATTGATTGTAGAAATGTAATAAAAGGATAAATCTATTTTTAGCTTGTTTTTTATTGATATTGTAATTACAAGTTTACAAAAATTGTAGGTTTGTGGATTCGCCTTGTGCCTTTACAATTTTATGTAACTTGTTGATTACAATTCTGAATTTGTAGATACAATTTTGTCATCAAAATCTACAGCCCCCCGCCGTTGATTTTACGACGTCATTGGTTCCATCAAGTTCAAACTAAGAACAGCTGTCACGTTACAAACAGTAATAGTCGTTATCAATAATCAGATAAAGACAGCAATAGAAGTTGTCAGATCGATCTGCAAGCGAAACTAATCTTTATCACCTATGAATCTGCAAGCGATATTCAACCTTAGGGTGGTACACCACTTTCTTGGCCGACTGTACCAGAACATCGCTTTTGAATACTGATTACTGTAAACATTCTATTGCTCGTGACTGTACATACATGCTGATGATGTTTGGTTTGGATTGCCTCTTAATAACTTATGAGTTGAAGGCATCTTAAATAGCATACGTACACTGTTTCATAACTACAGCAAGCAAGTACTAGGTACAAATTTTATTCAAAATATTTTATGTACCGACACCGCCAGCACCGAGCCAGAAAGTGTGTTTATAAAGTTCGTATGACAAATATTTCCATTTCATACAAATACACATTTTTCAAAATTAATGTAAGTTTTAGTAACTTGCTATTTGTTTTCAAAATTTTTGTACACGTACATTTTTATATCAACATTATGCAGGCAAAATAAAAATACAATTTCAATCCAAACATTATCATTAATTAGTTATTGTTCCTACAATCATGGCTGAATACATCCATTGTAATTAGTAGAAAATATCGTGTTATAACATTCCGAGGCCGTTTGTATGAAGAATCGTGGCAATTTCATAAAGTAAAATATTTTGCAATAAAATATATTTTAAAATGATCGTTATAACCTTTTTAAATAGTTAACGATATAAAGAGTTTGAGCTAAAAACTCAAAAAAATCTTGCATTAGAACCATTCAAATGATATTGCTTTTTTATAATAGGCCCATTCCAAATTCATTATTATTATTGTTATTTATATCATAAAATATCAAACTCATTCATTATTGGTATTACAAATCAGTACAAAAATAACATGAAAGCAAACAAATGTATTTATCATTTTCAGAAATTTTATCTGAAACAGTTATTAATTAAAACAAACCAATAGCGTTTGAGGATAACGTTTATGTAATGGTATATCATTCTAACTTTAGGCACAACATATACATACACCATTAGCTGAACTATAAGATCTTATCGATTCGTTTGTGTTACTAAAATTCGTTCTTTGATAAGAAATGAAAAAACGATTTTATATGTGCCATAAATTAATCTTTAATTATCGATTTTCATATTTTTGATCCAGCGTAACAATTATTACGAGTCTTACCCTTAATATTTTTAATTTGACATAAGTATGTTTTTCGTCTCAATCTACAAGGGTATCAATCCAAGATGATATTTCAATTACTAGTAGGCCATACCTCCACAAAATTATTTTATCTTTTAACTGCCCTACTCGTGGGGAATCGAGATTTTTTTTCCCGTTTGTCGCCAACAGTGACAAATGTCAGGAATAGACGCAGCTAAACTACGTCCCCACACATTTACTTACTAACTAAATCGGATCCTACTTCAAAGACTACATTTTATTTGTACATATTATGCGATAACTGATAATCTCACATTTCACTAAAATCCCACTCTGACGGGGCCCTCCTTGAAGGGCCAAAGCCTGCTGGGGTCGCGGGACTATCTTATCAGGAAACAGTGACCCCGGAACTTAAAGGGCTATTGAAGGAACACCGTGGATTTTGTACGTGTCTGACAGTCCGTGCCGTCCCATTCGGGCGGGGAGGACTTATTTGAAAAACAAAAACTATCCCACCTGATATATTACGTGGAAGCATAATAGCACTTATAAGTAACCTGATAGCACATTAGGTTACTTACTTCTAGATAACCTAGGTAAATATGGCACGAAAGGGAGGTGGCCTATATTTAACAGGAGATTGATCAGGGCTGCTGATGCTAATGAAGCTAGTTTAATTGGTGATCCTGTGCGTACCTCTAGTTGCCGAATGTCCCTCTCACGCTCCTCCAACTCTACGAGCGAGCGCTCCGTCTGCATCGTGATCTGCTCCTGTTTGCGAAGGTTTGGCTCTCCCATTTCCATCAGTTCCTTGCTTTGGCTCTGATTTGCTGAAAAATGGAAAAACTAAGTTATGACTATCGATTAGCGATTATTCGTTAGCCTGACATTGAGATAATTTGTCTAGCAAAGATGTCAAAGTGACGGAAATTGATTTCCAGAATTCTGTCTTGTTTTTTATGATTTATAACACAAACATTACCATAATACTTTTATCATTGGCTGAATGTTCGACAGAAGCATTAATAGCCATAAAAAATACATTTTGAGGAAAGGATAGAATAATATGGACAAACCAAGTGCACGAGTGTCATTACACGACAACATTTTAATTATTTGTTAATGTTATTTTTCTCCATCCTTGACCACCCACTTCATGACTAAACTGGTTGGAGTAAATACATAGTCTGGCTTTATATAAAGAGTATATTCACAGGACAACCCGCCTTTATAGTGCTATGACACGTTCATGACGTACACTATATAAAAAAAAAAACAGGAATGTCGATTCTAAGAACCCCGTCACACGGCCCGTTTTCCGTCATTTGACTTGTATATTTAGCTCCCTATTAAGGCATGATACCTTGTGAAATGTACGGTAGTCTTATCAATTATTTTAACAAGAGGAATTAAGGATACGGGAGAAAAATAAAGATAGGAATAATGATTTAATGCGATCCAGGTATCTATTGTCAAGACCAAATTCGAATTAAGAAACGAAAAAGTATAAAGTTAAAGTACTCACTGCCCATAGTGAAGGGGTCCCCAATGATGACGGACTGCGCTTTTGTCTTCTTCACATCTTCTTTGGTTTTCTGTGCTGCCAGCCTTTGTGTTGCCTGGCGAAAAAAGTTATTTAAATCATTGTTTTTACAAAACGAATTAAAAGTTACACTGGAAAGTTTTGAAGTATATTAAAGTCTATATTTTTGATTGGTTCAAAAATGAAACCGTGTCAGACAGTTCCGACTGAAAAACTTCATTTTCCAAAAGTTTCCTGTGGCGTTGATATTTTCATTGCTGGATATTTTGGTCAGGCATGTGTTCGTCCGCATATGAACCTGCAGCAATCTGTTACACTTTCCCATTCAAACCTGCTATTATTGTGATAAAAGTTGAATCAAAGATTGACAGATTGAGATAGGTTGACATTGAGTACATTACAGTCAACAAAATATTATGCTACGAGGATCAGTATAACTATCTACATAAAGAAAGTCATGTTTAATCCTTATTCCCTTAATTCAACCATTTTCATTAAATAACAAACATATTTTTTTCAAACTCGTAAACAAGTTTTAAACTAACTACACCTTATTTATTATTTTCCTCTTATATTCTACTTTCCACGGATAGCCATAAAAGTTGTATAGTCAGGGTCGGACTGAGGGCGCAAGGACTCGGGCAGCTCCCCACAAGCCCGGGTTACCACCATCCAGTAATTTAAAAAAAATCAAGAATGGCTTACTCAAGTTCAACAATTTTTCGTTTTTATTTCTAATGAAATAAAAACGAAAAATTGTTGAACTTCGAGTCGAAGGATACGGGAGAAAAATAAAGATAGGAACAATGATATAATGCGATCCAGGTATCTATTGTCAAGACTTTCGAATTAAGAAACGAAAAAGTAGAAAAGTACTCACTGCCCATAGTAGCCCTAACTATATACACCTTATTTTTTATTTTCCTCTTGTATTCTACTTTCCACGAATAACCATAAAAGTTGTATAGTCAGGGTCGGACTGAGGGCGCAAGGACTCGGGCAGCTCCCCACAAGCCCGGGTTACACCCATCCAGTAATTTAAAAAAAATCAAGAATGGCTTACTCAAGTTCAAAAATTTTTCGTTTTTATTGCATTAATCTTTACCTAATTTGATGTACGAACTGTATCATTTAGTTTACAGATTCGTCACAAGAGCTGCGGACCCCCGATCCTAACTACCGCCTGGCTTGCGAAAATACCCGTAGGCGGCCCGCCTAGTCTAGGGCCCGGCTGACAAAGGCCACCTCGACTAAATGCCCAGTTCGATCCTGTATACAGTACCTACGACTACGACACAGTGTAAAGGGTAAACTTAATCAAAAAAATAATTTGTTATCCCACTGAAATCCCAGAAGTACCTAATAGCATTTGGTTGTTTATCAAGCCTAAAAAAGGAAATTTTGATTGATTTTATTAGTGCCTACTCTATAGCATTGTTTGCTTGTATAAAGTCAATTTCTATCTGTGAAGCCGCGTTTGCGTCATTACATTTCTATAAATGTTTTACTCTTTAGATAAGGATGGAAGTATAGTAATTAGTAACCCTGCTGACTCAGTTCCACGCTCTGACGTCACATGTTGGTAACGCGTTTACATATTTTCTTTTTGGTGTAAACAAAAACTGCAATACGTACCATTTGAAAATATGACAAAATAGTAAAGAATCATTTCGAACGTTGCAAATTTCAGATGTAAATAATTATATTAAAATTTGATGTCCAGCAATGAGCTCACTTTCATGTTTCTATTTACCGAACATACACACGATTGATCGCTCAGAACTGTTCCGAGCACTAAGTGGAAAAGCGACTTTAGGAAGTATTTTTGAAAATTCAACCCCTAAAGGGATAAAACAGAGGCTGTTTGCATAAAATTCCATCAATTTAGAAGTAAGGATCTTCAAATAACTGAGGAGTAAGAAACATTTCAAAGGTTGCTATTTCAGATGTAAAGAGGAATGCCCAAAAAAAACCCAGAGTCGATTAAAATAATTTATGAACAACAAAATAGACCTTAAGTCAGAGAACATAAATACGCTATTCGTTTCGCATAAAACCATAACCAAACAGGCCAGCAGCATATACAGAATGAAAATTTTTCACCTGGGCGTGGATGGCTATATCCGAAACCATGAGGAATATCAAAAAACGTTGAAAGGAATCTCGAGCCTAATTTTGATGAAAACTAAAACTGCATCATTGGATTTAGAAAAATCAATAATCCTGGCCAGGAATCGAAGCCGCTAATTTTGGAAAAAAAACACACCCTGTATTATTACACCATCCGGTAGTGTTACTAATAAGGATCAAATTCTGGGAAGTAATCATATACGGCAAACTTAAGGAAATAGCTGATTTTAAACATTATATACATAGTTGACTTGAAACATTATAAAAAATCGTAACTTATCAGTTATAATTTTTTTTTTTACTTGGTGATTGTTTAATCGAAAACTATTATTGGATTTAGGTTATAGTATGTATACCCTACCTTGCCACACATAAGTCGTTTTAATCGATTCTGGGTTTTTGCTCCATATATTTTTGGGCATTCCTCTTTATAATATGTTGCATCATTTTATGTCCAGTTGATATCTAGAAATGATCTGGAAATGAAATAGCTTTTTGATAATGGATTCAAACTAAAATGATGACGATGGTAGGGTAAACCTCTGCCTAACAATTCGGGAATTACATACGTGCAATTTTCATTAATTGTATTCCTATTCATATCGTTCCACACACAAATGTAACACCCAACGCACATTATATTATCAATAGAAAGTTTTATCAAACGTTACTATCGAAGAATAATTAAATTGACTCGTTATAATTATAACTACCATTTTTAACAGCCTTTGATTTATAATTCAAATTCATACATTCATTAGGCAATTTTTTAGCACGTTGAACTGTGTTTACCTACTTTACTTTTAAGGATTGCTACGAATGAGTTTCGCTTGAGATTAGCGCTGGATTTGAAGAATGTATCATTTAAAGTAGTTAGTTCGTTTTTTTTTTATAAGTTTATTAATTATTCTGTTATTTAATAATAGAAAAGAGATCTACAGAGTAAGTAAATATCAGCTGATTGATTGTACCGCTATCGGACCTGATTTACATTAAAATTTTGTTGATCAGACGATATACGAGTATTGATGCATTGATTGGCTATGCATTAATTTGACTGTATGGTAAAGTAAGGTTTCGCGGGACTGTCCTTAGAGAACACTGTGGCCCTGAAGCGCAAAGGGCATTCTAAGGTACAGTCTGAAAGTCCCTTCCGCTACACCTACGACGGGAGTCCTCATTAGATGGTCAAAAAAATCGTAAGTTTTATGTCAGTAGCCAATCCTCTGAATCCTAGAAAATGTTTATAGATTCATAAACAGATAACCTTACATTAAAAATGTCCAGGTTGAAAGTAGGGCACTGAGTATTGAAGCCAAAAACACGGGGTAAAAGTTTCCCGCTGTTGATTCCCACGAAAAACAAGTGAACATCTCCAAGCAAAACTTTTAAATGTGTGCGGGGGCGCTCACTCACACATTTATAAAAAAGTGGCTTCACTTAAAAAGTTTCGTTTTGTTTTCACAGAATCTGGACATTTTCTAATCTAAGCAGATAACCTTTCTTGGATGGCCTCTGTTTCGGTGAATCCAATGGCAATAGTTTGCATTTCTGTAGGTGTTTATAAATACGAGTTTCAAGAATACAAAGCCCACGTCATAGGTTACACCACAGACGTTGCTTTAATCATGGAATGCTTACGCCTGAATGTATAAAAAGAAAAAGTATCGATCGTGACTATCTGACTCATCTTTCAACGTTGTCCGAAGTAACTAAACATATTTCACTATTATTTGGCACATACCTAGATAGTTAGAATTATGAAAGCATCCTATAAGGAAGTGTTTTTGAAAATTTCTCCACTTAAGGGGTAAAATAGATGCTGAAAGTTTGTATGAAAGTCCGACAATTTACAAGTTAGTATCTTCAAATTTTGCGTTTAGGCCGACGTGAAAATTAAAAATTAATTTATACGTACGTCAGCGTTTTTGATAATTTCACTCCCCAAGGGGTGAAAAGGTTTCTGAAAGTGATTTTGGCACCCGATAGATACTTATCTAAAGAACGTAGTCTATTATGAAGTTTTGTAGTAATTTAAGTAATTAGATATTCTATAACTGACCCTGCAACAAATATTTTATTGCTACATAACGGAAGACTACGCGGACGAAAAAAATAATCAATAACGCCCACGTAGATGAAGCCGCTGGCAAGAGTTAAAATGATCCAATTAAGAGTTCACCAATGAACAAAACGTAAATGGATACCTAAAGGAAACTCTAAAGTACAAAAACTAAATTGGCAAATTAAAACAAAAAAAATTATAAGTAGGTACGCACCTAAACTACGAGTATTACTTTGAAAGAAACATAAAAGGCCTAAAAAAAATGAAATATATTGCAAAAGCAATATTTCAAAAAGCTCTTTTTTTTTAGCGTGGTAATATCATCAAACGAGTCCTCCCACCCCGGGCAGAGCGGGAGGGACTGTCAGACTCGTACTGACGAAAATCCACGGTGTCCTTCAATAGCCTTTCATGTTCTGGGGTCACGGTAATGAGATAAGTCCCGCGACCCCGGCAGGCTTTGGCCCTCTGAGGAGGCCCCGTCATTTTGCTGACGCTCTTTGAGGCGCGCGTGGAACACAACGCGCCGTCGACCCGGGCATGGTCCATGGTCGGGCAGCGAGTTGCCCTTTACTCGCCGCCCGCATACCCGTGCCTACGGTGGCCGGAGATCGTCTTGCGACGTCCGTCGCCGTGGGCGTCCACCACCGCGGGTATTTCAAAAAGCTCTTCAGCCCTAATTGTTTTTTTAGATTAATCAATTGAGTCCACCCGTCCAGGGCGGAGCGGAAGGGACTATGAAACTAGACTGACTATAATCAGCTTGTTTCTCCAGTTTTAAGACAATCTCACGACTTATGAACTCTTCAGGTCCTTGTGTCTGTAATGCTCTCGATGATCAAGATAAGATTATATGTATAGATGTGCTGAACCTGACCTATTTTTATTTTAATGATATTCAGTTTTGTCACGACCATTTTTTATTCCAGGCTTTATTTCATATTTCTATAACTTTACATTAGGAATTATCTTTACATTACATAATTACATAATATAATAAAATCGTAGAGCTGTCATTCCTGTACATTGAATATTTTTTTCTTTTTGTATTTTTTTCGAGATAAGGGATCGATTCTGATACAAGACAACATTTATACGTACGTATAATTACGCTATTCCCCTTGTGGGATTAGCAATGTTATAATAATGTTGATTTTCAGTCATTGTTGACCAACGACGATATTATACTAGACTACGCATTGCACGATCTAACGAACAAAACTATTCTGCCAACTCGCTGAGGTACTACGTAAGCGAGGGGGACGGGGTACTGCGTTGTGATTGGCTAACTCAAGGTCTGTTCTGTCTCAACGTATGTTTACGACTCACAGGATTGGTCGAAATGAGACGGATATAAGACTTTTTTGCCTAATGTGTTGGCAGACATCGGTCGCCTGTTATTAGGAGTCTAGTATTATATCGTCGTTGTTTTTGACATTTGTATTAGAACTGCTATTTGAATAATACTGTCAGCGAACCAGCCAGTCTGGTTAGTAACCTGCTTGCCTATCGTGCAATAGGTCTCGGGATCAAATCTTGATTATTTCTTTTTCACTTTTTGTGGTTCTTTTTTTTTGTTTTCATTTATCCTGTGAGAGTTTCAAATAATTAAAAATAATTTTAAGCATACTTTTATTTCAATTTTATTTGCAATTTAATTTTTTTCCAATATTTTTCAGTAGTTCTCTAGGATAAATCTGCGCTGATTTAAATTATTGTAGGTAGGTAAGTTGGATATTATTTAAGGTACTTAATTGATTGTTTCGAGGTGTAGAAATTTTATAGATTCGAAAACAAACAAATCTTTCTATTATTTTGTGTTTATTTATGTTTTGAATTAGTGCTCGAACCAGTGCATAGATTATGTTTTAAACGAAAAAAAGTTTTACTCTTCGAGTTAAACAATATGCTATTTTTAGGTATCACGTGTTATGCTGAAGGGGGAAGAGCAATTCTATGGTACGTTCAATTTCGTTCAAATTGCAACAATACTGTAAATCGACCAAAAAATGATAGTCTAATGTTTAAGATAAACACGGATCTTTGAAATTAATGTCCCTCAAACAAGGACGTTTCCTATGCAAACTATGTAGGTAGTTAGGCACCTACATATAACATTATTGATCTTAACTAATATTATAAATGCAAGTATGTTTGTTTTTTACATTTTCACGCAAACTACCTACTGAATAGATCGTCCCAAAATTTTGCATTACGTTGTCAGGAGTATATATCTACACGGATATAGAGTAAGTATCTTTAATAGAAGAGAGCTGTTGCCGAGAAAAAAAAAACAAGTAGGTACGTACGTATTCCAGATGGCGCCACTTACACGATCCGTATTGTTTCTCAAATTCTAAATTAACGCAAGCGAAGCCGCGGGCAAACACTAGTTTTTCAAATAAATACAAGTATTTTTAAACATGACAAAATGCTAACTGTGTAGTTCTAACAATTTCATATTTCAGGCTAAGGTGGTGTGGGCATATATGTACATTGATAGAATGCACGAAGATTGACTTGCGAAACGTATTTTCTATTCAGAACTCCATGAAAGGGCACATCAAAGCTCTCAACCACTCTAAAAGTAATCGATTACAGTCGCTGTAGCCGAAATCGGCTAGATGGCATAAGCATCATCATTTCAGGCTAATTAAAGCAAATAAGCAGTACCGGCGTTAGGGTAAGGCGCGGTTAGGCGACCGCCCAGGGCGCCGAATACGAAGGGGCGCCGCAGGCTTACTTTCTCGTAAATTTCCCCATTTCTTTCATCCCATTTTTAGGGGATAAGCCCAAAACCCGTCTAAAGAAAACACAAACTTACATACTTCAAGGAACGTTTGTGCAAAATATCATGCTTTTCGTCACTCAATTGAGTAAAACGCCATCTATTGCAACGCATTGCATTACATGCACAAATCCATAACAGAGAGACACGTTAGTTGAACTTTTTCATTCTGTTTGATCGAACGGAAAATAAAAGTCTTCAGTTTTCTTTTTTATCGAAATTACGTGATTTATTAGCAGAGCACCGCCGCGGCGGTGCTCGCCACGGCGCGCCGTGTCGTCATGACGGCGATAGGTGGAGACCGACGGTGCCCGGCATTGGTCGAGGCCATGCTGCGGGGCGAGACGGAGTGGGAAGCGGTCGCCTCCTTCTGTGAAGCAGTTATGCTCGCAAAGGAGGAGACGGGCCGCGTAAGGAAGAGGACAGCGTCCTCCCTCCACCCCAGATGCAGTGGCAGACGCCCATGGCGATGGACGTCGGCAGACGGTCTCTGGCCGTAGGCGCGGGCATGCGGGCGTTGTTGACTCGCTGTCCGACACTGGACCATGCCCGTGTCGACGGCGCGTTGTGTTCCACGCGTGCCTCAAAGAGTGTCAGCATAATGACGGGGCCACAGCCTGCCGGGGACGCGGGACTCACGAATTACCGTGACCCCGGAACGTAAAGGGCTATTGAAGGACAGTCTCTCCCGCCCTGCTTTGAGTGGGAGGACTCATTTGATGATTGATTGGTGTAGAATCAATCCCTTCCCTTCCTATTCCCTTTAAATTTAAATATCGACGTTCAAAAGTGCCTCTTTGATGGCCTAATTGGAATAAATGATTTGACTTTGACTTTGACTTTGATTATTTTACCACGATAATAAGTCCTTTTTTAAAAAAAAATCAAACCGACGAAACATCGAACTGAAAAGCAAAAAATTAATTTTGAGGCGGCGCCAAACAAACAAACATATAAATTAACTATTTGAAGAGCAGAATAGCTCGTTGTATAGGTTGTCGTGGTTGAATAGCTCGTCGTAGCTATTCGTTGATTGTTTCTTTGGCGCCGCCTCAAAATTTATTTTTTGCTTTTCAGTTCGATGTTTCGTCGGTTTGATTTTTTTTTTTAAAAGTACTTATTTTTTACTTTTGAGTTTCCTATCTCGTGTCAATTTCTGTAACTAAAAACTCTCAACGACTGTCATACCCCAGCTACGTCTAAAGTTCTCATCAATATGAGTGAAATGAGCCCAAATATAATATAGTTGCTGTTAACTGTTAAGGATCTCTTGCTACTGCCCTCTGTCACCATCCTCAGACCCTCGATGACAATTATACCCCAGCTAGGCATAAAGTTTTCATCAAGACTAGTGAAATGAGCCCAAACACGATAAAGGTGCTGTTAACTGTTGAGGACCTCTTGCCTCTGCTATCCGTCATCATCCTCAGACCCTGGATGGCAATGATACCTCAGCTAGGTCTAAAGTTCTCATCAAGCTGAGTGAAATGAGCCCAAACACGATATAGCTGTTGTTAACTGTTAAGGAACTCTTGGGACTGACTTCACAAAATAACAGGGATCTGGAGTTGATCTGATGATGGTGACGCCATCATGTTATGTTCTCCACATCTCTGCTATATAATAATGTCCTCAGAACTACAAATGTTAACTTTATTTCAACAGAATCGTATCATAATTGAAAATTCTGTAGGAAGATTGACAATTAATTCCTTTTTTTGTACCCTTAGAGGCCGATTTTAGTTTTGAAATTTAAATGGGACCAACTTTGAGATAATTATACTCTTTCTAACAAAAAAATAATTTTTGAAATCGGACCACGTTAGGAAAAGTTATGCGTGGTCATACATAAAAAAAAATATATACATGTCGAATTGAGAACCTCCTTTTTTTTTCGTCGGTTAAAAAAAAGTACAGCTATATATATACGAAATTCCGAACACTACAGAGACAAGCTGCCTGTGACATGGTGACCCCCCCCCCCCCCCCGATGTAAAAGCTGGATCCTCCCTTGCAGTTAGGGGGCGCCGTAGAAAATCTCGCCCAAGGGCGCTGGTAGTGCTAAAACCGGCACTGCAAATAAGTTCTACTTATTTATACGTTTTATCATTTTTTATAATACCTACATGTATAAATTCACATCTTTTGCCGATGGGCATAAGCAATTTGAACCAAAAATTCATCAAACATTTAAGAGATTTATTCATTTCTATGGCATTAAAATAAATACAATTAGTGTGGAAATAGACAACCGGATCGCCGAGGGGTCTTATATAAGTGCTCGCTTAATGACAAAATTTGACCTTTTCATTAATGAGAAGAGGTTCTATAATGACAAAAAGAACAATAAGTGATTCTGTTCGTAAATAGACTTCGAAATACAACAGCGGAAGTAATTGGCAGAAGAAAGCACTGTCTAATGTCCTTGGAGTTTTTTTTACATGTTCAAGAGATCTCCGCTTTAGCGGAACAACTTATTAAAAGTATTTTTTTTAATATTTCGTCTTTGACAATTTATAGGTACATGTTACTGGTTCAAGTGTACTACAATAGCACAACCATTACTAATTTATGATCAACAGTTATAATCAACTAACAAAGTAAGTATGAAAGACCACACATTGCATTGTTTAGCTGCCTTTGAAGCAACGCTAGTCATAGTATGTATTGTGCAGTAACAATGATAGACGTCATATCTATAAATTGACTAAAAAAGGACATTAATTGGACTTCTAGCATTAACTATAAGAATAATTAAGCGCATTTCTTTGTATAATTTCTAAAAAATTGGTAGCCTGATCTTACAGCATTGATTGAAGAAGTTTAAGGTGGTGTATGTGGATTTAAATCATAGACTATGCTTTCCATTTTCTCTTCAAACCTTTAGTCAAAGCAATACCTTGCTTGACTGTGGTTAAGTTTTGTCCCAATAAAATTGAATGCTACCACCAACTATGAAGACTGGATTCGTTTTTTTTATCAGTTTAAGATAACAAGACAGTTAATTATCCATATAATAAAATGACAAACCTGGAAGGAGTTGAGAGTGATCATGTATTCATCACTGAGGCGCTCTTTCGTCAGTTTATTGGCAGGCTGGTCTGTAGGCAGCTTCATCAGCTCCATTATGAGTGACGACGTGTCCTTTGCCAGCTTTTGCGTATAGTTCTGTATTTGACGCCTAAAAAACGAGGTTTTGTTATTGTAAATGCCCTTAATTAATATTCTATCTCACTCCAAATCCCGTTCCTTTGTTTTTGACAGCTGCTTCTGATTGGATACATTTAAGACTCTGATAGGCAAATTCTGTCACTGATTGGTTACAGACAAAGATCCAGATCAAGCAACCGAGACAGATCATCAATTTCCAGCATTAGTAAACATGTCAGAAATAAACTTGAAGCCTTGAGTGAGCCTTCCCTAACCAAATGTCAAATAAAACCGCCATACTCTCCAGTCTAGTAGGAGATAAATTATTGACAGGATTATCATCTATGTCTTCAGAGAAGAGAGATTGGGGATGAGTATGGCTAGTGTTGAAAATAATGCTTGGGCCATGCTCTATGTCTATGCTTTCAGGTATGCATAATTACGAATGCTGTTTGTTTTGACTTTGACGACTTTTTATCATGTGCACATTCTCATTAGTTAACTTTTCCTTAATTTTTCCATAATTATGGAATAAGGGTAATAGAGCTATGATATCATGTAAAAGACAATGTATGTAATTAGTAATAGTATTTTGACAAAATCCACTCACAATTGGTTCCGAAGTTCCTGCGAGTCCTGCGGTGTTTGCAACTGGTTGACCATCTTGGACATGGAAGACACTGCCAAATAACACTCATTGCTATTGAAGGAAATCATACATTTATACAAATATAAACTTTAAAAAGTTTGAGGTCTTTACATACTCTATCTAACCATTTCTTTTTGTTTATTATCAGGCCTAAAAAGGCTAGTAACTAATCTAATCATGATGAATACAAGGAAACAATGTAATCTTTTGTTTACTTTTAAGAATAGGGTCAGAAAAAAATATCGCTCTCCTTAAATATCTTCTTTGTTAGTTTAACAAGCAATATTTGTTTCATATATATAAATGTATTCACAATAACATTTCCAAAACACCTCAACCAATTTCTAAAAAATTTGCAAAGGGGAGTGGAAAATTTATCTAGATTTCATATCCATACCAGGCCTGAATGGGTTGATAAGTCGACTTACAATTTTTTTTAATGCTTAATAGGCCGTAGAATATGACTAAGTTGATAGGTCTGTTTTACTGCACATATCAAACATGTGAATTTTTGTTTTGTTTTGACTTATCAACCTATTCACGCCTGGAATGGATATATAAGCAATCGCAAGTTGGTATGTATTTACATATAGATTGTTATACTTCTGTTATGATGATTCACAGTAAATTATACAATAACAGATACATAACAAAACCTTTTACTCTATGTGAGAGCTCTAAAACACACATTTAGCATGCCTCTTTAAAATTATGATAATGATAAGGTAGTACATAAAGTTTAATGAAATTAACTATTTATTTATCACAATAAAGTTGTTTGTCTTTGAAAATAATGTTTAAAACAACTGTTGAAGTGACAATGTTGATGCACACATTATAGGTACACCTTCCACTGAACCATTTGAGGATAAGTTGTGTTATCTACTAGTTGGTCCTCTCACTGCGCTAGCACCTGCTGCTCAGCTCATATCAGTTATAATGCCTTGTTGAATAGCCTATAGCGCTCCTCATGAATCCGGTTGCATGAGTGAACTATCTGATTTAGTTTACTTTGGGTTGCAAGAGCTGGGACCTAGCCCATGTGAACTCTCTATCCTACCTGCCTCCTGGCTTACCACAAGCCCCTCTAGCCTACATAAGCTGGAGCCTGGATGGCAAATTCTACTTCAACTATATGGTGAGTCCGATGTTGAAGTGGAGTGCTTAGATGTTCATCAAATAATAAAATGGTACAAAAGGAAAAGTGGAAGGTTATGAAGAGACCTTTGAGAGAGACACCCAGCAGTGGGACAATACAGGTTAAATAAAAAATAAGACAGCAAGCCGAAAATCAGGGCATTATTATATTATTAGATGGAATCAGGCACTATGATGAGAGCTAAACTGATACATGAAAACAAGCTTAATAGTGAATGGTAATCTTTTCTAAAACCATTAAATTATTCAAGTTAGCTCACACATAGGAAATAGATACTAAGTAAATGTCTACTTTTAGTGTCAAATTAGTAACAATACGGTCATTGGGTACGGTTAGCCGATACAATATCTGAGCAGCACTAAAAGAAAAAAATGGCGAATGCTGAGTAGCTTATGCTGACACAGCTGTCAAAATGCTTCACTCTCGTCTGAACTCAGCATGGTTTCAGCAGATAATTTAGTCAGCATAGGCTGAGTGCCGTTCAGCCTTGTCGATTTCTGTCCAGATTTTGTATCGGCTAACCATACCCATTGTATACCAGTAACAAATGCACAACACAATGCTAAAAAAAAGTTATATGCATCTACAAATCCAGTCTGAGAATTATATACCTCTATAAAATAACAATAGAAACGCAAAAATTATATGCATGACTAAGAAGAATAAACAAACGAAAAGTAAGCACAAAGATAATAACAGTGATAAAAAGTTGATAATGAAAACAATAGAAATACTTACCATTTTGTGATATCTTCTTTATGTTGCTGGCGATAGTCTGCGATAGCCGCTGGAAATTGTTACTGTTGTCCTCGAAGGTCACACCTCCCTGGTATGAGGAATCCATCCTGATTTCGGAACCTACAACATTGACACTTTAGGAAACTTTCGCGACAACACAACACAAATAGCAGAATAATCTGTTAAGCCACTAATCGAGTTATATCAGCTAAAGGAAATTATAAAACAATGACGTGCGTTTTACCTATTACAAAAAAACAACAAGATTAAAACCTAATGCTGCCTTTTTAAAATAGTACAAAGCACATAACGATTGCCAAATAAACAGGAATGTAAAATATATTAAACAATAATACAACACGAAACCTTTGATCTTTTTCGAAGAGATTAAACTTGGTAGATCGCAAAAAAAACCAACGTACAACAGTCAAGTCAGCCCAGACAATTCTGCTTTTTTTTCGTACGTCCTCCTGTCATTCATTATTCATGTAGGCGTGGTGTCCATGATTCAGGAAAAGATAATCGACTAAAAATATGTGCAAGTCGTCTACAATGGGGATGGCAACTCAAAGCTAATCGTAGATGGCGCTGCGATAGTTGGTCCCCACGTCTACCTTGTACAAAAAAACAAACAAGATTATTTGTTATAAAAATTGAGTATAAATACAAAACAAATATGGAAAATTATTCGTCCATGCAAGTACTATATACTAAAAGAAGAATTAAGACGCCGCGGCGCATCTACAAGAGAAAAAAAGTGATTTAATTGAGTGGTTATACATTTGATTTTACCGTAATAAATCCACAATTACTTGTAGTTGAGGTTTCAATTTTTGAGTTTAGGTATGTTTTACCTGTCCTCTCCTTTATCAAGAATATAATGCTGCTTTTGACTTTCTATTTTGATAAAATATCATAATGTTTTAAGTCAGTAATTTTAACCTTTTTTTTCTATTTAGATTCGAGAAATATCACAATATATTTAATTTCTTAACACCACAACTATTACAAAACTCGTTCCAGGTGATAATTCTTCGATTTTCGAGCGATGCAATACTGGTACATAACCTCCAAAAGAAAAGTAGATATTATTTTGAAAAGTGTATTCCATCATTTTTACAGCTTATTACACAACATCTAGTCATTTTACATCAATAAATGTTTTTTTTTCTGAAAATTCCTTTGATTTTACAGTTCTTTGGGGACCAAACTGTCATTTTCACTTTGACACTTGCCTTCCCCATTTGTATATGCTGCCTTATTAGAATAAAGCTCTTCATGCATTATCCGAACCATAGACTTAAATTATGGACTGCGCAATTTCTGCCCAAAATTGTACTCAACCATAGAATACCTAATAGTACTACGTACAAGAAGTATCACTCCCAAAAAAAAATCAAATAAATGTAAAATCTATTTACGAGCAAATAAAGTACATTTTAACTGGCAGCCGTACCGCCCACCTACTTTTACAATAGCCTAAACTGTACTGAATGGTTACGCACGAGAGTTTATTTTGGTTTATCTGACGCCAACGACATTAACAAATGCATAAAATACGCATAGGTACCTACCTATTTGTTCCTAAACTCGCAAGTCGCAACCCTATTGAGCTTGACCCATAGATTACATTATTATCATAAATACCTATGTTCCTCAAGGAATTTTGTTTTTATCTTCAGCCTATATCTCTTTGGTTTCGTCATCGATTACTACATACATTATCGATTCTTAGCACAGAATACCTACGGCACCTTACGTGAGGAATAATATTTATACTAATATATTATTATCTTTTCTACCTATTATTGTTATATTTTTCAACATTACATCTTACAAACAAATAATAATATATAAAAGACTGTTATCGTCCATGGCAAAATAGCCAGTCCTTATCATTTTGCACTCAACCTAGTAACCGACCAATGGGGAAGGCAAGTGTCAAAGTGAAAATGACAGTTTGGTCCCCAAAGAACTGTAAAATCAAAGGAATTTTCAGAAAAAAAACATTTATTGATGTAAAATGACTAGATGCTGTGTAATAAGCTGTAAAAATGATGGAATACACTTTTCAAAATAATATCTACTTTTCTTTTGGAGGTTATGTACCAGTATTGCATCGCTCGAAAATCGAAGAATTATCACCTGGAACGAGTTTTGTAATAGTTGTGGTGTTAAGAAATTAAATATATTGTGATATTTCTCGAATCTAAATAGAAAAAAAGGTTAAAATTACTGACTTAAAACATTATGATATTTTATCAAAATAGAAAGTCAAAAGCAGCATTATATTCTTGATAAAGGAGAGGACAGGTAAAACATACCTAAACTCAAAAATTGAAACCTCAACTACAAGTAATTGTGGATTTATTACGGTAAAATCAAATGTATAACCACTCAATTAAATCACTTTTTTTCTCTTGTAGATGCGCCGCGGCGTCTTAATTCTTCTTTTAGTATATAGTACTTGCATGGACGAATAATTTTCCATATTTGTTTTGTATTTATACTCAATTTTTATAACAAATAATCTTGTTTGTTTTTTTGTACAAGGTAGACGTGGGGACCAACTATCGCAGCGCCATCTACGATTAGCTTTGAGTTGCCATCCCCATTACTATCGCATATTGTGTTGCCGTTTTTTGAGATCTTACCTAATCATGATAAGTTAACCCCATACTTCATCATCATCATCATCAGCCTATAATGTTCCCACTGCTGGGACACAGGCCTCCTCTCTTGTGAGAGGGAGTGGGCCATAATCCACCACGCGGGCCCAGTGCGGGTTGGCAGATGTCACATGTCTTCGAATTTTAGGTTCTAGGACATGCCGGTTTCCTCACGATGTTTTCCTTCACCATTTTGAGAGCAGTGGTGATGAAACAAAGTAATGCGCCTGGCGGGGTTCGAACCCACGACCTACAACTCGTAAGTCAGGACCGATACCACTGGGCCACCACTGCTCTACGTACTTGAATGACATTAATAAGCACATCACAAGCAGGTAGATAATGTTGTTGATCATTATTATGTACTATTATTTTTTCTTCATAATCATATTGTGTTATTAATTTCCCAAAAGCACCGAAAGCAAGAAACTTGTGCATAACTACACGTAAAGTAACAAAAATATTAAGGAGACGGAGCGCGTACAGAACGGGTGGCGCGTGGCAGCCGTAGAGAATGGGCCACGACAAAATGGCCCCGCATCTACTTGTTTTATGCCTACACCGCGGAGTGAGACAGGCCTGACTCAACTAGAAAGAGAGGAATCGAAGAGCTGGTCCAATATTTCTGTCACTTGAAAGAGATAAATAGTGGCTCTCCTTCGCAGACTACTTAGAGATAGATACTACAGCTTGGCCAGAACGGATTGAAACGAAACTAAAATTGTTATTTCTGACAGCGTTTTAAAATCTTTGATATTTGATGTAAACAAAGACCGCAGGTTTGTTAGATTTATTATTGTGCCATAAAACTAACGTAATAAGTGAAAAAAAAAGGTTGCACTCCAGGAGTGCCGGTAGAAGTGAAAACTTTTTTGTTACTATGTTTTATTTTTAATTTGAATGACGTCTTACTCATTTTCGATCAGGGTCACGTGACCCTGACGGTCACGTGACCCTGACGGTCACGTGACCCTGACGCGAGTTTTAAATTTTTTACCCATTACAGAAAAAGTGTACAACGCCGCTAAAGAAGTTTTCACTTCAAAAAAGGTTGCACTCCAGGAGTGCCGGTAGAAGTGAAAACTTTTTTGTTACTATGTTTTATTTTTAATTTGAATGACGTCTTACTCATTTTCGATCAGGGTCACGTGACCCTGACGGTCACGTGACCCTGACGGTCACGTGACCCTGACGCGAGTTTTAAATTTTTTACCCATTACAGAAAAAGTGTACAACGCCGCTAAAGAAGTTTTCACTTCAAAAATAAAATAAAATCATTCTTTGTGCTGGTAGCGCGAAGACAGTGGCGACTTCCGGTTTTCTACATTTTTATGTCAAGCTGTACGTCTCTCCTTCAAGAGCCAGGCCAATTTTTATTGAAGTGAAAACTTCTTTAGCGGCGTTGTACACTTTTTCTGTAATGGGTAAAAAATTTAAAACTCGCGTCAGGGTCACGTGACCGTCAGGGTCACGTGACCGTCAGGGTCACGTGACCCTGATCGAAAATGAGTAAGACGTCATTCAAATTAAAAATAAAACATAGTAACAAAAAAGTTTTCACTTCTACCGGCACTCCTGGAGTGCAACCTTTTTGAAGTGAAAACTTCTTTAGCGGCGTTGTACACTTTTTCTGTAATGGGTAAAAAATTTAAAACTCGCGTCAGGGTCACGTGACCGTCAGGGTCACGTGACCGTCAGGGTCACGTGACCCTGATCGAAAATGAGTAAGACGTCATTCAAATTAAAAATAAAACATAGTAACAAAAAAGTTTTCACTTCTACCGGCACTCCTGGAGTGCAACCTTTTTTTTTCTTTCAGTTGGCTAGGGAAGACGCAGTCCATCGTTTAGGTCTATCGTCCGGCTTAGGTTTGGGCTGGGCTCTTCCAGGCTCTTCAGTCAAATTGCGATTTAAGTATTATTATATTATGTAAAATTAAATACTTTGTTCATATTATCATATATTATTCATAATAGAGGACAGTATCAGTCCCAATGGCTGATAAATTAATTATCATAATTATATAATTTCATATTTTTTGCAAAGGACCTATGAAACTAAAGTCCATTCACACATCACATTCATAGACAATTGCTATCATACTAATGGGGAAGGCAAGTGTCAAAGTGAAAATGACAGTTTGGTCCCCAAAGAACTGTAAAATCAAAGGAATTTTCAGAAAAAAAAACATTTATTGATGTAAAATGACTAGATGTTGTGTAATAAGCTGTAAAAATGATGGAATACACTTTTCAAAATAATATCTACTTTTCTTTTGGAGGTTATGTACCAGTATTGCATCGCTCGAAAATCGAAGAATTATCACCTGGAACGAGTTTTGTAATAGTTGTGGTGTTAAGAAATTAAATATATTGTGATATTTCTCGAATCTAAATAGAAAAAAAGGTTAAAATTACTGACTTAAAACATTATGATATTTTATCAAAATAGAAAGTCAAAAGCAGCATTATATTCTTGATAAAGGAGAGGACAGGTAAAACATACCTAAACTCAAAAATTGAAACCTCAACTACAAGTAATTGTGGATTTATTACGGTAAAATCAAATGTATAACCACTCAATTAAATCACTTTTTTTCTCTTGTAGATGCGCCGCGGCGTCTTAATTCTTCTTTTAGTATATAGTACTTGCATGGACGAATAATTTTCCATATTTGTTTTGTATTTATACTCAATTTTTATAACAAATAATCTTGTTTGTTTTTTTGTACAAGGTAGACGTGGGGACCAACTATCGCAGCGCCATCTACGATTAGCTTTGAGTTGCCATCCCCATTAGAACGACAACAAAACGTCTCCATGTTTTGTGAAATGTTTGATTTAGTAGGATTACATCTGTAGTCTATGATGAATGATATCCTACGTTTTTCTTCAGAATACCTACGTTTACGGACTTGTATACGTATGTATATTTACGTGTATTGTAGCGTAATTTTAATGTGTATTTGTCTTCGTGTCCCTATGATCTTTTTTTTTATTTAGACATTTTTAAATGTTGTATACTTGTTGAAAGGTCCTGAATCCCTACATGAATTGATCGATTGATCAGCGACTATTTTTCACACAATTCTTGTGACAATGAGCTAGATAATCACAATCACATATTTGTGTATGGCTTGATCTTCTGTCACGGGTGTCTACAGTGTATCAAGTACATAAAAAACATAAAAGAAAGCGAAAATGTCCGAGATCGCGATCAGCCGATGTGATGTTTGAGATCCGTAAACTAGTGTCGGATGAGGAAGATGGGTTGTTGAAGATCAGCTAGGTGAGCGAAATTCAGATCGCGTAGCTTCACCAAAACGTCAAGTCGTGCGACAGGTACTCACTGAGTCGCTGTCGGTCCGCTTTATTTACACAAGCCTTTTACGTTATCCATCATGAGTTGGCTACACCGTGAGCTGGAGACGATGGATCCATCGATCTTTCTACAGTATTCGCCCTCCCCTCCAAATGGGCTGCCGCAGGAGTCAAAGTTGGCGACCTACATGGTAAGAAAACTTTCTTACTTTTGTGTTGATGTATGCCTTTGAAGTCAGTGGTGACTCATGTTTCGATGTTTCAGAATCGATCTACTTCGACGCCTACGAGGTCTCTGAACCAGGCTCTTGGTAAACTCAGTCTGGAGTCCTCACCCACTGCCATCAAGAAGGTAATGTTTTGTTGTTTAAATTGTGTCAGTAATTTTTTTCAGATCCCTGTAGAACTCATTTTGTCCTATTTACTGTTGTCCTAGGTGGTGATCACTGAGTTTGTTCCAATGAACTACTTCAGTGGCCCCAGCCTCATGCAGCCTGAATCTCCAGAGAGTCCATCACCCGCTACATTAGCAGGTGTTCCCAACACATCCCAAGTGCACCAGGTAAACATTACTACCTGCATTCTTAAACTCATACTTTTTTCCATGGAGGTAGACTACAGAATGTTACCTGTAACTATTGAAAACTAAAGTACATAATAATATTATGTGTTATAATGTTTTGATTTACTAGTAGTATTAACAGAAAATGAATTCTACAATATGTTACGTCTGTAAGTTAATTACCACAGCTGTTATAATCAGAATAATTTTGGGTGCTATGACATAATGGTAGAGAAGTTATGTGAATAAAATATTTTGACTTTGCTTAACTTTTGTGTTAATAAGATATGGTTAATATGAACAGGATTATTGTACACTTTTAATATCCATAAGGTTGAAGTACAACTTAAAAATGTACCAGTTATCCCTGACCAACTTTTAAAACTTGCTCTGAATCTCAATACAACAGTTTTGCTGGTTCCTTTGATTAAAGCAATTAATAGTTATTTATGCAACTGTTGTATAATCAGGGGTCTTAAAACACGAATGTGGGTTTATCACACGAGGCGTAGCCGAGTGTGATAGTAGTATCACATGAGTGTTTTAATACCTAATTATAACAGTTGCATACAAGACTTTATCTACAATCATGATGTGAATCCTCTATAAAAGATTCTCATACCATAGGTTGTTGTACAGCGTTGTAAGAACTATGTAAATTCAAGAAAAGTCTAATTGCGAAGCATGTAAAATAAACAAACCTAATAAGTAAAAGAATTATTGTTCTTTTTTCAAAATTTTAGCGATCTGGCGGTGAAAATGTCATTGCATGAGAATGTTCTTTTTTTGAAATTCATAATATCACGCGTATGGATCATATAATGATCATAATATCATTGAGTGTTTTAATGTTGGCATTAAGCTAATTGTTATAGGTTCTTTTATAGAGGATTAATAGCATGATAGTAGATAAAAGATAATAAAGTCACTATACTTTGTTTAATATAGTTAATTAAAGAGGACTAATTATGTTATAATTTAGTTTAAAACTCCATGTTAAGATAAATAAGTTCTTTGGCTTAAGAGCCAAAGACCTTGATTATCTTAACATGGAGTTTTAAATAGATAATCTGAGTTTATTGATGTTTTCTTGTTACAGGAGAATGTAGGTGGTACTACATATTTCTACTCGACAAACGATAGCCTGAACACATCGGGAGCATTGAGTTCCTCTGCCTCAATTGGTAAGTTTAACTATAAAAAAATAAACTTGCTCTATGATATGAAACTATTTCCTCAGTTGATGCAATGGTTACTGCAGTGTGCATTAACTATGGTCAGTTATCAGTAATTTTTAACCGACGAAAAAAAAGGAGGAGGTTCTCAATTCGACATGTATTTTTTTAGTACAAGTTTCTTATCTTGAAACTAACCAATGTTTCACATATGATTGCAAGAATATGTCAAATTAAAAGAAAGTACTATTTTCTTATCAGAATTTGTCACAGAATTAACAAGACTGTATTTTGATAATAGAGAAAGAGAGTTCTAATTTTTTTGTTTACAAAGAAACAAAAACTTGTTTACTTGTGTTACTTGTAGCATCATCATCATCATATCTAAATAAACCTTAAAACATTGAGCAGAAGATATAAACTTAATAGTAGTAATGTAGGTATATCATTATAGACTTCAAATAGGTATTCAATAGGTGGTCCCTGGATGCGTACGACGCGTTTTTCCACATTAATAGAAAGTAAAATACTATGAGTCATATTGATTCCGTACGAAGAATAGGTATGTGGAGGGCGGTCAATTGGTAATCGCGCCAATCTATTGGGCAAGCATCATTTGTCTGCTTATCTCAAACTCCTTATCGCCTTACAAATCTAGATATTTCTGCATTTATTGCGTTGACACTTTGAAACACGTAATATGACTAATGATCGTGACTTTGAGTGACCACCAGGGATTGAAAACCGGTACCAATTTCGGTTCTGGTTCTTCATTTAGGTTCATAAAAAGGTTCCTCTTTTCGGTACGGTTCCAGTTCCGGTATCGGTTCCGGTTTGGGTTCTGATGTACCGGTTCCTAGAACCTTTAAAACGGTCCATATTATACCGGTTCCTTGCCACTTATTTTAAAGGTTCTTTACGGAAGAGGAGATGTGTTCGGAGAGTTCTTAGCATACCATGCCTTTTCTTTTAGTTCGTCTTCGTTCCTAGTATTGCAGGGTACTAAATTATACGACGATATACGAGTAAACAATTATCATTGTTACTAATTAGGTTATATTAAAGTGAATATGGATTCCACGTGTGGTTCCGGGCGGTAGAATAGGCCACCCCATCTCCTCCTGTTGATGTCGTAGAAGGCGACTAAGGGATGTTAGCCAGAATGTAAGATCACCTGCCTTTTTTTTTTTAGCGTGGTGAAATCATCAAATGAGTCCTCCCACCCCGGGCAGGGCGGGAGGGACTGTCAAACTTCTACTGACTAAAATCCACGGTGTCCTTCAATAGCCCTTTATGTTCCGGGGTCACGGTGAGGAAATAAAATCCCGCGACCCCGGCAGGCTTTGGCCCTCTCAGAGGGGGCCCCGTCATTTTTGCTTGCGCGTGGAACACGACGCGCCGTCGACCCGGGCATGGTCCATGGTCGGACAGCGAGTTGCCCTTTACTCGCTGTCCGCATGCCCGCGCCTACGGTGGCCGGAAATCGTCTGCCGATGTCCGACGCCGCGGGCGTCTAACACTGCGGTTGGGGCGGAGGGAGGACGCTGTCCTCTCTCTCTCGCGGCCCGCCTCCTCCTTCACGAGCATTACAGCTTCGCATAAGGAGGCGACCGCTTCCCACACCGTCTCGCCCCGCAGCATGGTCGCAACCAATGCCGCCGGGCGCGAGAGGTCTCCGCCTATCACCGCCGTGAGGACACGTCGGTGCTCTGCCCAAGCGGGGCAGTCTTGCACCGTAGGTATGCTCTACTGTGTCCTCCGGGCGATCTTCGCAGTGGTGACACCCAAGCGTTTCTTCCCTCCCTATCCGACACAGGTACCTCCCGAAACTTCCATGTCCGGTGAGGACCTGCGTCATCCGATAGGTCAGGACGCCGTGACGTCTCTCCAGCCATTCCTCAAAGAGGGGTCTTACCGCCGCGATTGCGGCGAGCCCGAACCTCGGTTGCGACAGTCGTTGTCTCCATACTGCCCTGAGATCGCGCCGGACCTCTGCCCGCCGCGCCTCGACTTGTCGGGGCAGCGGGAATTCTCCCCGGCGCTGCGCCTCCACGCACCACTCATAGACGCAGGCAGTCGCCTCCAGATCCCAGGACAGCAATACGGCTAGGAGGTTGGCCGATTCGCCGGCGATCGTGCGGTATCCTCGGATCATCCGGATAGCCATGATCCTCTGGCATGCGACCAGCTTTGCTGGTCGCGTCTGAATGCTCAGGGCCTACACTGGGGCCCCGTAGAGAGCCATGGACCGCACGACACCGGCGTACAGCCTCTGGCAGGAGGCGTTTGGCCCGCTGAGATTGGGCAGGAGTCGCCCGAGGGCGGCTGCTGACCGGTTCAGTTTTGGGGCCAAACGCAGGAAGTGCTCCCTGAAGTTCCACCGGCTGTCGAGGACAAGTCCCAGGTACTTCATCGTCGACTCGACGCCGATGCGAACCTCCTCCACCGTTATGTGGGACTCTGTCCGTGGCGCGTTCAGACGACCATGAAAGCACATGGCCTCTGTTTTATGCAGCGCCACCTCGAGTCCCAACTGCCGGATCCTTCCAACGACTGTCGCGACCGCTTGCTCCGCCAGGTCGGCCGCCGCCTGGCGCGACTCTCCCTCTGCCAGGACGAGCGTGTCGTCGGCGTAACATATTACGCCGACGCTGTCAGGGAGGTCGCCGCGCAGCACATACATAGTCGTAATCGATGTTCCACAGGTGCGGCCCCAAGACCGAACCCTGTGGAACACCGCACGACATCTCTCACCGGTTCCATTCTCCCCGGTAGATCACCTGCCTTGGCTCAAGCAACCGGTTCTTGGCGGTTTAACCATGTCGTTTGCTGAAATGTTCCAAAATGCTTAACCTGATGGTGGGCAGCAGCACCAACTGAAAAAAAATTTCAGCGTCTGCGGTAACCAATCCGCCTATCAAGCATGGTGACTACGGTGATCCCCCCAAAGATGAAGTGCAATGATTTAAGGCCCCCAGTTCCAGGTAGCTGCACTATTCCTGGCGATTGTACCGGCCACGGTCTCGTTGCGGCGAGGGGTGCTAAGAATTCCCGGGCAACGGTAGGGTACCCTAAACGCAATTTTGAACGAGCACGTTTCCGAATTGGAAGTAGAGTTAAGTCGTATTAATTGACACGTCGTGGGATTATCGGAGATCCGTAGACAGGGGGAGGAGACGATAGCCCTCGATAGTGGCCACTTGCTCTACTTCCGAGAAGGACACCAACAATCCCAAGGTGGCATCGGGTACACGGTGGAGCCGATAGGCGGAGACCTCTCGCGCCCAGCATTGGTCGCGGCCATGCAGCGGGGCGAGACGGAGTGGGAAGCGGTCGCCTCCTTCTGCGAAGCAGTAATGCTCGCGAAGGAGGAGGCGGGCCGCGCGCGAGAGAGGACAGTGTCCTCCCTTCGCCCCACCCGCGGTGGTTGACGCCCACGGCGACGGACGTCGCTAGACGATCTCCGGCCACCGTAGGCGCGGGCATGCGGGCAGCGAGTAAAGGGCAACTCGCTGCCCGACCATGGACCATGCCCGGGTCGACGGCGCGTTGTGTCCCACGCGCGCCTCAAAGAGCGTCAGCATAATGACGGGGCCCCCCTCTCAGAGGGCCAAAGCCTGCCGGGGTCGCGGGATTATTTCCTTACCGTGACCCCGGAACAGAAAGGGCTATTGAAGGACACCGTGGATTTTAGTCAGTAGAAGTCTGACAGTCCCTCCCGCCCTGCCCGGGGTGGGAGGACTCATTTGATGATTTTACCACGCTAAAAAAAAAAGGTGGCATCGGGTTTATGGTCCACGAGTTACTCAGGAGCAACATTGTGGAATGTGGCAGTGTGTCGGCAAGGGTGGCATACCTTGTACTAAGGATATCAGAAAGGTACTCACTAAAGGCCATGTACGAAGACATAGTAAAAGCTATGTATGTCTCGTACCAAAACATTCTACACTGTTGTTATGGGTGACTTCAAGGTGACTTCAACGCAAAAGTGGGAGTACAAGAGAGTGGTGAGTCGAGAGTAAGTCCATTCCATGAAGTCGAAAAGTTTAACGGTGATTTATATGCCCAAAAAACTTGTCCACCTCAGGCCCAAAGCACGGATGATCTATGGGCCAGATTTTCACACCATCTCACAGACGAGCTTCCCGACTTTGACGTGGGTGAGATTAGAATAGCTTTCGGACAACTAAATAACAACAAAGCTCCGGGGATGACGGGATAACCACAGAGCTGCTCAATGCAGGAGGAACACCTGTCTTGATAGAGCTTGTGAAGCTCTTCAGTTCCAATTTCAATAAGTTTCCTCAGGTCCACTAAATCAGTCAGCAATAGTTCGGCTGGGGAAGCCCGGAAACAGCAATGGCTCCTCAGATATCCTCCTCCAGAACATTACGCTGAGCCTGCAGAAAAGCTTCCAGCAGGCCACCAACTGCCACGGCCCACCTGGAAGACCTCAAACCGTTTACGAAGCCAGGTTGGTCGCTGCAAGTATAACATGGTCCGGTGGGGGTACTGTGATGAGGAAAGGTGCGACTGCGGAGCCTCAGCACAAATGGTGCTCACTTGTGCTTTAAGCAATTCCACCTGCGCTCTAAGGGACTTGTCCGAGGCCACCACCAACGCCGTAAATGTGGCAGAGATTTGGTCGAAGCTCATTTAGACTTAAGGAATCATCGACACGACGAAGAAGATTCCATCATCCACACTGGCACATCACCGGACGCATGGCACAGGAGCATGGTGATTTTTTTTTTTCTAAACAACACGATTCTTAAGAACTACCGCCAAGTTTTACTCCTGAGCCATGTCTACAAGTTGTTTTCGAGAGATCTCGAATCGTCTCCCCCAAAAGTTCGATGACTTCCAGTCGGATTTCGAAAAGGCTTCAGCACCGTGGACCACATACACACCCTCAGGCAAATAATCCAAAAGACCGAGGAATTTAATCAGCCTCTGTGCCTAGACTGACATTTGAAACCTGGGCTGTACTCCAGTCCATGTAGAGATGCCTCATCGAGTATCGCTACGTTGAGGTGATGAGATGTCTGTATAAGGCCGCAACAATGACCGTCCAAGTACAAGAACAGAGCACGCAACCAATCCAACTGCGTCAAGAGGTAAGACTGGGAGACGTCATCTCTCCTAAATCGTTTACACACGCGTTGGGGGTCAGCACATCTCGCACCTCCGATTTGCGGATGTCATTGTCATCATGGCAGAGTCTCTGCAGGAGCTGGAAGTAATGCTGAACAGCCTATAGGCGATTCTTCAAGGCAGGTGGGTCTCGAAATGAATTTAGACAAAACAAAACTCATGTTCAATGGTCATGACTCACCCCGAGACCTGTAATCGTAAATGGTGCTGCCCTCGAGGTTGTGCAAGAATACATATAATTATCTAGGCCAAACTACACAACTGGGCCGGCACAACTTCGAGAAGGAAGCAACCAGAAGGATATGCTTGGGCTGGGCGGCATTCGAGAAACTGAGTCATATCTTCGAATGATCCATCCCTCAATCCTTCAAAACCAGGGTTATTAACCAGCGTACGGACTGTACGGGTAGGACACCCGTAATGACTTGCGGAGCCGAAACGTGGTCACTTACCATAGGCCTGGTCCACAAATTCAAGGTTGCTCAGCGTGCAATGGAGAGAGCAATGCTCAGAGTTTCTATGGCGGATAGAATTCGGAACGAAGTCATTCGCCAAAGAATCAAAGTAATCGACATTGCGCGTAGAATAAGCATGCTTTTTTTTTAGCGTGGTAAAATCATCAAATGAGTCCTCCCACCCCGGGCAGGGCGGGAGGGACTGTCAGACTCGTACTGACTAAAATCCACGGTGTCCTTCAATAGCCCTTTATGTTCCGGGGTCACGGTAATGAGATAAGTCCCACGACCCCGGCAGGCTTTGGCCCTATAGAGGCCGCCCTGTCATTATGCTGACGCTCTATGAGGCGCGCGTGGAACACAACGCGCCGTCGACGCGGGCATGGTCCATGGAGAATAAGCATGCTGAAGTGGAAGTGGGCCGGCCACGTCTGTAGCCGGACAGATGGTAGATGCAGCAGATATGTACTAGAGTGGAGACCGCGAATGGGCAAGCATAGTGTGGGACGCTCTGCGACAAGTAGGGTCGATGATTTGAAGAATGTGACTGGCATCAGATGGATGCGGACTGCCCAAGACCGGGAGGGTTGGCGCTCTTTGGGGGAAGCGCGTTCAGCAGTGGACGCCAATAGACTGATAATAAAAAATAGATAAAATGTCTAATTTCCCCAGCCACAGTATTAAACGGTGACGGACGTCGCAGGACGATCTCCGGCCACCGTAGGCACGGTCACGCGAGCGGCGACTAATGGATGTCTCGCTGTCCGATCATGGTCCACACCCGGGTCGACGGCGCGTTGTATTCCACGCGCGCCTGAAAGAGTGTCAGCGCAATGACGGGGCCCCCCTTGGCGGGCCAAGGCCTGCCGGAGTCGCAGGACTAATGAGCTACCGTGAGCCCGGAACGTAAAGGGCTATTGAAGGACACCGTGAGTTTTATTCAGTACAAGTCTGACAGGCCCTCCTGCCCGGCCCTGGGACTCATTTGATGATATTACCAAGTTAAAAAAAAAAGTGTCTAATTTCAATGTTTTGTATCATTAAGATTGTAGCTGCATTCTTAATACTTTACGGCGTAGGTATGTAGGACTCGCGTTCGCTTTGCATAGGAACCGGTAAAATAAAGGTTCTTAATGGTTCCAATTTAGGTACTGGTTCCTGTTCCGGTATAGGTACCGGAACCCTTAAATACCTGTACTTTACCGGTATTTTAGAACCGTTTTCAATCCCTGGTGACCACACTGCTAGCCTAGCGGGGTGGAGACGGCGGGAGCGGAAATATCATACATATGTGATTAAGACGGGCGCTTAGGCGTTGGCTATGAGCGAGTTCGCTCGTTATTGCCACACTGCGGGCCTTAGTCAGTAAGCGGTTATACGGGTGGGTGGTCTCCTATAAACGTTCGCCCCCGCCCTTCGCCACTTACTAGTGCTTTAGCTGGGTAGAAGAAGTAGGTAGGTAGTTAACTAAATTTTATTAGGATACCTTCTCAAATTAAAAAAAAATCGATCTCAGAATCAGACTGTCTAATAAATCGTGATCCATGGTGGGTATCACCTGTACGCAGCAAAAACAAAAGCTCGCTGGCCACTATGGCCACCGATCGCTCCCGCCGCAGCGCCCGCTACAGGCCTAGGTCGCGTGCATTGACGATCGCTTACTAGCTTTACCTTCAAAATAATGGCTAAATAATTACAGCCGCTCAGGCCGATCTTCCGGGTTAAGCCGCGCTTGCCGAGTTTCGTCTGTGGATGGGTGACCATCTGTCAAAGCGAGATTCCTCCGTGCCTCGGAAAGCACGTAAAGCCGTTGGTCCCGGGTGTCATTTGTAGATCTTTGACAGTCGTTACTGTAAGTCAGAAGCTCATAAGTCTGACAACCAGTCTTATCGTAAACCCCAGTTACTGGGTTGTGAGGTCCCATAGGCAGTCGCTTCATGTAAAAAACTTTTTCAAAAAAAAATGTAACCGCCTTCAAAAACAACCACAAAAAAGTGTAAAATAATCTACAAAATAGCTTTTCTTTTGGAAGTCGGTGCCTTTTTTTTTCTTTTCATTGTCTTTAGCCACCGACTTCCGAAAGAAAAGCTATTTTGTAGATTATGTTACACTTTTTTGTGGTTGTTTTTGAAGGCGGTTACATTTTTTTTTGAAAAAGTTATTTTTACTCTTTTTAGTTTAAATATTCAACCCGAATTCTTGTCAAGAACATCATTCTATTACATGTCATGTGCACGAATTTTGTTATCCTTCGCACCGGTAATTACATCGCTCATGTACACAATAAGCTAATAAAATTACATATCTCAAAAATTACTGAACTGATTTTGATGAAACTTGCAGTATTCCCTTAGTTACATGATACCTAGTACAACAAAAAAAGAATTACTTAAATCGGACTGGTAGTTCCAGAGATACGCGAACACAAACTAAATCAATCGACGCCTACTCCTTACTGTTAAGGAATTATACCTTCCATCATCAGCTCATCCACCTGAGATGATGATTATCAGATGCATATACTTAAACAGCTTTAGAAAATATATGAAAATGGTACTATGTGCCTATAAAATTTGAAGGTTGCCCTCGACTTCCCTGGGATTCCATCATCAGATCCTGACCTGATGATCATGGGACCAATTGGAAAGTATACCCTTTCAAACAAAAGAAAAAAAAATCCAAATCGGCCCAGGCGTCTACGAGAAATCGGGGAACATACATAAAAAAAAAAAAAGATTCCGATGAATTGAGAACCTCCTCCTTTTTTTGAAGCCGGTTAAAAATACTGAAATTCAGCTGCATCTGGTTTGACTGGAAGCCGAACCCCAATATATGTAGTTGGGAAAAGGCTAGGCAGATGATGATTACTTACGGCTAGCCTTTTCCTGCTATGCGTAACATTTTTTAATGCAGTTGAAATGAACACCAACTCATGCATTTTTCCCATAGGGGTAAGCAGGAACGAATATATTATTATCTAATATTATTCATTCAAATATCACACTAAATTGGTTGTTAGATATCGAAGAATTTAGCAGAAGATAGGATTTATTTGAGAAAGAGGAAGTACTTTTATTGAATAGTCTGATGTATGGTTTTCTTCTATGCCTGCCCCACAAAACGATGCGTAAAACTAGTGCATATCAATACGTATGAGCCGTGACTTATCAAATGGTTTGCTTACCACTATGTCTATGTCCGACATTGACCTAACGGTGCCTGCCGGCAAGAGTTTCCCCAGAGAAACACGCCAAGAAATTGCCTTTTTGACGGTACTGCTTTCTACCATAAGCAAGTACAAATACTGCTATTTTGTTAGTTTGTGGTATTGCTACTTATGCTGTAAAATCCACAACTTAAAGGACAGTTTCGGTTTAAACTGAGAATGAGTGAATGTTAACCCGGTTTTTTTATGTTGGGATTTCGATGTGACCCTGCTCTTGCTTTAAATAAGTCTTTATCTCTTGATAGGGATCTGAATCCATGAGTGATACGCCTTATAATAAGATATGCTACTAGTCAATAGCCGTCTCCTCAACTCCAGCATTCACCTGTAACGATAAACGCAAAGACATACACAAGATCTGATTTTGAGCATAACGTTACAAGGAGAGTAGTGGTTACATTGGCCTGGAACGTGATAAGCCCTCCATTTGAATTTTTGCATTACGTTACAAGTAGTTGTTACAAGTTGTATCATTAGTTACGCACCGTAGGGCGCTCTTGGCGCCTTATGCGACAAAAAACTTAGCGAGACAACACGAGATTCAGAATTAACGTTGTAGTATGCCTTAATAAATATGTTCCAATCTTCTCGCTCGTTTTATGAGTGCTTCTGCTGCGAGTCCTTAGATATTTATCATTATCAGCTAAGGAATTGCATGTATCTTTTTAATAATTTGAGCTATTTCGTTTTGTTTCAGGCGCTCCAGATCCATGCATGGGCGGAGCAGTAGGGGCTGCTGCGTCGCCGTACGCTACACAGATATACTCCGGAACACCGACTCATATGGGGCCCATGACTTCGAAATCAGGTATGTTACTGTAGTCAGATGGATTTCTAGTCAGGACTTGTATGTTCATAATTTGGCAACGCGACGTGGTGAAGCTGGACATCCTAACATCTACAAATATAGTGGAAAGACATAATTATTTCGTACGGCCACGTGTATAAAAATTGTACCTTCTCGTTTCAATACTTCACACTCTCATGCGTAGATATGTCATTAAAATAACATTAGTCACTAATGAGTTCCTTAATCATTGATAAGCATAAGTACCTAGAAAAATACTACTTTTTGCGCCCATAGTAGGTATTAGTACTGGATAGGTATATGTAATTTGGTAGAGTATGAATATTTCGTGTATAAATATATATAGTCCAAGAGCTACTGAACCCTGCGACTAACGGTCTTCCTGTAAGGTTACAAATTTATACACGTAATATTTATAGCATGCTAAGAGCAATAGCGACGACCTGGCAGGCGTCAGCCGTGCACATCATTAGACAATTTAATTTTCAAAGTGTAAAAAAAAATGAAAAAAAAAAACTTGTTCCTGTAAGCTTAAAAATTTAACAGGATGTAGTTTATTTATTGTAAATCTTGGAAAAAAAATGACAGGCGATTACAAGGTGCACAAGTATGTGACAGGCGAATCGAAAAGTGCAAAGTTGATGCCTTATATGATCACTTCCCAGAATTTGATCCTTATTAGCAACACTATCGAATGACGTGACGTGTGTAATAATAATACAGGCTGTGATTTTTTTTCCAAAATTAGCGGGTTCGATTCCTGGCCAGGATTATTAATTTTTCTAAAATCCAACGATGCAATTTTATTTTCGTCAAAATTGGCCTCGAGATTCCTTTCAACGTTTTTCAATATTTCTCATTGTTTCGGAGATAGCTATCCACGCGCAGTTGAAAAAATCATCCTGTATATTAAAACCTTTCTCGGAATGTAACGCACACTTTTCTGAAAACGGCATCAAAATCAGTTCAGTCAAACGCGAGATAATTTTGATCTTACAGGAGAAAGTTTATTTTTCCTCATCAACTTTGCACTTTTCGATTCGCCTGTCACATACTTGTGCACCTTGTAATCGCCTGTCATTTTTTTTCCAAGATTTACAATAAATAAACTACATCCTGTTAAATTTTTAAGCTTACAGGAACAAGTTTTTTTTTCATTTTTTTTTACACTTTGAAAATTAAATTGTCTAATGATGTGCACGGCTGACGCCTGCCAGGTCGTCGCTATTGCTCTTAGCATGCTATAAATATTACGTGTACAAATTTGTAACCTTACAGGAAGACCGTTAGTCGCAGGGTTCAGTAGCTCTCCAGCTAATAATATTTCGTGTATGTATATTTCTAGCACTTGAAATATTATACGCCTTGAGGTACTTTAAAGTACTTGCAATTCTTATTAATGTGCTGGCTCTAAAATAGCGACAGACATATTGCAAAAAAACAGCACCTGTGCTGATTGTTTGTATTCTGATCAATAGCTAAGCACATCAACATGCTTAAACAAACAGCGAATTCCGAATTAATCATTTACAAAGTGTTGCCAGCCGCTTCGCCAGAATGTGATCATGCCTATGTTGAAGATTATCCCACGGAAAGTAACACCGGTTTAAATAATATGTGGATAATGACATTTATCTCTGAGCCAAATTTCATCAAGATTCCTTTCAGCCGTTTTTTTTTATAATAAAACGAGGGGTGATCAAAAAGTAATGATAATCGGTTACTCTAGGTCCACATAAAAATCCAAAAAAAAATCCTTGCGAATGAATTCCATATGAAAAAGGTCTCTGCGCGTTGGGTACCGAGAATGTTAACCGACGAGCAAAAGAAAAAACGAGTTGACATTTCGAGGGTCAATCTCGAAAAGTTCCAAGCAGATCAAGAATTTTTTTTGTTACGTTTTGTGACTATGGACGAGATCTGGATCTACCATTTTGATCCTGAAACGAAACAACAATCAATGACTTGGAATCGAGCCTCCTCACCGACACCAAAGAAATTCAGTGTCAAGTTCGGCGGGAAAGGTTCTGGTATCTGTTTTTTGGGACGCTGAAGGCATAATTATGGTGGAATATTTGGAAAAGGGAGCCACTATTACGGGCTCTTACTACGCAATCTAAATAAGAAGATTACGGGAGGTCATTAAGGAAAAAAGACGCGGCAAACTGCGAGTTGGAGTGCGTTTCATCAAGACAACGCACCGGTTCACAAAGCCGCAGTTGCGAGAGCTGCCATTCAAGAAACGGGATTCAAACTGCTCGAAAACCCTCCCCATTCGTTAGATCTAGCTTTTAGTAACTTCTGCCTATTTCCTCGGCTCAAGGAACACCTCCGAGGCCAGAAATTTGAAGGCGATAGTGAAGTGATGGTCGCTGTTAAGGAGTTTTGGGAGGGTTTTGGAAAAAAATTTTTTGAAAGGGAATCCTGGGCTCAGAAAATAAAATTGAAATAAAATTGAATTGAATTAAATTGAATTGAAAAAAGATGGACTAAATGGATTGATTTGTTAGGAGACTATGTAGAAAAAGAAATTATTATTTTAACTTTAAATACCGTGTTTTATATTCATTATCATTACTTTTGGATCACCCCTAGTATGTATTTACATTTATTTTCTTGGTAAGAAACAGCCAAAACATACATAGTCAATTAGATGCTCAAACAGGCGTTTTCTATGCTAGCGAAATTGACCTTATATTAGCGATACTTGTCTCATCAGCATCAGTCAATAACGTGATGTAGTTTTACAATGGCTTCTCAATATAACTGGCCAATTTAAATAAGTGGAGCTGCGCCACAGGTCAATAACACTTTGTTATGCAGGACGAACAATCGTCCACCTAATAACAATGTTTAATGGACGCTTACACTATAAACCTGAATAATTATATCTGTTTTAAGGCTCCTTTTCCGCTATTACAATATTTTCTAGACACTTATGCACTTTGAGTTACTTTGCGCGATTTTATATTAATATTAATACCTATTATAGAATAAATTGTATTAGTCTGTCTGGCGCCCGTGTACTAGTCTGCCGTCACCTGCGACAATGCTTTGCATATTTTATTTAAATACGATTATGTTAGAAAATACTTTAATAGGTGTTTCCTATTGTATAAATAATTAGAATAGTATAATAAAGTGTGTGCGCTAAGGCGACTGAACAGATACCTCTAGAGTCCAAACAACAATAGAACAATGTCTACTAGATCTAATAAATTGCATCATGCTTTGTTTTATAAAAAAAATAATGATGCTATATCAATGGAGTACCCTACAATATGCGGTCTATTTTTCTAGTTTCAGGGTTAATAAAAGGCACACAGTGACTTACCATCGTCGTCGATAATCTTAATCTATATATATAAAAGAACAGGGTTTTTTATTAAGACTCGACCACAGCCGAAACTTGAATTTTGGACAGCAGTTGCAGTCTACCATGTGGGGTAGCAATAAGACGGGATTTTGCGAAAATCCTCCTCTAAAGGGGTGAAAACGTTTGTATGAAAAATCTTATTCCTTGGGTTTATAAACTTGAAACTTACCACGAATAAGAACACAAGTAAATAAATAAGATGAGCACCATTATTTTTTTAAAACTACCCTCCATTGGTAATCTATACGATATTAAAGTTTGTATGGGGAAAATCATAACGCGTGAGCTGATGAATTTGAAAATCAGTATTTATATACTAAATAAGAATTAATCAAACACGTGTTTTTGGATTTTTCGAAAATCACCCCTCAAGTTGGTGAAAAGGGGTTCAAGTTATAAGGGGAGGATATTAAACTACTAAACGTAGAAACCTGAATTTTGGACGGTAGTTGCAGTTTATAATGTAGGTGAGCATTAAGAAAGGATTTTGCAAAAATCTACCTTTAAGGGGGTGAAAACCTTTGTGTGTAAAATCTTATTCCTTGGGTTTATAAACTTGAAACTTGGTACGAATATGAGTATAAGTAAATAAAAAAAGATGGACATTATTCTTTTTTCAAAACTACCCTCCATTGGTAATCTAGATGATTTTAAAGTTTGTATAGGAAAATCATAACGTGCGAACCGATGAATTTGAAACTCAGTGTATACAAATTAGATAAAAAATAATCAAACACGTGTTTTTGGGTTTTTCGAAAATCACCCCCTACATTGGTGAAAATGGGTGATTACTTTTTAAGGGAAGGTTTTTACTGCTTGCTTTGATAAACTCAAAACTTGGCCTAAATAATCTCTCAATCAAATAAAGGATGCGTATTCATCTATATTTAAAAAATCAACCCCTAACGGGGTGAACATAGGAAAATCAGGACTGAGCCAATTTTAGATTTTACAAAAATATCCTATACCGAGGGTGACCGGGCATTTAAATTCACTGAGTTTGAAGTTAGAAACACGCGCAGACGAAGTCGCAGGCGAAGTGCTAGTAATAAGTAAATGGTTACCTTGGCTTCAAATAAACCAGTAATTTAGATTAACTCATCAAACACCTGATTACATAACAAGTGATGCGCTTCTGATCTGATAACAGTCCCTCGATAAAGGAAATCAAGCGCAGTGTTGCTTGTTATTTCCACCAACGGAAATTGGAAAATTGCTCTTGATAGCCGCCATTACGGCGGCAGCGAATCAAATGCAAATTGTCGTGGTGGTCTTGTGAACCGGCCACACGTAATCATTATCGTGTCAAAATCTGAAGGAGATCCCTTCCGCCGTGCTTTGTATCGGTAATTGAGACTTGAGAATATTTGATGAGTTGAGTACTGCACTCCTAACAAGCGCATTCATACTAGATGCTACTACAGGCGCGCTGGACAGCGCATCAGGAAGCCGCTATCAGTTATCATAAAGGGAATGCAATATTTGCTAGCTGAACTGTTACTAAAAATAAACGAGTGCACTCGCGTCTTCGGTTTTAAAAGGAGTTGAACATGCATCGGATCAGCCTTTTTATAATACTAAAAGTGTACTTGAAAAATATTAGGCCGGTCCAGAAAGATACGAGCAGGCGACAGACGTCTGGCCGTGACTGTTGTTTCTAGAAACACGGACAATAAATTGCGCAAATAGCTTATGCGAGTTTCCCTGTTTTACAAAACTTAGAAATTTACTATTCTAGCGGTCGCGATTTAAAATCACATATGTAACGAGTGGCATTATCATATGCCAGTCTAGCCTTACGTCATGTTGAATTGTGATAGGTCATGGTTTATATTGCTTACTGCGAACTTTACGAGGTCGATACTTACTTTTATCAATGAATTTCTAGAATTTACTACTAGTCGTATGACTGCAGTGGTTTTATTACATTTTTGTAGCAGTAAAATGTCGTTAAAGATAGTAAAGTTATTTACCTTGGTTAAGAATTAGGTATCGACCTAATAGTATGCATTTGTGACTACAATCTTCGAATATGTTTTTTTTGAGATGGGTAAACAGAAATATTATTTGTTTTGCAGAATTCTGTCGTGAGGGTGAGTAGCAGTATCCCTCTTTGTGGTCCAGACAGCTTTCTTTATTGTGACCTTTTACGAAGCTTTTTTTTATTATCATGTTAATATTACTTCCGAGACCTTAGTCTGGTGTAAAATTCAAAAGTTGAGATTGTAACTATTTATTTATTAGTGAAAAATGCTTGCACGTCTGAAACGAATGAGATATGGCTAAGGCTTCAATGTCTTGAAAATTATGTACAAGATTTCATTTGAATTCGAAGCTAGTACTTGAGTTTCATTTTGGATAATACTCACAAACACAAAAACCAGACCCGGAACAACTAATTGTTGGTCATACACGTTTTGTTCCTTACGGGAATTGAACACACGACGCGCTGCGCGGCAGACGACGGCTCAGCCATTGTGCCAATCGTGTCGTCATCTTTAAACTCCGATTTATTACAAAGTTAAATATGACTGTAATAAAATTCGGACAACTATATTTATGAAACCCTCTTGGCATAGTGACGGCCAGACATCTTTACTATTTGAAGCAAGATTTAAATGCTTAGCACGCATATTGGTTATTTTTTAAATTAATATAAATGTATTTGATTTACACACTGTTGTGTCAATGTATCAAATTGCACCTGTTTAGTGTTTACCTTGCAACGCATGCAATGCGATTAGTCATACGTTTTCTATTGTACTCACTACCTAATAGTATTAAGTGTATCAAATTATTTTTTATTTGCAAATTTTTTGGTGTGCTAGCGGGAGTTCGAATGTGTCTGCCTCATTTTACATTTACTTGTTTGTTTTTATGTCTTCGCTAGTAAATTTATAAGCCCCTGCTAATTATGAAGTGTATGTTACAGTGCATGCCTTTAATCTCAGTATTTCAATATGAATTCTCTTTTAAAAATGTGAATGTAAATGTTTCCTATGTTGCGATAAGGTCTCGCCGCATCGTTCTACATGCCCGAAACGATCCGTTCCGAGATCTACGAGAGAAATGATGATGTGTTCCTGCAGGCCGATCTTCGCCAGTACCCAGGTATGTGGACCTTTTTTGATACCTACAAGAGTTGTACACTAGGAGGGAAGATAAAAATATGTCTATTTAACAGTTTTACTTGTTTAATATTAAACGAAAAAAGTAGTTTCTCATCAGTTAGTCTTTGTCAACAGTTTAGAATGCCAAAAAGTAAAGCCGTTTTCTTGTCCAAACTCAACATTACAGAAAGTACAATAGCTTTAGAAGTATCTAATATAAACGACTTTTTTATTTATGTATCTTCTTGCGTCTCATTGTATCCTATTTCTGCCCAGATTTGCCCGAAAACGTGGAGATGTACTCTGAGTTGACTCCGCTTGAGAGCGCATCGCCTCACGCCATTGCGACGTCGTACCGAGCGACCCACCGACAGACTGGCGAGCACTACGCCCTGCGACGCCTGCACTCCTACTCCACGTCGATCACCAAGCGCCTGGAGATGTGGAAGCAAGTCGACCATCCGAACGTCGTTAAGCTACATGATTGGTTCACTACCAAGGCGTTTGGAGACCACTGTGAGTATGCATGTTATTGTTAGTTACTTTTTTGATAGATGACGTCCACTCCTCGGTTCAGCCCAAGTCGCAAACGATAATCGTAAACGCTCGGTACTGTCCAATAGATTTTCAACTTTAAATATTTGTGTAAACGTCCACCATCGCAAGAATTAACGGCATTTCCCGGTAGTGTGGCCCCAGTATTAGAATGGGCGGTGCAATGTTTAATGCACTCATAAGGTAATTAAAATTAAATTATGTCCCCATGTAGTTTACCCCGGTCACCGGGGAGAATAGAACCGGCGAGATGTCGTGCGGTATTCCACAGGGATCGGTCTTGGGGCCGCTCCTGTGGAACATCGGTTACGACTATGTGCTGCGCGGCGACCTCCTTGACGGCGTCGGCGTAATATGTTACGCCGACAACACGCTCCTCCTGGCGGAGGGAGAGTCGCACCAGGCGGCGGCCGACCTGGCGACACAAGCGGTCGCGACAGTCGCTGATAGGATCCCGGCAGTTGGGACTCGAAGTGGCGCTGCATAAAATAATATGTACGCCGGTGTCGTGCGGTCCATGGCCCTCTACGGGGCCCCCGTGTGGGCCCTGAGCATCCAGACACGACCACTAAAGCTGGTCGCATGCCAGAGGGTCATGGCTATCCGGGATGATCCGAGGATACCGCACGATCGCCGGCGAATCGGCCAACCTCCTTGCCGGATTTCTGCCCTGGTATCTGGAGGCGACTGCCCTCCAGCGCGTCTATGAGTGGCGCGTGGAGGCGCGGAGCCGGGGCCAATCCCGCTGTGCGGCGGGAACAGCTCCGGCGCGATCTCAGGGCAGTATGGAGGGAGCGACTGTCGCAATCGAGCTCCGGGCACGCCGCAATCGCGGCTGTAAGACCCCTCTTTGGGGAGTGGCTAGATAGGCGTCACGGCGTCCTGACCTTCCGCCTGACGCAGGTCCTCACCGGACACCGATGTTTCGGGAGGTACCTGTGTCTGATGAGGAAGGAGGAAACATCTGGGCGTCACCACTGCGACGATCGCTCGGAGGACAAGGTGGAGCATACGGTTTAGGACTGCCCCGCTTGGGCAGAGTACCGCCGTGTTCTGACGACGTCGATTGGCGGCGACCTCTCGCGCCCGGCATTGGTCGAGGCTATGCTGCGGGGCGAGACGGATTGGGAAGCGGTCGCCTACTCCTGCGGAGCAGTCATGCTCGCGAAGGAGGAGGCGCGCCGAGTGTGGGAGAGGACAGCGCCCTCCCTCCAACCCAGTCGCAGTAGTAAACGCACACGGCGATGGACGTCGCCAGACGATCTCTGGCCACCGTAGGCGCGGGCATGCGGGTGGCGAGAAAAGGGCCACTCGCTGTCCGACCATGGACCATGACCGGGGCGAAGGCGCGTTGTGTTCCACGCGCGCCTCAAAGAGTCTCAGCATTATGACGGGGCCCCTCTATAGAGGGCCAAAGCCTGCCGGGGTCGCGGGACTAACGAATTACCGTGACCCCGGAACGTAAAGGGCTATTTAAGGACACCGTGGATTTTAGTCAGTACGAGTCTGACAGTCCCTTCCACTCTGCTCTGGGTGGGAGGACTCATTTGATGATTTTACCACGCTAAATAAAAAAACGATATCCCATGTAGTTTGTCTAGCTTAATGTGACAAAATGCAAAGGGTGCCCGCATTTTTCAGGGTTGTGGGACTGTCTTGAAAGTGCTTTGCGGACCTGAAACACAAAGGGTATAGGAAAGATCAGGGCTGTTCTGAGTCTGACAGTTTCTTCCACTCCACCCGGAAGGGGAGAAGGTGAAGGAAAAGACATTCATGAGACTATCCCTTCAAAAAGGGCATCCACTCTCGGCGGACTGCTGCAACCGATTTATTGGGCACAATCATTGAACAATAAAGAACGGCTCACGCAGTCGAATTGCTTCAGGTGAACCGACTGCTTCAGACAGCCGCCAAGCGTACACTTACTGCTTGAACAGTGAAAATCAACACCTTAAAACTTCCAATTGCCCCAGCAGTCGTTATCAACTGCTTCTGAAGCAGTTCAAATGCTCGAGCGGTTCTCTCTGAGTTTGCCAAGCAGCTTGCAACCAAGCAATGTATGGCCGCCCTAATGGGTGCCATAACATAGGCCTTAGGCTGCCTTAATTTTGGTACAAGGCTGATCGATGTTAAAGTCAAGCAGATAACGCCAGACAAAACCAATGAATATAGTTGGTTCAGAATCAGTAACTAAATCGATTCTAATAATTTTTACACCATGTTGTAGGTTTCGTTCCAAAAATTTTTTTTAGTTTTCATCACCACATAATTACAATACAATCACCGTATGGTAGGGTACCTTTTATCAATGAGTGTAGGACACAGGAGGCGCGGGTTGCGCGATATGAACATGTTTTTGAACGGACAACCAGGCTTATAACTTTGTGATTTTACATGTTAGTTTTGAAATTTTGTACATAGAGATTCCTTACACAAAAATAATAGACAGGACCACAATACGTGAAACCTTAACTGTCCGTTTTCCTCGTTGCCCATATGTACATAACGGGGACAATGGTAAGGAATTATAAGATGACGTGCTGTTGTCTCAGTGACGGGGACAAAAATAAAATAAAGGATGAAATAAAGGATAAAATAAAATAAATAACCCGGTGTATAGAAATTCGCATGAACAAAAAATAATGTTGTATTACAGAAAGATAGGTACAAATGTTTTGTCGGCAAATACTTTTATCTTTTACCTACCCCACAAAAATTAAGCTTATATTTCTGCTTAATATACCTTCAGAAAACAACACGCGAGGTTACGCATATAGAAATGCAAAATTTGATTATAACAATTTCAAATTGTTATTAAGGCTTTAGGGCCGAAACTGCGTTAAGCGGATGCCCGCGCGGTTCAATACAAAAGAGCAACGTCGCGGGGCCACGCGCGGGGCCCCGCGCGGTCGTCCTTCGCGGGTCGGTGCGCCCCGCACCCACGCAACGGGGCCCGCATCCGTGTGACGGACGCCCGCGCGGCTCCCCGCGCGGTGCCACGCGCGCTTCCCACCAGCGGTAACACGCACGGGCTTTTTCAGTCAATAAGGGTGCATGTAACTGGAGCAAGTAAAGATGCGGGTTCCCCGCGCGAGTAACATGCGCAAGCTACTTAAACGTTACTCGCTTGTACTAGTACATGTTTCAAATTACTGGAGCAAGTAAAGACGCGGGCTACTTGCGCAAGCTGTATGTACAAGTTATTTTGTTCTGCCGTATGTCTGAACATGTGCGAGGCGCGGTTGACTCGCTTAGGTACATGCTCAAGTCGCTGGACCCGCACGTTTTTTAATGGGTGCCTGTACACGGTGCATGTAGCTTGAGCATATTGAGGCACTTGCGCGGGTTACATGCACCGTGTCCAAGCACCCTAACGCTATAGTCCGATCAACGAGGATTTTTTTGTATGAAGACTTTCGAAAAATTCGTCCGGTGCTGAAATTTGGAATATGATGAGAGTAGGTGATACAGATTATAGATGCACATTAATCCAATTTTTTTTTAGCCGAGAAGTTCTGTTTTTTTTACCAAAACATGAAAATTGCTTATAACTCTCTGCGAAAAATTCCTCAGTCTCAAATTCTTTTTGTAGGTACCTATTTGTTTAAGGGCTGGTTTTTCAATAGTCAGTTAACCGTTACCTGAGGAATAAAAATAACGGTATGACATATTTTCCATATATAAGCTGTCAAACCGCCATTTTTATTCCTCAGTTAACGTTTAACTGACTATTGAAAAACCAGCCCTAAATGAAATAATAGGAAAAATAAAAAAAAGAATAAGTTAGAATAGGAAAGTATAAACATCCAACAAATGTTCGATTTCAGTGTCACTCCAAATCAACTTTTTACGTATCGCGCTCTAACTTGAAATTGAAATAAAAATCTTCAAATTGAACTAGCGACACTGCGTAAATCTGTCTCCGCGTTAATTGGTCGCGCGGGTCCACGCGCGTGGCCACGCGGCCGGTGCCCGTCGCGGTCGCCCGCTTAACGCAGTTTCAGGCCTTAGTCTTGTTTTGCACAAAATTGAATCGCGTTCGGCCATGCCAGTCGTACGTCAAATTCGGGCTCCCCCCAATCCCCCGCATACATCCTGCCTACTGAATTATTATAAAACAATTTTGATACGGTAGGAACATTGCTCTACTAAGGATTATTTAAAAGCAGTTTTAGAAATTGTTGCTCAATAAGGAGTTTTAATATGACTTCGTTTGTAATAATACGAGTATCAAACGAGTGTTTTAATACTATTTAAATACTCTCATAGGTTAAATTCTGTTAGGTTTAATTAGTTAAACACAATCGTGTTTAACTAATTAAACCTAAAAAAAGGTCAGCGAAGGAAGAGGCAGGACGCGTGAGAGAGAGGACAGCGTTCACCTTACATCCCAGTCGCAGTGGTAGACGCCCACGTTGACTCGGTCACGGTCATCTCTGGCCATCGTAGGCGCGTAATGGGCGACTCGCTGTCCGACCATGGACCATGTCCGAGTCGATGGCGCTTTGTATTCCCTTGTAAACCCAGAACGTAAAAGGCTATTGAAGTACACCGTGGATTTAAGTCAGTACAAGTCTGACAGTCCCTCCCGCTTGGCCTGGGGTGGGAGTAGTCATTTGATGATTTTACCATGATAAAAAAAGTCATGGGCCATGCGGCGGCGGCGGGTCGACGGCGCGTTGTGTTCCACGAGCGCCTCAATAGCGTCAGCATGATGACGGGGTCCTCCTCTAGAAGGCTACAGCCTGCTGGGGTCGCGGGACTTATCTCATTACCGTCACCCCGGAACATAAAGGGCTATATGAAGGACACGTGGATTTTAGTCAGTCCAAGTCTGACAGTCCCTACCGCCCTGCCCGAGGTAGGAGGACTCATTTAAAAAATAAAGATAAAAAGAAGTGAACCACAGTAAAATCCAAGGACTGCACTCCTTGTCATAGTCACAGTCCATTACCACAGACAGAGAAACCAGCGCTTTTGTTCCTTGCAGTGTACCATTATGGGAGTGAGGTTGAAGGAATAAATACGCAACATTTTTATATAAAGTAGTTTATCTACTCTCATATCGTTAAATTCGAAATACGAAACTCAAAACGAGTTTATAGACGTACTTTACAAATACCTATATCGAAATGAAATTAAAAAAAAATAATTATGACACTATTTCTTTAACAAAATAATGTTATAATATTTTTTTTTCATTACGATTCAGATTACAGATCATAGATACATCTATTTTTTTTTTTCTGTGGCTGCCAGTGGCTGCGCGCGCTTTGAAAAGAACGCTACATCGTAATTTTGAAAAATGAACACTTACAATAACCTCTGCGAAAAAAGCGCGGGAAACCTGAAGTTGGCGGACGTGGTTTTTTTTTGGCTCTGTTTAAATTTTTAATTAGATATTGGATTAGATTAAGTTTTTGTATATATTTCAACTTTTTATTTAGTTTTAGTGTAGTGGTAGTTTTTTTCTTCAGATTTGGTAAGTTTTTTTTAGTTCTATATTGTAGTTTATCATGGATCCTCCGGATGACCCCGGAGGGACGCCACCTTTGGAAATAGGTCACTATGTGACTATCTCTAATAATGATACTAGTGCAGTGGATACTGATTGCTCCATAACATTAACAACCAACAACAATAGCTCAAAACGAAAAAGGGTGTCTGCTCGACCATCAATTTGCAAACACTGCAACAAAAAAAGGCGCAAAAGTGGCGGGAGACGTCACAACGACTGTGATTGTGGTGAGGTGGAACCTACCGTAGATGACACTAAAAATAAGGCAACTGATTCTCCACGTACTTCTTTGTTAAGGGCTGGTGCTGACGATCTGAGTGGGTCGTCTCAGCGTCCGGCTTCAGTTGCTCGGCTCTTATACAATTCCTCCGATGCGGCTCCGTTTTTTATACATATTCAGAAGGAGCAAACTGCGCCTAATGACAATACATTTCTTAATCCGGTTACTTTTGGTAGATTCTTGAAAAGGAATTGTTTCAATAGTATTATTAATGGCAGTCTGAAGAAAATAGGGCGAAACAGGCTGGTTGTTGCTTTTTCTACATATAATGATGCAAACTTGTTTCTAACCAGCAAGTTGTTGGAAAGGGACTGTTATAAAGCTTTTATCCCCACTTTTTCTGTGACTCGCATGGGTGTCGTCAGAGGCGTACCCGTAGAGTGGACAGATGATGAAATATTAGAAAACATCACTGTGCCAATTGGTTGCGGCAAAATATTAAAGCTAAGAAGAATTAAAAGAAAAACTATTGTAGATGAAAAACCTTTATTGAAAAATACAGAAACAGTTATTTTAACTTTTGATGGTCAAATTCTTCCTAAGCGTGTATATATGTGTTATACAGCACTTTCTGTGGACTTGTACATTTATCCAACAATACAATGTTATAATTGTTGCAGATATGGCCATGTCAAAAATCAATGCAGGTCTAAACCACGCTGTTATAAGTGCGGTCAAGGCCACTCTGGGGATGAGTGTACAGTATCTGAGGATAATCTATCTTGTTGTCTTTGCAACGGTTTTCATGAGGCTACTAGCAAAAAATGTTTAGAATATGAACGTCAAAAAAACATTAAAGAGTCCATGGCCAAGTCATGTATTTCATATGCTGAAGCTTCAAAGCTTCATCCCACAATTTCTAAAATATCATATGCTGATGCCTTGCTTTCCTCTCCCTCAACTTCAAGCCATATTAATGCTTCTGTTCCTCCTCATTACTCACCATCCAAACAAAATAAAATGTCATATAAAAAAACAGTTTTTATTAAACCTCGGTCCCCACCCCACTTTTCTAAAGGTTATGATCAGCAGTTCCATCAGGACCTTGCTAGAAATGTACCTCAATCAAAAGATGGCTGTGCCCTCATCCCTAAGGATGATTTCAAATCAAATCAAATAATTTATTTCAACTAAGCCAATTACAGGCACTTTTGAATTGTCAAGAGACATAAAATAAAACTAGTACTAGAAAATAGTTATGGTGCTACAGTCCCAGTCACAAGACATAAAAACTGTGAAAGTACCGTAGGTGCTCATTCCAAAGCGTAGATCTCTATGGAGAAGAATGAGCAAGAAACTCCATGGACACTCTTTTTCAATCGCCAAAATTATTACAGATCTTTTGTTACATCATTCATCATCAGATGGTACATTATGTGAGAACGATGTGGCAAGTTATTAGTGTCCATAGTAAATATAAAAAGACAATTCAAAAATAAAGTTATTAATAATTAAAATAGACCGTGGCAGCTAAGAGATGACCAGTCCCAACTGACAGCGCCCGTTCACGAACATGACACATATATCAGCACCATTCAGCTCAACCATTTTGAAGGGAACTAAATGATCCGACACACATGCCACCATCAGCGAGACATTTGAGTGAGCATGACATGCTCTCAACCGCCAGAGTCATTCAAGTCAATAAAGACGTAGGTATCTAGTCAATGATAGCTCTCACACAATGCTGGCTATGAAGTTATATAATACTAGGCAGATTGACTCTATACAATGCAAGGACAGTTATACAGTTTTCATCCGCTTCGAAAATATTAATAAAAAGATAACCTACATAACAAATGTCCCCACAGACATTTAAAAAAAAAAAATAGCACAAAGAAAATAAAAACTAAAATAAAATAGGACAATAATGTCCGTTAATCAATATAAAATAAAACAAATACAAACACATAAAAATAAAAATAAAATAAAAAACGAAATGACTTAATAAAGTCAGATAAAAATATAAAATAAATAAACAGTTATATGGACTCATATAACTCGTCCGGAAGTTAAAACTAATAAATCACATGTATACAATGCAAAAATAGTCTAACGATCTTCTGCAGCTCCTAGAATAATTTCACATACTAATCCACCAGTTTCCCCTGTGTTTGTGGAGCAGGACCAGCATTAAGCCAAGCATTTTTATCAGCAATGTAATCCCCCAACTTATAATACGCTTTACTACATAGTGTGCGTTTAATGGAAGTCTTAAATTTCGTCTCATTCAGTTGGAGTATGTGAGGAGGTATCTTATTGTAACATTTTAAACAGTACCCCATGAAGGATGAGTCTACTTTGGCTAACCTGAAACCTGGTTGAACTAGTTGGTCCCTTGTTCTAGTACTATAATTGTGCCTTTCACCTCTTTTACTAAATAGATGCAGATTCTTTCTAACGTACATGATGTTTTCGTAGATGTATTGACAAGGTACAGTCATGATGTTTATATCCTTAAACCGTTCCCTTAAAGAATCGCGCCTGCGTAGATTGTATATGGCTCTGATAGCTCTTTTCTGCAGAATAAATATTGATTCGATGTCTGCAGCACGTCCCCATAGCAAAATACCGTAAGACATAATACTATGAAAGTAACTAAAATAGACCAGTCTCGCGGTATCTATGTCAGTATATTGACGGATTTTTCTAACAGCAAATGCTGCTGAGCTCAGGCGTCCTGCAAGAGATGTTAAATGCGGACCCCATTGCAGCCTCGAGTCGAGCGTCATTCCCAGGAAAACAGTTTTGTCGACGAATTCTAATTTCTCTTGATTCAATACTATGTCACAGTCATTACTTTTGACATTCGGTAGAGCGAATCTTACACATTTAGTTTTTTTTGCATTCAATACTAAATTATTGGCAGTGAACCAAGAATGGACCTGCTGTAGGGCAATATTTACATCGTCAACATTTGAGGCACGTCTATTCATCTTAAATATTAAAGAAGTATCATCCGCAAACAACACCATTTGCGGTTGGTTTTTAAATAAATGGGGCAGATCATTTATATATACTAAAAAGAGAAAAGGGCCCAATATCGAACCTTGTGGTACCCCCATTTTAACTTTTAAACCCGCTGAATTGACACCATTTATTTGAACTTGCTGTTGCCTATCATTTAAATATGATTTCACTAAGTCTAGCGCAAGTTTACCTAATCCGTAATGCTGAAGTTTCATGAGCAAAGTTTCGTGATTTACGCAATCAAATGCTTTCGAGAGATCACAGAAGATCCCAATGGCATCTTGAGCTTCTTCCCACGCAGTAAATATGTGTTTCAATAAGGTAACACCGGCATCAGTCGTACAACGCCCTTTGGTGAAACCATACTGTTGCTCGTGCAAGATTTTATTGGTGTTGAAATGAGTGAGCATTTGATTGAGCATAACTTTTTCGAACACCTTGCTAAAGACAGGCAGAACGGAAACGGGCCTATAGTTATTACAGTCTTTACTGTCCCCGGATTTAAAAAGCGGAATTACCTTACTGTATTTCATCAGATCTGGAAAGACCCCTTGATCTACGCACAAATTAAATATTATGGCTAAATACGGTGCAATAGTTTCAATAATTGAGGAACAAACTTTAATAGAAATACCCCACAGATCTTCGGTTAATTTTACCTTGATTTGCTTAAAAGCTTTCATAACTGTCATGGGGTTTATATGCTTAAATTTAAATTCATTAGGACAGGCTGGAACGTTTTCTCGTAGTAAATCGAAAGAAAGCAAGGGTGAGGAATTTATCGCTTCCGTTGTTTTTATTGGGATACTAGTAAAGAAATTTACAAATTCCTGAGCAATACCTATGTTGGACTTCACGACACCACGCGAGGTCTCCAGTGTGAAATCAACATGTTTTTTATTTCTATTGGTTTCATTATTGATAATTTTCCACACCGTTTTTATCTTATTATCAGCTGACTTAATCTTCTTGCTAATATAGAATGATTTAGCTGCCTGACAAACGTTTTTAAAAATTTTCGAGTAAGTACTTACATATTTATTAAAACTCTCTGTATTGATATGAGGCTTAAGGCCGTAAAGCTCAAATAAGCGTTCCCTACTTTTCCTAATACCCTGTGTTGCCCAGTCGCTGAATATAAACTTCGGGGTAATAGTTTTAGTTTTCTTTTTTAAAGTTTTACTGAACTCTGTATGCACTACCTCAAAAAACTCTTCATATAATTTATTTGCATTATTTATTTCAGTAAAATTTCCAGAAATACTTAATTTACTTTTTAAATTGTTATTAAATCTATCTAAATTGCTGGGTGTTATTATTCTAGATTGTATTTGAATTTTTTGTACTTGCTTATTATATGTGAAAGCTACGGTCTGACCACTATGATCTGAAGGTAGGTAATTTACAATCAATTTATCTAAGTAATCGCAGCAACAAAAAATATTATCGATACATGTAGCAGTATTTGTGGTGATACGGGTTGGTTCTGTAAAAACATTCGACAAATTAAATGATTTAAAAAGGCTTAACAATCTACTGCTATTAACATTATTTTCCAAGATATTAACATTAAAGTCACCACAGACAACAATGGATTTAGTACCGGTTTCAAGTTTTGCCAAAACATCTTCCATTACTGACTCAAATATCGAGTAGTTCAAGTAATTTGGGGGTCTGTAAACGCACACTATAATATGCCTATCCAGCTCTACACAAGACAATTCTATGCTATGCTCGACTGATAGATCAACTATATCATTACGAGACTTATACTTAATATCATTTTTAACTAAGATTAAAGAACCTCCACGTATCTTAGATTTTCTGTTAAAACAACTGCCGACATTGTAATTTTCATAATTAATTAGCATTTCACAGTCTTTTAACCAATGTTCTGTGAAGCAAACAATTTCAAACATAGTTTTTTCTAAAAATAATTCAATTTCTAGCTGTTTAGATGAGAAACCTTGAATGTTTTGGTGATATATTGTCAAAGAATTCTGCTTAGACTTATTTTTGCATTTAACTGATTGTGAGCAAGAAGATACCTTGGTTTTAGCTAATACATCTTCTGTTGTCTTGCTTATTAGTTTAAAGAAACTCCACTATTAGCAGAATTGCTAATGTCAGTGGTCACCACCCTAATATTACTACTATTACTAATACTATCAGTGATACCTATACTACTATACTTAGACATACTAGTTATGTCTGTGTGAATATAAAATACTAAAAGCCTAGCTATTTCGTGTCTATACATATAAGGCAGATATACAGTATCTCGTGTAGACCAAAGTTTTTCTATACTACTGTTGGTATCAAAATACATAAGTTTATCACAATAGTGACTAACTAAAAAATGAAGGTGTTTATTCAGCATATAAATATAATTATTTTGACTTGTAGACAATTTGTCAAAATATGGGAAAGCACACAATACTATTTTTCTGCAATTTAACTTCAACAACTCGGTTATGCTATTAGTTAAGTCCTTCTTTCTAATGTTGGAACTATTTCCTACAAATATAGTGATATCAGTATTCTGGTTGTATTTATTATTAGAAACTGATGCCATTATCTGCTTAAATGTTGAGCCTGGCATGCAATAATTTTTACAGGAATAGCTCAGGTTATTACTTATCAACTTTCCTAAACCTCTTCCTATACTATCTGAGAACATTACAGCGCAAGAACTTTTATCATCAAACTCAAGCTGGCTAGCTAACTCTTGATTAAGAGTGCAGACCTGAGATAAATCCACAACCTGGGACGGGTCCTCCGTTCCCTCAAGCTGCATAGTGTCAAGGTTTGAAACCATTTGACAACTACATTGATACCTAACCAATTCATTTGCAGCAAGAATATGTTCCCTTATTTGGTACTGAGAACTTGCATACTTACTAGATAATGAAGTAAGCTGCTCCTGAAGTACTTGTATTCTTGATTGCAATTGCTGAGTATCAATTTTATAAATGTTTATGCTGTCCTCTAATTTTATTTCATAATTATTCAATTTATTTATTAATTCAACACGTTCTTTCCTTTGTGGAATATATTTGGAAAAGTGTTTATATTGTTTCCTAAACTGATTACACCTTTTAATTATTCTATTAAGTTTAGCATATTTTTTAATTTTCTTTTGGCTAACTTTATAATTAGTGTTCAACATAGAATCTTCAGTTAAATCAATCGTTATCAAAGAAGAAGGGTTAAAATTACTATTCATTAATTCATTATACAAATTATTTGTTTGTTTAACCTGAGAACATTCCTTTTCTTTCTGTAATTTTAAAATACAACCATTAGCATCTATTAAAGCATTTTCTAAATCCCTAATTTTACATAAAGCCTGCTCATACAAGTTACTGCAATTGTTGAACCCATCTGTGACCGCCCGCAATTGATCCCGTTCTTCAACAACGTCCAAGAATTGCTGATGAAGATCTACTAGCTCCCTCTTTAGGCTTGTGTTTGTGGCGTTAACCTTGTTAACTTCCACCTCACTCTCTTCTATTTCCTGTAACAGTTGTTGGACTTTGCCGTTGGATTCCTTAAGTTCATGGAGTGCCGTTCTCAGCTTTAACTCTAAATCCTGAGCAGCAGCCTTCCGGGTCATCACAGGCATGGTTACCAGATTGGGTACTGAAATTTGGAAAATAAGAAACGGTGAGAACTAATAGAATAATCAATAAAGAAAAGTTAGTTAGGAAAGGAAAAAATTAAAATACAGAGGAAAAGTGCTCAGCTATAGAGTGTAATGAGAAAGGTTGCTATTGCTATATTTCATAAAAATATTGAATTAATTACTTATTAGTTGTTTAAAATTACCTAGTCACTTTTTTTTTTATATTGTAGTGGGTAGGTTTTCAAGAAAAAGTTTATACCTGTGTTAATACTTTGATACTTAAAGACTATTCAATAGTGATTATGAGAGGGCTATTTATTCGATTTGATAAAGAAAATGTACAGGAGAGAAAAAAACAAAGTTGTCAAATATGTCAACAAAACAATTTAAAACTGAGATTACAATTTTGTCCGTATAATTGGAATGGGCGAGTTTAATGTAGAAATTACTAATGTTGTGTGCTGATTTATTAGCTAAAAGACGTGAACAATACTTCCCCTTTTACATCCGTTGTCCAAAAAGTCAGCTGATTTTTTAGGTTACCGGTAGCGGCGGTAGTACTGTGTTACCGAAAACTTTGTAAACTTAATCCAATTAACAGGAAAACGATATTCCTACGTATTTACACACTTGTTATACGTTTGCACATTAAATTACACTAAAATATTACATGTAAACTAATTAAATTTAATTCTAAAATACGGAGCAAAAGTTTGACATGTTACTTGGGCAGTGTTGCCACAATAATCAATAAATTTATCTGCATTATCTGTGTCTGAACTAATCATTGCTTTGATAAAATCATTAACTCAAACACATCACCTTTCACCGTCCATCGCTGCCACTGTATTAAATGCAGTTTCTGAATCATCATCATCAACTAATAATAATCATGGACAACAAAGTCCTACAATGGAATTGCCGAAGTGCAATAAATAAAAAATCTGAAATTATACATATTGTAAATAAATATAAACCTTTTGTTTTTGCTCTTCAAGAGACATGGCTTAAACCAGGGTCTTTGTTTAGGATCCCTGGTTATGCATGTCTCAGAGAAGACCGCTCTGATGGGTATGGCGGTGTTGCTTTACTCATCAATCATCATCATTCATTTTCATTTTTCACAATCCCACCTCATAATAATGATTTTTCTGTTATTGCAGCAGTTGTAGATAATATTTGTTTTGTTTCTGTATATATTCCTCGTCCATCTGTTGTAATTTTTAATGAAATTGTAAATATTTTTTCAATTCTTCCTAAACCATTTATAGTTTTAGGTGATTTTAATTCCCAGCATGAAGTCTGGGGAAGTTCGTCAACAAATAACTATGGCAGCACCTTACTTGACATTCTAGATAGTTTCAATCTTTGTTTATTAAATACTGGGTCCCCAACTCGACGCACTTCTCCACATGAGGGTGCTAGTGCTCCTGATTTGTCAATTTGCTCTGACAAATTAGCTTCGCGTTTGACTTGGGAAGTTATGCTTTCCTCATTTGGTAGTGATCATTTTCCTATAGTTTTATCATTTCCCGACGGTCAAAAACATTATTCTAAGAGCGCTCCACGGTTGAAGTACAAACTGGGTGATGTGGATTGGCAAAAATTTAAAGAGCATTTAGATATTATTGTTTGTGATCTTCCAGAAATTAAATTTGGTGATGAACAGTTATGTGCCGACGCCTTATCTGAAGCCATGATAAAAACGGCTGATAAACTTTTTCCTCTAAAAAAGATACAAAACAAAATCCCATCTCCGCCATGGTGGGACAAAGATTGTACAGATGCAATAAAAAAAGGAAACAGTGTGAACTTGCCTATCTTGAAAATTCTACCGAAGAAAATTTTAATAGTCTGATCGCCTCAATTTCAGAAACAAAAAAATTATTTAAAAAAAAGAAATTTGAAAGCTGGAGATCATTCTGTCTGTCTATTTCTCCTAACGTTAAACCATCTATGGTATGGCAGAATATCAGAAGGTTTAGAACAGCGTTCTCAGATTCATCTACCGCATTCCTTCCACCTGAGCTGGTAAATAGTTTTTTAGATAACTTAGCTCCCTCATCTGTCCCGGAAAATATTATTCCAAATTCTATTCCCCTTTCAACACTAGATTCTCTTAGTGACCTTAATACTCCATTTAGTTTAGAAGAACTTAAAGGTTTTGTACGGCACAGTAAAGACTCCGCTCCAGGTGCAGATGGTATTCCGTACTCTTTTCTTTCAAATATGAGTGACACATCTCTTCTCTATTTTTTAAAACTAATTAATAACATTATGATATCCGGAAATATTCCGCTTTCATGGAAAGCCCAAGATATTATACCTGTTCTCAAACCTAACAAAAGTCCATCGAGTAGCGCTTCTTACAGACCAATTGCTCTATCATCGGTTTTGCTAAAAATCACAGAACATTTAGTTAAAAATAGGTTAGAGTGGTATTTAGAAAACAGGAAACTACTCAGTGATAGTCAATTTGGTTTTAGGCGTGGCAAAAGTACCATAGATAGTTTAAGCATCTTTGTCACTGATATTAGATTAGCATTTTCTTCGAATCAATCCATAATTTCTGCTTTTCTTGACATTAACTCTGCTTATGATAATGTTGTAATATCAAAATTAAAATATAAACTGGAGCAGTTAAATGTCCCCATTTTACTAACAAACTTCATTCTAAATATGTTATCTGAGAGGTATATTAATCTTACACTTCAGGATTCTAGGTGTGAATCTAGACTCGTTTGGAAAGGTCTTCCTCAAGGATCAGTTCTCAGCCCTCTGTTATATGACATCTACACTTACGATCTTGAGAGTTCTTTAAACAATAAAGTAAAAGTGCTCCAATACGCTGATGATCTTCTTTTATATTGCCCTCATAGCTCTATTCAGACGTCTTGTAATACAATGACATCGGGTCTCAGCCTTTTAAAAAAATGGATGGATAACAATGGCCTTGAGCTATCTACTTCTAAAAGTTCAGTTGTACTTTTTACCAGGATGCGCCTTCCTCCCCCTGTTTCTGTATATTATGATGATAATTTAATACCTGTGAAATCTTCGGTAAAATTTTTAGGAGTGGTTTTAGATAGTAAACTCACTGGTATTCCACACTGTGATTATATAACGGCAAGATGTGAGCAAAGGCTAAATATATTAAGATGTTTATCGGGGGTCTGGTGGGGTGCCCACCCCTATTCATTAAAATTAATATATAACGCAATAGTTAGAAGTGTGCTTGACTATGGAACTTTTTTATTGGAACCTGGAAATTCAGCTGCTTTTAAAAAATTAGACAGAATTCAATCAAAAGCACTACGTATAGTGACTGGAGCTATGAGATCAAGCCCAATAAATGCTTTACAGGTTGAAACTGTAGATCCTCCTCTTTCACTTAGACGTCAGTATCTTGCTGACAAATTTCTATTCCGTTCATTTCAATTTTCTAATCATCCGTTACGTCAAAAATTGCAGTCTCTTCTAGATCAAATCAATTCTTCCCGTTATTGGTCTAGTAAATCTCTTCCTTGTCTTATTGTTAGCTTTAAAAAAATTATGGCTTTGCAAGCTCCAATTTACCAGTCATTATCATTTCCTCTCTTCAATCATTCATATGAATCATTAGTTTTTACTCCGGATGTTATCCTAAACCTAGGCATTAATAAAAATGATAATTTTGTAAAAGAATCATTTAACTTTACCAAAGGCTTGCGATGGGAAAATTGGCATCATATTTACACAGACGCGTCTAAGCACTCTTCTTTGGGAAATGTCGGAGTTGGGGTTTTTCACTCGCAATATAACATAGTACAAAAAATCAAGCTTCCTCCTGAATCATCAGTGTTTACTGGTGAATGTTTTGGACTGTTCAAAGCCTTAGAGTATATTTGCATCATGAAGTTGGAAAAAGCAATAATATTTACAGACGCTCTAAGTGCATTGCAGGCTATTGAAAGAAATCCTTTTAAATGTAAACCAATACTTCCCATAGTTCTTTTTATTAGAGGTCTCTTGTATAAATGCTTTAAATTAGGTCTTCAAGTGTCTATCGCTTGGATACCTGGCCATAGTAGTATCGCAGGAAATGTGAGAGCCGATCAACTGGCTAATGAGGCTGTAGACTGTGGTGATTTGTTCCCTTACATTAACTTTAGTCACGATTTGGCGAATTTGCCAATGAACTTTCTTTGGGATGCCTGGAGCAAGTTGTGGGCGGACAGCAGCACTACTAAAGGAAAATATTATTCTCATATTCAAACTTGTATTCCCAAGAAACCATGGTTTTTTAAATTTAACTTTAGTAAGGTTGCTACCAGTTGTCTTATTCGAATGAGGTTGGGTCACAATTGCGCCAAAGTCCACCTTGCCCGATTGCAGATCGTTGCCAGTGACCTTTGCGAATGTGGTGATGTTGGCGATTTAAATCATATGTTTTTTTCCTGTCCTCTTCTTAGTCATGATTCCTTTATAACTAGTTTACTTTCCTATAACATTGCTTTTCCTACCTCTATCTCTGTTTTACTGGCTTCTAATGACTCAAAAATATATATGTATCTATCATCATTTATCACTGACAATAATATACGCATATAATATTTACTTTTTTTAATGCTTTCCCTAATAATCCTATCCAATATCCATCCAAATTCCGTGTCCTAAATTAACCTTTCATTTTCTACCAAGTTTCCTCGTTTTTGTTAGTGGCATTGCGCAAATAGCGACTTGCCAATTAAAAAAAAAAAAAAAAAAAAAAAAAAAAAATAACCTCTGCCAATCTTTATCTTTTATTTCAATTTTATTTGATATGTTCGTGTTCAATGAGAGTAGATAAAGTAGTGTATGAAACTGCACATAACTAGGTATTAAACACTCGTGTGATACTTTTTAACCGACTTCAAAAAAAGGAGGAGGTTCTCAATTCGTCGGAATCTTTTTTTTTATGTATGTTCCTCGATTTCTCGAATTTTTTCTTTTGTTTGAAAGGGTATACCTTCCAATTGGTTCCATGATCATCAGGTCAGGATCTGATGATGAGATCCCAGGGAAATCGAGGGCAACTTTTAAATTTTATAGGCACATAGTACCATTTTCATATATTTTCTAAAGCTGTTCAAGTATTTGCATCTGATAATCATCAAGTCAGGTGGATGAGCTGATGATGGAAGGTACAACTCCTCTAGTAAGGAGTCGGCATCGACTGATTTAGTAAATTATGTTTGTGTTCGCATATCTCCGGAACTACAAGTCAGATTTAAGTAATTCTTTTTATGTTGTACTAGGTATCGTTCAACTTAAGGAATACTGCAAGTTTCATCAAAATCGGTTCAGTAGTTTTTGAGATAGGGAAGGAATGAAAGAGATCTTAACGATGTTGTTACCGGTGCTACGGATTTCTTACATATGTAAGAAAATGATGTATTTGACAAGAATTTTGGTTAAATATTTAAACTAAAAAGAGTAAAATAAAAACTTTTTCAAAAAAAAATGTAACCGCCTTCAAAAACAACCACAAAAAATGGTAAAATAACCTACAAAACTTTTCTTTCGGAAGTCAGTGGCAAAAAACACAATGAAACTAATAAAAAAAGTCACCGACTTCCGAAAGAAAAGTTTTGTAGGTTATTTTATCATTTTTTGTGGTTGTTTTTGAAGGCGGTTACATTTTTTTTTTTAAAAGTTTATATTTTAAAAAAAACCTCGCTTCAATCGTTTTTTAAACTCACACTCTTGTATAATACCCCTCATTATGTACCAGTTTCATAAACTACTATTATTATAATGGTTTGTGAAGTAGTTTTTTTTTTTTTACTAGCCTAATCTGTCCCACTCCTGAGCAAAGGCCTCCCCCCATTCCTTGTGAAGTAGTTACTAAATCTATATACTTACAATTAAACTAAAAAAGTATGTTTGTACATTGAATATATTTACAAAATAATAATTGAAGGGGATTAAGAAACATTAGTAGCACACGAATCTAAAAAAAAGTCTGTCTATTTGTACCTGCTAAACTCCGAAACTACTGGACGGATTCTAATGCTGTCTTTTTTTATTTAACCTGGCTAACACATAGGCAATAATTGATTTTGGAAACTGGAACAGCTGATGCCGAACCAAAACAAGCCAGCGAACCTAATGTAAGAGTTATAAAAATCCCATCAATAACATAAATATGAAATGAGAGCTAAGTTCAATATTATGATGTATGCCTTGGTTGTTCACTTCAACGACAAAAGAAGTGAAATCTACATAGGTGCCAAGTTCAATGGTCAGTCCTGAAAGTTATTTATAACAAAATATTTTTTTTTTTCTTATAACTTAGGATATATATGCCAAGTTCTCATATACGAATTATTATGTTCGATGGTTAGTTTCACCTATCGACAGCAAGTCACCCATTACTCGCTGTCCGCGGCGCCTACGGTGGTGGTTGTTGACGTCAACGACAAAAGAAGTGAAATCTAAACGGGTACCAAGTTCAATGGTCAGTTCTGATTTATAACCACATAAAATATATTTCTTCTTATATGTAACTTAGGATACCATATTAGCCTAATTTTTGACTTAGCTAGTTTTCATATACGAATTTATTATATTAAAGCCTTCGCAAGTTCTAAACATGTTACTAATTGTCGGTTTTTGTTTTATTATTCCGAAAAGGTAAGGAAAATTCGTAGAGAACTAGCCAAGTAAAAAATTAGGCTACAATATGGTATCCTAAGTTATGAGAAGAAAAAAAAAACTTATAAAAAAACATGATCAAGCGATTTTCAACTTAATTGACATTTATGCAAACACTGAATTTTAATGAAGGAGCAATGTTAGCGAATAAGAATGTGAGATAAAACAAACCAAATTTTAAATGTCAATAAGGTCGAAAATCGCTTAAAGCTGTTTTCTTAACTTGCTATTGTTAAGCAATTTAAAAAACAGGTTCAATCGATTTTCGACCTTACTTTAATTTACGCAAACACCGGATTTTAATGAAGGAGCAATGTTAGCGAACGTTTATGTGAAAAAAAACAAACCTAATTTTAAATGTCAATAAGGTCGGAAATCGCTCGAACCTGTTTTTTAGGCTCATTTCACTAATGAGCCCAAACACGATATAGCTACTGTGTTGAGGAACTCTTGGGACTGACTTCACAACATAACAGGGATCTGGAGTTGATCTGATGATGGTGACGCCGTCATGTTACTGCTCCATATCTCTGCTATATGGTATAATTATAATGTTCTCAGGACTACATTATGTTAACTTTATTTCAACAGAATCGGTTCACAAATGAAAATTCTGTAGGAAAATTGACAATTAATTCCTATTTTCCCACGTTTTTATAAACTCACTTTTCTTGTTTGTTTATTTGTTTGTCGTTCCGGTTGGACTTTTGTAACTCAATTTTGAGGCACTTCCCGATAAGCTAGAAGGCTGAAATTTTGCACACGCTCTGAATTCTGATGACAATACATGACTAGCTAACAAACGTCATAACAAATCCAATATGGCGGCCTCCCCAAGATGGCGGACTGACTGTTTGAAACCCACCCCCACGATATGGGTATAAAATGAAAGGGTTTGCTGTCAGGAATACGAAAAAATAGTCACGTGACTTGAATCCAATATGGCGGCCCGATGAACAAAGATAAAAATAATAAAATAATTAATAGATTTAAAAAAATCTAAAAACCCACGTTTTTGACTGGCCTGTTGGTCTAGTAGTTAGTGACCCTGACTGCTATGCCGGAGGTCGTGGGTTCGATTCCCACCCAGGACAAATGTTTGTGTGATGAGCACGATCATTTGTTCTGTGTCTGGGTGTAATTTATCTATATTATGTATGTATTTAGAAATATATAAGTATGTTTATCAGTTGTCTAGTACCCATAACACAAGCTCTGCTTAGCTTGGGACTAGATGGCGTTGTGTGATAGTTGTGGAATATTATTATTATTATTATTTTTTTGGTATACTTTTATGTATCTCGGCTTTATTGCCGGATTTGCAGGATAGCACGAGCCAAAGCCAAGTTCTATCCCAGGATATTACTGTCATGATGAGATGATAATGAGATTGAATTTTGCAATGATGAGTTTCTGTGTGTATCAAAATCTGTCTGAGAGGGGGCTGGAAGGTGTGTGTGTGGAGAGGCAACTACGAGAGAGAGATTTTCATTTTGTAAAAATTTTCTGACAATCCTGCAAGTATTCAGGATTGCAGCTTTCTGAAGACTTTGGTATGTGTATGGTGGTAAATCAAGAGTTCTTAGAGACTGGTGGAGCTGCTTAGGAATAATGCCTGTAGTTGATAACACAATAGGGACTATAGTGACATTGGTAAGACACCACATTCGGCTAATTTCAATTTTGAGATCTGTGTATTTTGAAAGTTTTTCTGCTATAGTGTTTTGTAGGTTGTGAGTGTTTGGTACGGCGATGTCTATGATTTGTGCGGTTTTGTTAACTTTGTCTACTAAGGTGATGTCTGGTCTGTTAAAGTGTGTAGTTTTATCGGTGAGGATTGCTCGGTCAAAGTACATTTTATGAGTAGCGTTTTCAAGAATAAGTTTAGGCTGGTATTTATAGTAAGGAATTGGTGGTGTGGGGATTAAATTAAATTTGATTGCTAATTTTTGATGTATTATGTTTGCTATTTGGTCATGCCTGTGTTTATAATCGGTCTGGACTATTGCTTTACACGCGCCTGTGATGTGCTGAATGGTTTCGGAAGAACTATTGCATCGCCTACATATATCGACTGTTTGAGGGACTCGCATTATGTGTTTCTGGTAATTGCGAGTTTCTATTACCTGGTCCTGAATCGCTATCATGAACCCTTCGGTCTCAGGGAACAGTTCACCACGCCGTAACCATTCGTTCGACGCTAATTTGTCGACGTTAGGGAGGTTAAGGTCGTGTCGGTGCCTGCCATGCAATGCCTTTTGGGTCCATTCTGCAATTTTAGTCTGTCGGTCAGTCTGTTGTTCGTTGTTCTGTGTAGTCCTATCATACATGTTCAGAGGCGTAAGTTTTTTGTCGTTATACACTATTGCTTTATGTAAGGTTGAAGTCGTCCTTTTGTTTTCAAAATATGATCTTAATGTTGTTATTTGCTTGTTATGTAGGTTAGTGATATCTATTATTCCCCTCCCTCCATCGTTCCTTGGCAGTGTAAGTCTCTGTACACATGACCTAGGATGGTGTTTCCTGTATTTAGTGAGCGTGGTGTTTATAATTCGTTGTAAATTTTTGAGATCAGTTTTATTCCATTTTATAATATCAAAGGAGTAGGTGAGGATTGGGATTGCGTAAGTGTTTATAGCTTTAATAGTGTTTTTGGCGTTTAATTGAGTATTAACTATTGTGCTTAATCTATGTTTGAATTGTTTAGTTAGTTTATTTTTTATTTCCTTGTGCATAATCTGCTTAGCCTGTATATACCCTAAATATTTATATGTCCCGGTTTCGTCTAATGAATCTATTGTCGCACCTGTCTGCATTTGATATGAATGTATATATGTTTTTCCTGCTTTAATTGAATTAATTTTACACTTGTCAATCCCAAACTCCATAGCTATATCGTTTGATATTTTTTCTGTTACATCAGCTAGTTCGTATAATTCATCAGGGGAAGTTGCGTACAATTTGATGTCATCCATATAAAGGAGATGGTTTATTTTGAAATGTCTTTGGTCAGTCAGTGTGTCAGTAATTGTGTCTCTATAAAGAAGCTGATAGCCGGGTTTCAAAGAATTTAATTTGTTAGAAAGGGGGTTTAAAGCTAGACAAAACCAAAGTGGGCTGAGTGAGTCTCCTTGGAATATTCCTCTCTGGATTTTAATAGGTTCTGTTTCAACTATTCCTGTCGGTGTGTTCAGTTGCAACCGCGTTTTCCACGTTCCTAAAATATTACTTAAAAATGTTATAAGCTGTGGGTGTATTTTATATATTTTAAGAACTTTGATAAGCCATGAGTGGGGTACTGAATCGTATGCTTTTATGTAATCGATATACATCGTGTGTAAATCCATCTTGGTACGTTGAACTTGTCTATGTATTACGGCATCTATTGTTAACTGTTCTTTACATCCTTGACTTAACTTCTTACACCCCTTCTGTTCTTCTGTCAACACCTTGTGTGTCTCAAGATGTTTATATATTATATGAGTAATACATGAGGTCACAATTTTATATATAGTTTGTAAGCATGTAATTGGTCTATACTTTGCCGGATTTAATGCGTCACTAGGGTCTTTTGGCAGCATATATGTCTTTCCTTCGGTTACATAAGGGGGAATCGTTGTAGGGTCTTTTATAAAGTTATTAATATGGTTAAAGAGGTGTGGGTGTATGTGTGTAAATTTTTTGTACCAGTAGTTGTGTATGTTATCTGACCCAGGCGCTTTCCAGTTGTGCAGTTTTTTAAGGACATCGTGAAAAGTTCCTACTTCAATCTGGTCAAAAATCATTTCTGCGGTGTTTGTTTGGGTTATTTCCTCTTCTTTAATCCATTCTGCTTCGGGGTTATGGCAGACAGGATTTTCCCAAATTCCAGCCCAAAATTGCTGTAATTGTTCTGTGGTTGGAAATATTGTTTCCGAATTATGTGTTGTTTGATTTGTTGTTGATATCTTTAGTTTCCGGTAAAATTGTTTTTCATTATTCCTGAACTGCGTATTTTGGGTTTTACGAAGTGTACATTTAGTGTATCGGCTTAATCTACTTTTTACTACTGCGAGTTTCTGCTTAAGAGTATCTAGAAAATGTTCAAGTTGTGTGTTAGGTGGTTCGTGTGTTGTATGTATTTTGTAGTCTTTTAATATTGTCTCCACTGCCTTGTTCAATTTCCTGCTTCTATGGCCTTTAATGTAATGAGTTAATCTTCCAATTTTGGCCCTATAACCCTCTATTTTGTGCTCTAATCTTTTCTGCCATTTAGGTTTGTGGACTCGATGGGGTCTGCTTCCGTTTTCAGGCGGTGTGTGTGAGATTTTACTACCATTGGCTTTAGCCGCTGTCCATGCAGCGCACTATATTATCGTCTGCAGATTATGGAAATCTGTATCACTTGTGACTACGTCCGGCAAAATTACTTTGTTAATATAATTAACAATATTCGCTAACCTTTTTGACGTCTTTTGTTTAGGTATGTAATTTCTTTCTGTAGGGTGAATGTTTGTGTAGAATTGTAATGTTTGCGCGAATATTTCATCAATTTCAGGATTTCTTTCTAGACTTGTGTGTTGCGTACTAATATGTATAGGGTGATCTGAACCTAAATTATCTACATTCGTCCTTTCTCTATCTATACGCTCCATTTGTGAATGTTGTATTTGTGTGGGTTCTATATTTTCTATGTCTATGTTTAGCGTATTTGTATGTGACATTAAATCAATATTCCCTTCCTCTGTGTTTGAAGTGTTTATACTGTCAACTTGCCTTTGGAATGACTCCGTTTCACCTAATTCTTTCTCAACACTGGATTTTAATGTCTGTAGTCGTGCTTCTGAAATCATACTATTATTAACTATTACTCTTTATTGGTCTGAAATGCGCTGCTCTGATAAATACGTTAAGTGGGGATAAAATTCTATGAAATTATCTTTTAAATTTTTCCGCCAAACTGTCATATCTGTTTCCATCTTAGTTACCCTAAAATAACATTTCATAAGAGTTTCGTTGAGTTCGTTGGACCACTTCATTCTTCGTTTTGTTTCTGATTGTGAGTGCGGTTGTGAGTCTGTCTGAGTTGAAATTAACTCTGCTGGTGTCTGTGATTGTAAATCATTGTATTGTGTTTGTAATTGGTTGCTTACTTCAAGCCTAATTGTGTCTAGTGTGTTGGAAGGTAGTAACTTTCTGGAAACTATAGCTCTTCTTTGATCTCCAATTCTTTGCTTGGAAACTTTCATGTCTGGAAATTTTTGCGTGAATTGTTGATGTAATGATGTTAAGTATGCTTTTGTGTCCGATTCTAAGTTTGTGATGATGAGGTAGTTACGCCAAATGAATTCATTCATTTCTTTACTCCATTTTTTTCGCGTAGTTGTTGTGACAGTAGCGGGTGAAGGATTAATGACCAAAGTAGCCTCCGACACATCGTCTACTGTCGTTGATGATATTCTTGATGATGATCTTGATGAATGTGATAAATGTGAAGGTGGTGATGATGCGATTGATGAAAAGATGGATTTTGGTGAAGACAATGAAGAAACCGATGATGTTTCATCATTAACAGAAGGCATATTTGCCTGAATACATTTTTTTGTTTTCGACCTTGTTAACATATTATTCCCACGAGTAGCTAGGGACTAACAAAGTCGACCACAGCAGAGCCCTGCGTTCACTGTGGTAAGGGTGAATAAAACTGGAGGTCCCCAGGTATCCAGAGTTGGCACACTAGCGACTAGTCTCTCCTCTAGCCATGCAGCCCTCGGCGTGTGCGACCTTGGCTTGGATTGTATCTCTTTTAGTCTGGCCCCTCACCCTAGACGTACTCCAGCAAAGTAAACTCAGCCGGAATAGATCTAGGGTTCATTGGAGCACGCAAGCCCCACCACGACGTCAACGTAGAGATACAGCGGTGGGGTTATTATTATTATTATTATTTTAAATATATTAAAAATAAGAAAATAACCCTACGGGGTTGAGAGAGGGGCCACTCAAAACGTGGGGGCATATCTTTGCAAGTTACACCCACGATCTATACACTTCATGTAAATATAAGTATCCCATAAATAATCCCTTATATAATATACGCCCCCACGTTTTGAGTGGCCCCTCTCTCAACCCCGTAGGGTTATTTTCTTATTTTTAGTATATTTTAAAACGTGGGTTTTTAGATTTTTTTAAATCTATTAATTATTTTTTTCTACCCTTAGAGGCCGAGTTTAGTTTTGATATTTAAATGGGACCAACTTTCAGATACACTCTGTCCAACAAAAAAAAAAGATTTTTGAAATTGGACCACGTCAGAAAAAGTTATTCGTGGTCATCCATAAAAAAAATAAAAATATATATACATGTCGAATTGAGAACCTCCTCCTTTTTTTTCGTCGGTTCAAAATTATATTTTAACTTAATGACATAATAAAATAAAGCAACCTGAGATGCGTGACTGTACGTAATCACCGTTACAGCTAAAGAATGTGCGAGCAAGTGGGACCAATAAAAATTCGTCGTCACTAAGGAATTTCTCTTGCAATTCTCGTTTATAAACACTAGTTTAGAGGTTATATGAGATATTTTTTATTGTTGGAAAAAAGCGCTATAGGTACGGTTTTTTTTTTGTATTTGCTTTATTGATCTGTTGACATCAAAATAATCTAAATGTTACATACCTAAGATGCATAGTTCTTATGAAAAAGACTCAAAATCCGAGAATTTTGATGATATTCTGACTTCTTAATTTAAAAAATGAAAGAAAGATAAATAGAAAAAAATAATCAGCGCAGTTTGAAGACGTTGCGGTCATTATGCGCTGCTCAGATTTTTAAATTAATTCTTCATTGTCTCACATTAAAGGGCTAACCACACATTTCCGGGAACTCGTCCCGGCCGTGTTCCGTCAGAGACGGGGAAAAAATCGGTTACGTACAAATTGTATGAACTTGTTCACACAGCTCCGTGTCAGGCGTCAGTGTCCCGGAGCACGCTCGGTCGCACGGACGCTCTGACAGTGTTATCCGATTTTTGTTCAAGTTGACGATTTATCTGCAAGTGCAACATGAACACAGAAAGGTTGATAGAACTTGTACGGCAGAATGCTATACTTTACGATCTTTCTAATCCACATTATTTGAATTCTAAGAAGAAAAATATCATATGAGATAATGTAGGAAAAGAATTAAAGTGTGAAACAGATAACACTGATACCGATTTCTCTGATATGTGTGAACACGGATGACTGATGGCACGTCCCTGACGGGAACACTGAAACGGACAACTCGGAACACGGATAGCCCTGACCCGGAAATGTGTGGATAGCGCTTTAGTGCACCAACGTAACTCGAAATGACGTTGGGCACGAAAGAGCTGTTTTGAACGCTTGATTTACCTAATATAATCCACTTAAACCAACTTTAAAAAAATAACTAGCTGTTACTTATATTTTGGTTATTTATGTGCAATAATAATATTTCAAGCTATTTCACTATTTTGTTAAAAAAAAATCAAACAAAGTTACGCAAATAATTCGGCGCGAGTGAATTTTACAAGACCTGCTCCTTAATATGCAATCATGTCATGCAGAATGCCAAGACTGGACGTGCTGGAAAAAAACGATGCACTGAATTAATTTTTTCATCTGATTTACATGAGCCTTGATATTGTGAATTTACAGGGTGTTTCTTTGAAATGGGACAAAAGGGAGAAATCCGAATCCATAAGAGATACGGGAAAACTTTCTTAGAACTCCCATTTACTTACTTTTTTACCCGGGCTCTTAGTATTGGATATCAGACCAGTTTCAGATCTTCGATTTTGTCGACCCCGTTGTCACTGGCATAAGCAACAGGAGCCGCGTACGAAGTCGCGGGCAGATGCTAGTAACACAATATGTATGAGAGCTTCTTTAGAGGATGTTTCTTTAAAATGGGACAAAAGAGAGAAATCCGGATCCATAAGAGATACGGGAAAACTATCTTAGAAACCTTTAGCTCTTTTTTGATGTTGACAATTTTGGCGTTTTTATTTTTTTGTTCAAGTGTGAGTTGTCCACAGAAATGAGTGAAATTGGCCAAAATTTTTTTTAGTTCCGTTCGACTCTGTTTCATGTAAGAATCATTTCATTGTATCACAAGAAAAAAATTGGGACGGCGGAAGTTGGTCAAATTTTACAAAACATTTTTTCATACAAATTGTTTGAACGAAAAAATTATCACTTTTTTATGATGTTATTTGATTTAGTGTCTATCAAGGATCATTTCATTGTATGGGAAGGAAAATATCTGGGCAACAGAAGTGGGTCAAATCTAATGAAATACTGACTACTACTGATAAACTTTATGCTGTTAGAAGAAACTTTACTGTTCTTTTGACCCACTTCTGTTGCCCAGACATTTTCCTTCCCATACAATGAAATGATCCTTAATAGACACTAAATCAAATAACATCATAAAAAAGTGATAATTTTTTCGTTCAAACAATTTGTATGAAAAATTGTCAATATTTATAATATTTTGCATTTGACCAACTTCCGCAGTCCCGATTTTTTTCTTGTGATACAATGAAATGATCCTTACTTGAAACAGAGTACACGGAACTAAAAAAAATTTTGGCCAATTTCACTCATTTCTGTGGACAACTCACACTTGACCAAAAAAATAAAAACGCGAAAATTGTCAATATCAAAAAAGAGCTAAAGGTTTCTAAGATAGTTTTCCCGTATCTCTTATGGATCCGGATTTCTCTCTTTTGTCCCATTTTAAAGAAACATCCTCTAAAGAAGCTCTCATACATATTGTGTTACTAGCATCTGCCCGCGACTTCGTACGCGGCTCCTGTTGCTTATGCCAGTGACAACGGGGTCGACAAAATCGAAGATCTGAAACTGGTCTGATATCCAATACTAAGAGCCCGGGTAAAAAAGTAAGTAAATGGGAGTTTTGGCCAGTAGAGTCAGATTTTTAATGATATACCATCGTCATACGGCTCATGAAATCTGAACAGCTTTATTCGAAATGCCATTTTGTATAATTTGTATTCGACTGTCTATGTTACCAATTCAAATTATTTATTTCAAAAAGTGGTACAGTCTGTTACAGGTAGGAAGACAACTTAGGAATAGTTTACAAGATGAGAAGGTAACAATACAATTTTACAATCTGATGTCCTAGCTAGATTATTAAATAACCTGTATTAAGGACAATCAGCACACATTTCCCAAAAAAAACACGGTTGTGTCGCATAGTTTTTCCAACTGCGACGGCTGTGTTTGTGGCCCAGCAGTGCTATTCTCATTAAACACAGCCTTGTGACCATGCCACTTTAGCAGCCATGCTATATTGTTGCCAAAACTATTAAGTATATCCTATTTAAAATATAACAGAGATAAATGAGTACCCTGTACTTTACTTCATTTTCTTCGCATGCCTAGAATGGCATCAAAGCCCGCCCTAAAGATAAGTTACAGCGCATAATGATGGGCGCGCCAAAGTTCACCTAAAATTTAAACTCCGATCATTGGAAACCCGAAAATTGTATTCCTAACATTTTTAATCCTGATCATCATAACTCCTAATTGCTCTGTCACTAATTTTCATAATTCCGAATCATTCGACTTCATAAGCAATCCTCAGTAGCAATAAACATCTATTATAATACTAGCACTTTGCCCGCGACTTCGTCTGCGCGTGTTTCTAACTTCAAACTCAGTGAATTTAATGCCCGGTCACCCTCCATATAGGATACTTTTGGAAAATCAAAAAATAGTCTAGTAGTTTTGGAACCCATCTATCTATAATATAAAAATGAATCGCAAAATGTGTTGGTAAGCGCATAACTCAACAACGCCTGGACCAATTTTTGAAGTGAAAACTTCTTTAGCGGCGTTGTACACTTTTTCTGTAATGGGTAAAAAATTTAAAACTCGCGTCAGGGTCACGTGACCCTGATCGAAAATGAGTAAGACGTCATTCAAATTAGTTAATTTCATATCTGTACTACTCCAGTTTTAAAATAAAACATAGTAACAAAAAAGTTTTCACTTCTACCGGCACTCCTGGAGTGCAACCTTTTTTTTTTTTTTGAAGTGAAAACTTCTTTAGCGGCGTTGTACACTTTTTCTGTAATGGGTAAAAAATTTAAAACTCGCGTCAGGGTCACGTGACCCTGATCGAAAATGAGTAAGACGTCATTCAAATTAGTTAATTTCATATCTGTACTACTCCAGTTTTAAAATAAAACATAGTAACAAAAAAGTTTTCACTTCTACCGGCACTCCTGGAGTGCAACCTTTTTTTTGAAGTGAAAACTTCTTTAGCGGCGTTGTACACTTTTTCTGTAATGGGTAAAAAATTTAAAACTCGCGTCAGGGTCACGTGACCGTCAGGGTCACGTGACCGTCAGGGTCACGTGACCCTGATCGAAAATGAGTAAGACGTCATTCAAATTAAAAATAAAACATAGTAACAAAAAAGTTTTCACTTCTACCGGCACTCCTGGAGTGCAACCTTTTTTTTTTTTTAATGTTGGAGTTCAAGGATGGTTTTTACGGCGAGAAAAATTCGAATAATTGCCGGAAAAACCCTTAAAACAGCCCTTTTCTTTTTCCCATACAAACGTTTTCTAACTAAAACGTAGTCAATTTGAGCTTTTTTTGTAGTATAGGTATTAAGTCCGGTTAACATATAGGCTATAATTTATCTTGGAAACTTGAACACCTGATGCAGAACCGCAACAGACCTGCTTAACTATAAGAGATACAGAAATGGTGCCATAGCAAAAATTGTTCCACGTGATGAGCATTTTCTGCTGAGAGAATAAATTTGAAGATCCTGGACACCTGATGTGGAACACCAAGAGCCCAGCTACACTTTAACATATAAGTGAATGACGTCTTAGCAAGAGTTATTCAGCCTGATGAGTACTCTCTGTCAACGTATAAAAATTGAAGATCTGGAACACCTGATGTGGAACTTCAAGAGCCCAGCTACACTATAACATATACCTAGGTACAGTAAAGACGTCTTATCAAGAGTTGTTCAGCCTGATGAGCACTCTCTGTTAACGTATAAAAATGAAAAAACTGGAACACCTGATGTGGAACTCCAAGCTACACTATAACATATACAGAAAAGACGTCTTAGCAAAAGTTTTTGAGCCTGATGAGCAACCTGTGTTGTCGTATAAAAATTGAGGATCTGGTACACCTGATGTGGAACTCCAACAGCCCAGCTACTTTATAACATATATAGGAATGACGTCTTAGCAAGAGTTGTCCAACCTAATGAGCACTCTCTGTTGAGGTATGAAAATTGAGATCTGGAACACCTGATGTGGAACTCCAAGACCCCAGCAACACTATAACATACACTATAACATACCTATATAGGAATAACGTCTTAACAAGAGTTGTTCAGCCTGATGAGCACTCTCTATTGACGTATAAAAATTGAAGATCTGGAACATCTGATGTGGAACTCCAAGAGCCCAGCTACACTGTACTTAATATACATACATAGGAATGACGTCTTAGCAAGAGTTGTTTAGTCTGATGGTCATTTCCTGTTGACTTACAAAAATGAAAGATATGGAACGTCTGGAATCGTCTCGCGCATCCCGTTGTTTTCCCGTCCCCAGGCTCTTATAGAATTCGACGTTTCAGATCTTCGATTTTGACGACCCCGTCGTCGCTGGCATAAACAACAGGATCCGCGTACGAAGTCGCGGGCAGAAGCTAGTTCAATATAAACAAACAATCAAATCTTTCCTCTTTTTGAAATATTAGTGTAGACAAACGTGATTTTCCGATGTTCACCCTGCTAGGGGTTAATTTTTGAAATATATATAAATACGCATCTTTTATTCGATTGAGAGATAATTTATGCCCAGTTTTGAGTTGATAGAAGCAAGCAGTAAAATCTTTCCCTTTAAACTTAATCACGCCTTTTCACCAACTAAGGGGTGATTTTAGAAAAACCCAAAAACGTGTTTAATTATTTCTGATCTAGTATATAATACTGATTTTCACATCAATCAATTCACGCGTTATGATTTTCCCATAAAAACTTTAACAACCCCTAGATTACCAATGGAGGGTAGTTTTGAATCATCTTTTTTATTTACTTATACTCATATTCGAACCAAGTTTCAAGTTTATAAACCTAAGGGATAAGATTTTACATCCAAAGGTTTTCACCCCTTTTCACCCCCTTTTAGGTGGATTTTCGCAAAATCCCTTCTTAGTGCTCACCTACATTATAAATTGCAACTACCGACCAAAAATTAGGTTATACGTTTAGCGGTTAATGATCCTCCCCTTTAAACATAAATACCCCTTTTCACTAACTTAGTGGGTTATTTTCGAAAAATCCAAAAACACGTGTTTAATTATTTCTGATTTAGAATACAAATACTGATTTTCACATTAATCAACTCACGCGTTAGTGGTTCGTGGTTATTTCTTTTTAAACCACCCAGAAGTAGGAGCACCGCGAAGTTGTGCTCCGTCGACTTTCCTGACATTTTACTGGATTTAGTTTGACTAAATCCAGTAAAATGACTAACTAAAAATAGTATCGTAATAATGTTTATGGATAAAAACGTTATGATAAAAAAACAGTAGGAGTTTAAATATCTTTACAATAACGATATTATTGAAAACAATTTTCGGAAACATGAATGTTATGAACATCGCCGGTAGCATTACAAAAAGTATGAATGAAAACTTTAGGATGAAAAATTTTAGGATCATTCGGATTACAAATCGTTAGGAAAAACAATTTCGGGTAAACAACTTTAGGTGAGCCAATATGGAGCCCATAACGATACTTGTGGCAATGTTACTATGCGCATTGTACTTAACACTTACCCCTATTGTGATGTAGTATCCGCTGGCGATTTAATATAGCTCCACCACACTTCACGGCAAAATAATCTGTAGCAAAAGAAAATACGAAAAGAGAAATGGAACGAGATCACATAATCTAGATGGGTCATCTACTTCACGGTTATCTCCTCGGGAGACGGCTCATCACACGAAAGACACTATAAAGAACCGTATAGACACAAATATCCTTTCCCTTCACGCATCATCAAGTCGGGAGAACATCTACCATACATCCGCACGCAAAATACGCGCTTATGACGTGGAGTTGCGGATACCATTTGATTGTGTTTTTTTTATGTGGGGCAAAATTTAATTCAATAAAATAACAACATAGCGACTTCAGTTCCTTCGGATTATCTAAACTCTTAAACACAGTGCCAGTGTGGAGCCTCATACGAATGCTCGACCTCCTATCTTGTCCATGTACAATTAAGCACCTTTACAAATTTTAAAAACCACACTTCATCAGCCTATAATGTTCCCACTGCTGGGACTCACCTCCTTTCTTTGAGAGCGAGTGAGCCATAATCCACCACGCGGGCCCAGTGCGGTTTGGTAGATGTCACGATGTGAGTTTGATGGTTCTAGGACATGCCGGTTTTCTCACGATGTTTTCCTTCAACGTTTTGAGAGCAGTGGTGATGAAATAAATTACACAAAGTAATGTGCCGGGTTCGAACCCACGACCTACAACTCATAAGTCGGGGCCGATACCACTGGGCCACCACTGCTCCAATGTCCACAATTCCACAGGCTAAGAGTAAATTTATCTAATTCCTTTCTTTTTTTCATTTAAACAGCTATGGTGTTAGTGTACACCTACCACCCGGCGTGCACAACTCTGATGAACAAGTACTTGTCCGGAGGTTCCGGCAACCCAAACAATGACGCCAACGGCGCTTTCCACGATCCGTTCTCTTCCGATCCGGATGCACCCCGTCCTTATACTCATCAGGTTTGTAGCTCTCTTATGTACCGGTACTTTCATTACACAATACAGCATAATCTTTTTTCTATCTACGAACAAATCGATTAAATCCAATAGCTCCCTACTACTCTCGAGTAAATCCCCATTTAGTCTTTAGCTACTAATACGAATTGCGAATATCCAATAGAACCCAATTAAACATTGAACTGCAATAATTTTTGTAGACCTTCACATGAACCTTGGACAGGCCTGGTTCAGTTCACTACGCGGTGTAGGTATGAAACGGCACGCACACACGCGCACACCGTTAACGGGTCGCTACAGATGGCCTTCGCGCGCCGCCCGTACATCACGCGCTCTTATTAATTATCTACCTACTTGTAATATGGTTATTTAGTTGTGATATGCTTATATTATGTCTTTCAAGTACCTTTGTTCCGCTTAACTGAACACGATTAGGTACCTAGGTCACATTACAAGTTTGAAAATGTGTTGAGATACTCGGCGGAGATGTAAGCCTACTAGACGACCAAGATAAATAGACGAATATCAAACCTGACATCACTCACCTTATCGCTCGGTAGTAAGTAGAAAGATGTTTGCATTGTTGTTTAAAACTCACGTTCAAACTCAGAAATTGGCCACACTACGGCCTACGCATTCAAGGTCAGCGATCGTAATTCGCTGCGCGACTTTTCTACCTACCTACAAAGACACGCAACGCGGGGCCTGTGACAATATGCGATAGTAATTGGTCGGTTACTAGGTTGAGTGCAAAATGATAAGGACTGACTGTTTTGCCATAGACGATAACAATCTTTTAAATATTATTCTTTTTTTTGTAAGATGTAATGTTCAAAAATCTATATATATAAAATTCAAAACTGACTGACTGATCTGACAACGCACAGCCCAAACCGCTGGGCCTAGAAACTTGAAATTTGGCATAAGCCCTCCTTATACCACGTAGGTGAGCACTAAGAACGGATTTTGCGAAATTCGGCCCCTAAGGGGTTGTTTTTGGGGTTGATAGTTTGTATGAAACTTTTTTAGTACAAGTGCTAGGCGTCTCAAATCTTGCATGGTTGTACGTTTTAAGATGTAAATGCTCACCAAGGTGGAAATTTTGAGAAATTCGACCCCTAAGGGGTTGTTTTTGGGGTTGATAGAATTGAGACTCAAATTATTACGTAGGGGTTCTTTTTTGGACGTAAGTAATACCTAAGACGGGATTTTGCGAAATTCGAACCCTAAGAGGTTGTTTTTGGGGTTGACAGTTTGTATGAAACTCTGTTACTATAAGTGCGAGGAGCCTCAAATTTTGCACCGGGTTCCTTTATAAGACTTAGATGCACACCATGGCGGGATTTTGCGAAATTTGACCCCAAAGGGGTTTGTTTTTGTGTTTGATAGTTTGTATGAAACTTTGTTACTACAAGTGCTAGGCGTCTCGAATTTTGCGACCTAAATGTTCACTAAGACGGTTTTGCGAAATTCGACCCCTAAGGGGCTTTTTCGGGGTTGATAGTTTGGAGACTCAAATTTTGCATAGAGAATTCTTTTTTGGACGTAGTTGCGGGTGTTATGTTATGTTATGAGTATTAAATTTTGCAAGGTTGTTCTTTCATGACGTAAATGCACCCCAAGGCACTATTTTCTGAAATTCTACCCCTAAGGGGCTGTTTATGGGGTTGACAGTTTGTATGAAACTTTGTTACTACAAATGCTAGAAGTTTCAGCATGGGGTGTTTTTAGGACCTAGGTTCTTACTAAGACGGAATTTTACAAAATTCAACCCCTTAGGGGTTGTCTTTGTTGTTTGTAATTAGACGACTCAACATTGCAGGGGGGTTCTATTTAGGATACAGGTTCTCACTCAGAGAAGATGATACGAAATTTGATATCCCTAAAAATTTGTATTGGGGTTAATACTTAGGAGTCTATTTTTAGGACCTAGGTGTTACCTAAGACGGAATATTGCGGGTTGATAGAATTTTTGTTGAATATTGATTGAGTTTTTCCAACAGTATCCCATAAAGAGGGTGGCCGGGACTAGAAATTTACAAAGGCAAAGTTCGAAAATCACGCGGACGAAGTCGCGGGCGGAGTGCTAGTATAACAATAATAGGTAGAAAGGTTAGTATTATCATAAATATGATTCCTCACGTAAGGTGCCGTAGGTTAGGTACCTACTAGAGATGTTGCGAATGTCTGATTTTTGACATTCGCGAATGCGAATGCGGATGCGAATATTCAATTTTAATATTCGCGAATGCGAATATTGACTTTAAAATAAAACGCACGCAAAATGATAGATAGGTTTATCATTTAATGTCAGACTATTTAAATCGAACATTAACCAAGTCGATATAGTTGAATGAATGTAACTTCATTCATTCAACACACACAAATTCAAGAAGTTTAGACTGAAGCTGGATTTTTTTACTTCTCCGCAGGCATGAACAGAGAACTTATAAAAATATCTTTTTGTTTTTCTCTTTTTTTCTCATATTATTTGCAAAATTATGTACTTAGTAGATTTTTTAAACATAACTGAGTGGTAGGACTCATTTGATGATTTTATTACGATTAAAACAAATTTTGTCATTTTTGTTGCGATTGTTTTAATATTTTACTACAATTGGACAACAGAACTATTTCAATTTAGTTGTCTATTTCAAGACTATTGCGTTACATATAGTTTCCACATTCAAATCGTAGTAGTAAATTAAAAAATAGTTTTTCAGAAATATTCGCAAACATTCGCATCGATTAATGCGGATGCGAATGCGAATGCGAATATCAAAAAACATGCGAATATTTGCGAATGCGAATGCGAATGCGAATATTCGCAACATCACTAGTACCTACTATTAACATTCTGTGCTAACAATCGATAATGTATGTAGTAATCGATGACGAAAGTCCAAAAAGATATAGGCTGATGATAAAAACAAAATTCCATAAGGAACATACGTAATGGTAAAACGTAATTTAGCAAATGCATAAAATACGCATAGGTACCTACCTATTTGTGCCTAAACTCGCATGTCGCAACCCTATTGAGCTTGACCCATAGTAACCTTTTAATGTCTTTGGCGTGAGATAAACCAAAATAAACTCTCGCGCGTAACCATTCAGTACATTTTTGCTTGCGCACGGGAAGTTTAAGCTGTTATAAAAGAAGGTGGGCGGTACGGCTCCAAGTTAAAATGTACTTTATTCTCTCGTGCATAGATTTTACATTTGTTTGGTTGTTTTTTGGGAGTGCAATTTCTGTGTGTACTACTAGGAGTGATCCAAAAGTAATGATAATGAATATAAAACACGGTATTTAAAGTTAAAATAATGATTTCTTTTTCTCCATAATCTCCTAACAAATCAATCCATTTAGTCCATCTTTTTTCTAAACCCAGGATTCCCTTTGAAAGAATATATTTCCAAAACCCTCCCAAAACTCCTTAACAGCGGCCATCACTTCACTATCGTCTTCAAATTTCTGGCCTCGGAGGTGTTCCTTGAGCCGAGGAAATAGGTAGAAGTTACTAAGAGCTAGATCTAACGAATGGGGAGGGTTTTCGAGCAGTTTGAATCCCGTTTCTTGAATGGCAGCTCTCGCAACTGCGGCTTTGTGAACCGGTGCGTTGTCTTGATGAAACGCACCCCAACTCGCAGTTTGCCGCGTCTTTTTTCCTTAGTGACCTCCCGTAATCTTCTTATTTAGTTTGCGTAGTAAGATCCCGTAATAGTGGCTCCCTTTTCCAAATATTCCACCATTAATTATGGCCTTCTGCGTCCCAAAAAACAGATGCCAGAACCTTTCCCGCCGAACTTGACACTGAATTTCTTTGGAGTCGGTGAGGAGGCTCGATTCCAAATCATTGATTGTTGTTTCGTTTCAGGATCAAAATGGTAGATCCAGATCTCGTCCATAGACACAAAACGTAACAAAAAAATTTCTTGATCTGCTTGGAACTTTTCGAGATTGACCCTCGAAATGTCAACTCGTTTTTTCTTTTGCTCGTCGGTTAACATTCTCGGTACCCAACGCGCAGAGACCTTTTTCATATGGAACTCATTCTCAAGGATTTTTTAAACACTGCCATATGAGATACCTGTGACCTCAGCTACATGCCTGATGGTGATGCCTGATGAGAGGCCTGATGGTCACTCTTCGATCTCATCATCATCTTCCTGCCCTTATCCCTTTTTACTTAGGCCGACCCCAAGTTTACGTAGTAGACCCGCAACACGTTTTTTTCTTCCATTCTCCCCTATCAGACGTCATAGTATCATTTACTCCTTTTTCATTCATATCATTTCGTTTACAATCCATCCATCTTTTCTTTGGCCTTCCTTTTCCTCTCCATCCATCAACTTTTATACTCATCACTCTCTTAGTCACATGAGTGTCATCCCTCCTCATCACAACATATCCATACCAAGATAGACGATTCCCTTTCATTTTTTCTGTAACAGGCGACACTTTCAAACTTCCCCTTATAAACTCATTCCTTACTTTATCCATTCTTGTCACTCCACACATCCATCTCAACATCCTCACCTCCGCTACATGCAATCGTTTCTCATCCATATTTTTCACAGCCCAGCATTCCGATTCATACAATCACTCTTCGATCTGCCAACACAAATTCGACTTTTTTCACGTTGTTTTCATTGACGGCCGTGAATGGGCGTCCTTCGCGATGTTCATCTTTTGTGGATGTTCTGCCCAGTTTAAACTCCTTGGCACAGCGTACAACTGTAGAATATGGAGGAGCAGAGTCCCCCAATGTTTCCACCAAGTCACTGTGTATGTCTTTGTAGACATTTTTATCAAACAGAGGTACTTGATGACAGCTCTAATTTCGTTTTTCTCCATGTTGATGTTATCTCTTCGACAGTTCATACTCAAATAATTGTATCTCCTGGAAATCGTAATCTATTCATATGATTTTCTTAGGCTGACGTAGTCAGTATATAAGCAAGCAAAAAAACATTTTTTTTTTGCTTGCTTATATACTGACTATATTTTATGTGGACCTAAAGTAACCGATTATAATTACTTTTTGATCACCCCTCGTATTATGTATTCTGTGCCTCGGAGAAATGATTCAACTACATTTGAGCAGTCAACAGATTGCAAAGCAAAATACTACATAATTTACTTCGAAACGTTTACCTGAAACGAATGAGGTCCTTTGCTGTTTTACAAGTGCGCATTTTACAACATGTGCAAATGTGTATGCATGTGCATTTTACAATTTAATACATAAATACCGTTTGTTTAAAAGGCTGACACCCAGCTAAACAGACAACATGTGCAAATGGTTCAAAAACATAACATAACCTATAGTTACACCTATGAACAAATTTGATGTTTGTTTTTGAAAATTGCAAACAAAACAGAGCAGTGGTGGCCCAGTGGTATCGGCCCCGACTTATGAGTTGTAGGTCGTGGGTTCGAACCCAGCCAGGCGCATTACTTTGTGTAATTTATTTCATCACAACTGATCTCAAAAAGGTGAAGGAAAACATCGTGAGATAACCGGAATGTCCTAGAAAAAAAAATCGAAGACATGCTACATCCATTAACCCGCGTGGTGGATTATGGCCCATTCCCTCTCACAGAGAGGAGGCCTGTGTCCCAGCAGTGGGAACTTTTATAGGATGATGATGAAACAAAACATGCCGTTTAGAACATGTTTTGGCGATTGTTTCGCGTTGTTTTATTAGGGCTGATTTTTTAATAGATAACTTTTATCTGAGTAATGAAAATAGCGGTTTGACTTACATATTTTCTATAGATAAGCTGTCAAACCATTGTTATTCCTCAAATAAAAGTTATCTGACTATTGAAAAATCAGCCCTTAAATATTTGTTTCTAACTATTCGGTTCACCGTTTTGTACACATATCTAGATTACAGGACCCGGCTGTCTTAAAGGTCTATAAAAACCTTACTCAACTACGTCATTTTGGGCACGCCGCAATCGCGGCGGTAAGACCCCTCTTTGAGGAGTGGCTGGATAGGCGTCACGGCGCGCGGCGTCCTGACCTACCGCATGACGCAGGTCCTTATCGGACACGGAAGTTTAGGGCGGTGTGTCGGATAAGGAGGGAAGAAACGCCTGGGTGTCACCACTGCGAGGATCGCCCGGAGGACACGTTGGAGCATACGGTGCAGGACTGCCCCGGTTGGGCAGAGCACCGCCGTGTCCTCACGACGGCGATAGGCGGAGACTACTCGCGCCCGGCATTGGTCGAGGCCATGCTGCGGGGCGAGACGGAATGGGAAGCGGTCGCCTCCTACTGCAAAGCAGTCATGCTCGCGAAGGAGGCGGGCCGCATGAGGGAGAGGACAGCGTCCTCCCTCCACCCCAGGCGCAGTGAGTGCGTAGCGTGATGGTTTCTTATATTGAACGCGCTAATGTCACGAACCAGCAGTCGAATTGAGAAAAATTGAAAAAATCTTTGAAAAAATCTTTTTGTGTTGGATAGTCCACTTATCGAGGAAGGCGATAGGCTATACAGGGTGTTTCTTTTAAATTGGCCAAAAGGGAGAAATCCGAATCCATAAGAGATACGGGAAAACTTTCTTGGGAACCTTTAGCTCTTCTTTGGTGTTGACAATTTTGGCGTTTTTTATTTTTTGGTCAAGTGTGAGTTGTCCACAGAAATGAGTGAAATTGGCTAATTTTTTTTTAATGCCGTTCGACTCTGTTTCATGTAAGGATCATTTCATTGTAACGGAAGAAAAAAATCGTGACGGCGAAAGTTGGTCAAAATTTGCAAAACATTTTTTCATACAAATTGTTTGATCGAAAAAATTATCGCTGTTTTTTATGATGTTATTTGATTAAGTGTCTATTAAGTATCATTTCATTGTATGGGAAGGAAACTGTCTGGGCAACAAAAGTGGGTCAAATCTAATGAAATACTGATAAACTTCATGCTGTTAGAAGAAACTTTACTGTACTTTTGACCAACCTCTACTGTCTAGATATTTTCCTTCCCATACAACGAAATGATCCTCACATAACACTAAATCAAATAAAAAAATATTTTGGAAAATTTGACCAACTTCCGCCGTCAGGATTTTTTTCTTCCGATACAATGAAATGATCCTTACATGAAACAGAGTCGAACGGCATTAAAAAAATTTGGCCAATTTCACTCATTTCTGTGGACAACTCACACTTGACCAAAAAATAAAAAACGCCAAAATTGTCAACATCACAAAAGAGCTAAAGGTTCCTAAGAAAGTTTTCCCGTATCTCTTATGGATTCGGATTTTTCCTTTTTGGCCAATTTAAAAGAAACAACCTGTATAACATAACGCTATGGCCAATAGAAGCAGAGCAGCAATGAAAAATGTTTCAAAATCGGGAAGAATTTATTGAAACCTTCCGTTGCGTGCGCTCCGTATACGGTTTATGTTACGCAAAAATCATGTATGACGGAATTGTTCCTCATAGAACATGCCAAAAAAAAACCGCAACTGCATAAGCCTATCTTTTAAGGTGAACTAACTACCTTTTTTAAGGAAATGAAATTGGTTTAAAAATAATGCATATGAAATGCATTATTTTTAAACCAATTTCGGAGACGCTATTTTTAACTGACTTCAAAAATAGGAGGAGGTTCTCAATTCGGTCGGTATTTTTTTTTTAATCCTTATCCAAATAAATAAGTTAATCATCACAAGCATCACATTTTAAACAGAATTGCACTTGACATCTTTTGATTTTAACGAATATATTAGGAAATGTCGTAGTTTCAAAATAATACCGCATGTCACAATTGAGGCGGTAAGATCCCTATTTGGGAAGTGGTTGGAGAGGCGACACGGGGCTACCTCACCTTCTGCCTGACGCAACTCGTCACGCGGACACGGTTGTTTCGGAATGTACCTCAGGGATTCAACGGCAAGTGAGGGGAATGAGGAGCAGTCGGAAAACGTGAGGGAAAGAACATGCTCTATCTCGTGGACCAGCCACCGCCGAAGACATCCATGGCTTCGGACATTACGGCAAATTCCAGCTTTGCAGACGGCGAGTAATGGTTAGCTCGCCGTCCGACCAAGGGCAAGGCCCGAGGCGACGCCGCGTTGTCTTCCACGCTTCCTCAAGTAAACTGACCGGGGCCTCCATAGGGACAGACGCCTAACATAACGCGGGTGAAACCGTGGACAGAAGCTAGTTTTTCATATAGTGAGTGCCGATGGATCGCTATGGTATCCAAAACCAAGTGATTCGTATTACGATTTTTATTAAAACAGTCGGAGCCATCAAAGTTACAAACGATTGGTGGCGCTGAAGTCAAGCACGAAACCAATACTACACGTTTCACCTATACCTAGTTTAACTGATACTGATACTGCTAGCCTACATCATCCCACTGCTGGGCAAAGGCCTCTCCCCATGACTTCCAATTTTCACGATCCAGGGCCAAAGTGGACCACTGGTCATCGGTTTTGTCAAGCTCGTCCCGCCATCTTCTGCGAGGTCTGCCGCGACGCCTTCTGGCTGTGTCAGGGCTCCACAAAGTGGTTATTTCGGCCCACAGCTCATTGTTAGTTTAACACTTCTCTAAAATCGATTATACACGAACAGAAGAATGCAATGCTCCGTGCCGTGGCCAGCGGTGCTCTACTACCGGAAGCTGTACTGTGGAGCCTCCTCGTGCAGTTAACTGCAGCCTTACGAGCCGTGCACACCGCCGGACTCGCGTGCAGGTAATAATAATACTCGACGTTGTACACCGGCCTTTGTAACTCCTGTCACTTTCAATTACAAATATATTACGAAGTTTGATCGTGTATGTTTTTTGGGATCTCTGCCACCGCCGCCGCCGCCCCGACGAAGATACGAGTAGTTATCGATTATGTTTCCGGTGAAGTAACTTATGAGTATAATAGTTATTTATCTGTGTCAGTAGAATACACATCATTATTAACTTAAAGTCGATCGGTGACTTCACATGTACCTATCTGCGTGAACTCTCTTTTCAATAGTTATCACGTGCTTCATACTAACATAAATTTCGTTGGAAAAGTGAACGAGACCCCGCTCTCAGTGCTTTAATTCCAAATATAACTAAAACTTTCTTTATTACCGTTCCACAGTAGCCTCGATCCCACGAAGGTAGTGATGAATGGTTGCCGCGTGCGCATCTCATGGTCCGGCGTCACGGACGCTCTGCACGCCAATTCTAACGATACTGCGCAGGTAAGCATTTGAGCAACATTTTAATTCGTTTTTTAATTATTTCTCCATTGATGGTAGTTGGCTCGACCGGTTACCTATCATAAGATCGAAAAACGTTTGACCAAATTTCATTTGACCGAAAACTTTTCAACTATTATCATTTGGTTTTTTTTTTTACTTAATCGAAGTCACGTTTGCCACTGTTTCAGTTAATCTATTATCTATTCGTTTTTTTTTCGTTACTCCAACACTTCTTTTGGCCGAAAAACTTTTTACCGATGTTACACTTATATAATCGAAACGACGGTTGTTTGAAGTATTATGTTTCCAAACATTCAGTTTACCACTGTTTTAATTGCCATATTTTCATTTCACCAAACCCCTAGAAATTTGTGCACACTAATTATTGCTGATACATTTTTTGCAAGGGCCATTGTAATGTAGGTAGACAATACAAAATAATTGTGCTAATGTCATATACGATAATATAACTCTGACGGGTATTGTATTATCATTTATTACATTTGCTGTTAATTACATAGTTGGACTATTAGGGGTGTTCTGTAATCTTTTTGCGCATTTTGTGTGATTCTTGATACTCATATGTGACTTGTTATTGTATATTCTGTTGTTCTTGTGTATGTGAAAAGGTTTGTATTGTGATACACTTACAGCATACAAACAGACATGCAACATGCAAACAAGCAACAACAACACCACAAAACAATGCATGCAAGCAAGCATGCAACAAGCACCTAGCAGCAAGCAACTACCAGCAAGCACGCAGCATGCAGCAAACACGCAGCATTCAAGCAAGCATGCAACAAGCATTGTTTCTGTCATGGCTCCGGCGCTGCGGGGTTTTGGGTGGCCACACGCGAGCTGAGGAGCAGGTGGTTAGAACGGCCGCCCAGTAAGCCGAAGCTGCGGTGGTGAGCGTTCAAATCATCGGGCCACCCCACGGGCCACCCCACCCCTCCGCGCCTACGCGATTTTAAATTACACTCTAGGGGTAGGGCAGACAAGACTACGTAAAGTCGGCTTTGCAGCATTTCATTTCCGCCACAAAGTTTTTAGCACAATAATTATATTGAATTAATTTTTCGGTAAAATGTTGTTTCGGTATGGTGAAAATATGGCAAATAAATCATTTGGCAACTGAAAAAAGTTTAAAAGAGGCTTCGGTCAATAGTAAAAAGTTATTTTGTTAATCGGCGGAACGTACTTCGGTAAAATAATACTTATGGCTAATGATACTTCGATGATCTGAAAATATGTCAAATAATGCATATAGCAAAAGAGATGTCGGTCAATAGTTTTCGGTATAATGAAATTCGAACAAACAAAATTCGGTAAATTGATCGGTTCCCTATTTATCGCTATGCTGACTAAATTTTATTCGCATATCTTCACAATGACGAAAAATTCAATCTATTCGATATGTACGAAACCTGTGGTAACGGTGAGGTGTCAAATGGGTAGCAGCGCACGATGTGGCAGGGGTGTGAAATAACTCGGGACTCTCTGGAGAGAGGTGCACACAACCTTTTCAAATACTTTCATTTGGTTTTATTTAATTTTTAATGGAAAACAAGCCGAATATGTTTATCAAAATATCTAGTTGCCAAGAATTGACAGAATCATAAGACCCCAAATTATGTTGTCCCTAAGAGGCCCGTCATCGCGCACAATGTCCTTTGCACTATTATTTTATTGTTTAGCTTTTTTCTACTAGTTTCTTCCATTTTTTAGTTGAAGCCTTTCCAAAAAGCAAACCAACGAGTGTGTATATGTGGCAGGCTCAGCAAGACGACCTGACGGCGCTGGGCCGCCTGGCGCTGGCGCTGGCTTGCCGCACTATTCACTGCGACAACCTAGCGGCCTCGATGGAACTCGTCGCCAGGACCTACTCCGCTGACCTTAAGAACCTTATACTGTATGACCAAGTCGTTACCTTCCTACACTATCATCTTAGCTTACGTGCAACACTTTCCGTTCTGATCATTTTTTTAGGAGATTACTTCGCATTTTGTTTTTATTTTTTATTTTATTCATCACATTGTTTTTAATGCTTTGGTTTCATGCAATAACCATAATATAAAACTCACACCTCTGACGTAATTGCGAAATAATCGGGAACAGTTTTTCTAAATTTTTGATCAAAAATTCTGTCGTTTTCTTTTTCTTGCATAATTGTTGTTTATGAATTTTGCGGCATTTTTAAAATATAATTGAGCGCATAACACATTAGCAACGTCATTCTGCCTCTGAGAGCTTCAAACAAGAAGACACATCCTGACTTTGGGAGACCCATTTAATTTCAATTGTAGAAAAGTTGAACAATCTCCCCTGAATAACAATCATCCTGTAATAACTAATTGTGTTTTCGAACGAGGCATAAAGAAAGGTTATTATCATTTGGCATTGACAGGGTTAATATCAGACACCTGATAAGTCAACGTGTCGCGGGGTCGGACTACAATCACCCCGAAGTCTGCGGAAATGGTTTCGTAGCTGATAGCTGTAGTAACTCATAGTAAAGCGACTCGCCACCATGCGGAAGAAGAACTAGTACTCTAAATCAAAAATGTTTAGCATTGAGTGCACCTGGCACAACACTCTGATACGTATGTGTTTGAAGTAACCTTTCAGATAATTATGTTTAATACTAAATGGATGTAGGTCAGTATTCATGTCCGCTAGTCGTCGTGTTACATACTTTTCGTGAACCTGATAGGTACTGCTTTAGCTTTCGATGTTTCAACCCCATATGTGCCCCGTATGCGTTCCCTCTACATGTGATCTCATACTTGTACGTACTATTTAGTGCAATACTTGAGATTGATGTTACTGTATTTTGTTAAATTCCATTTAGGTATTTATTATCGTCGTCGACCGCTCGCCGCTCCGTCACTGATCTCATGCCGATGATAGGTGCAAGGTTCTACACGCAGGTAAATTTATTTGTTTCATTTTAATGTACGTTTCACATTTTCTCTGAGAATGTAGATTTTAACTCGCAGGTAATATTTTTCTTGTTATTATAAGGCCTTTTTATGTTGTGATTGCAGTCGTTCATATTCATGTAGTTAGATTGACTGAACTAAGTGGACCTAAATGAGCATGTGTTTTTATTCGTGTAGTAACTCACGAGTCGTTTGACATATTTAATGTTGTTGTTTGTAATGGTTGTAGTTAGCAGAATTTGTGTTACTATTAGTAATGAATGTATGTCTAGACCATCGAAAAAGGCTAGTGGTGCGGGCGAGACGACTCCAGGTACAACTGATCATGTTTAGTGCGCACAAGTAAAATAATAAAGAAAAATAATGTAATTATTAAAAGGCAGTACGTAAACAATAATGTGGTTATAGGTGGAGGCTTTGGAGCGACGCGCGGATGTTTTCGAAGATCAACTGGCTCGTGAAATTGACAACGGAAGACTGCTACGCATTCTCGTCAAATTAGGTGTCGTCAACGAGAGGCCCGAGTGAGTGACACGCAGTATAATAAATATAGCGCTCTATATTGGTCTATAAAATTACCATTCTAAAAAAAAACAGAAAAATAATGTCCTTTTTGTCAAAGGACTAATTTATGCACTCTTTCTGAAGTAACATCAACATACAGCAAAATTTCCATATAGGTATTTCTTGGTAGTGTACCACTGATATTTACTTATCAGACATAGAACTTGTCAACGAAGCACCCATTTGTAGGTACCAGTTGCATTTCGTCACTTGCATCCAATCAGGCAAAACCTTGATGCTAAGAAATAATAATGCAATGCGATTGACTTGACGTCGTCGTGGCGATCGTGTTTTGTTTTTCATTTACCCGTAGATAAAAACGTGTTTTATGTCATAAGTCGTAGTGGTAAGGATGATTTTCACTTGTAGTTGAAATCACGTCGCGCCATGGGTAAAGTCCCATAGTAAGTAATGTATATGAAAATGGAGAATAACTTTTAAATATTTTATATCCTAACGCCTGTGTCGCGAATCGTAAAGGCAACGTAACGTCACCGAAAGACTTTTTACAAAGGAAACTTAGTTGGTTAAGCGTCAAACCGCCGATTTTTTCCTTCCGAAAATTTAACGAAAGTGGCAAAAACATCTAATTCTCAATTATTTTTAGGTTGAATCTAGACGCATCCTGGTCTGAAACTGGGGACCGCTACATGCTGAAGCTGTTCCGCGACTATCTATTCCACTCTGTGACTCCCGATGGAAGACCCTGGCTGGACCAGGCGCATCTAGCACATTGCCTCAATCAACTCGATGGCGGTACTCCTGATAGGGTATGTTAATCTTTAATAGCTACACTGATGTTATGAGAAATGATTTTTATTTGTTATGGATTTATTTTATCATAGTAAAATCATTAAATGAGTCCTCCCACCCAGGGCTGGAGGGGAGAGACTTGTCAGACTTGAACTAAAACCCACGGTGATTCTTTACGTTCCAGTGTCACAGGTGTTTTTTTATTTGTTGTGGATAAACTCTTACCCCCCTTATTAATAAACATGGACTAAAATTACAACCAGGATAATCTTCGGACTACATACATTTTTAAAGATTAACTTTGGTGTAACTTTACTTCTCGTTTTATTAATAACAGGGTAAAACTACGGGAACGATTTTAAATATCTCAATGAGATGACATCTAAATAAAGCTGTAATATCGCTTATCAGTGAGTGATATAGGTTACAGTTTGATGAAATCGGCGGTGATGAATTCGCGGGCAGAGTAAGCACTACGTTCGTGACTTCATTACCGCCTTCATCTATTAGGCCATTTATATTATTGACCTATAATAAATTAATCATCCACATCACGAGTTTTGAAAACAGCATTTCAGACATTAAGCGAGCCCCATAGATTATGTATGGCGATAGCCACCTCATCATCATCATCAGCCTATAATGTTCCCACTGCTGGGACACAGGCCTCCTCTCTGTGAGAGGGAGTGGGCCATAATCCACCACGCGGGCCCAGTGCGGGTTGATAGATGTAACATGTCTTCGAATTTTTGGTTCTAGGACATGCCGGTTTCCTCACGATGTTTCCCTTCACCGTTTTGAGAGCAGTGGTGATGAAATAAATTACACAAAGTAATGCGCCTGGCGGGGTTCGAACCCACGACCTACAACTCATAAGTCGGGACCGATACCACTTGGCCACCACTGCTCTTCACAGATAGCGACCTACGACTCTGTAACTCTACGACTGAAATTCTAAAAATGAAGAATTTTAGAATAAAGTTAAATTATACTATTATAGTTGGTGCCAGTTAAGATGGCAATAGCGGTCATTGACCTTTACCTAAGAAGTCCTCGTTTAATGACATAAGCTCGGAATTAGCATTTTTATAAAATACCGAATAAATTTGTAAGTATATTGTAAGGATATAAGTATCTAAGTATTCATAAGATATCAAAATAGTTAAAACATTCCACCTATACCTCAAATTTTATATTATTTTTATATTAAAGACTCACAAGTAAACACTATCATATCACAGAAAAATGCTAATTCTGATCATAATTATGTCATTATACGAGGGAGTTATTAGGTAAAGGTCAATGACCGCTATTGCCATCTTAACTGGCACCAACTATAGCAACTTTCCTTCTTCTCTCTTCTTCTGAAATATGACTGCTATAATATGCTTACTACTTCTAAATAGTTGTTCGTCAAGCTTGCCTTTATGATTCAATAGGATGATTGGCAGCTGCGCAATTTATTGCACTTCAAATGCTGATTTGTATTATGCTATTCTTATCGGCCGACCGTAGGCAAAGGTTTTGAAATTTTATTATTTTGTAAAGTGCAAAAAGCTTGCGTACATGTTGTGCGTTATGAAAACTCTGTTTTTTCCTCAGGTGGAGCTTATGTCTCGTGATGAACAAAGCGTGCTGGTTGTGTCGTACGCCGAACTGAAGCATTGCCTCGAGCAAGCATTCGACGAGGTGATGCAAGCGGCCGCAGGCGGGCCCTAGCCGTGCTCCGCGACGAGCGGCTACACATTGCAATAATCAAGTAATAATGTCCCATGGCTGCCTTCATCGATGTACTCTAGCTGTACCGGTGTTCTTAACATGCCATCATTACGCGTATAACGTTAACTATGTGAACTGATAAAAAGTAATAAGAGTATTAAAATTCAATAAAGACTCTTTAGTATATCGCATGTCAAGAATATCCGTCTTATGTGTTAACATGCGTTACATGAGCAATTTTGACGATGTCAGTAGTCTGATAAAGGAGTTAATTTTAATATAATTGTAATGTGATGCCGCCGTGTCGGTTCGTGTTCAATTCTGTCATCCGCGAACCAAATATTTTTGTAGGTGCATCACGATTTTGGCTGGTTTCGTACAACTTTATTTTTTGATGGCAGTTATTGAACTAGTGGCGATAACAATTTACTTTTCCCCTATTGGGGCACAACACTTCAGTGGGATTACCAAAAATAGCAAACTCTAAGTAAATGTGGCGCCAGACGCCATTTACCTAATCCTTCACCAGCTCTCTCGTCTAGTTTAGTATTACACGACAGAGCCGTCAGAGTAACATTGCTTTTCAAGGACGATTCCTTACTCTGGGTTGTAACGCGATCTCATTTCGGAAGCGGTCTCGACCCCTAGAACGCTTCTCAATAACTGCGCCACATTACAAATAATTCGATATTTTTTATACAATTGTGGTATAATTACATAGTATTTATCTTAAAAAATAATGTATTCCGTCATATGGATTTTTAAATTACGTAGATGCGTATTCTTTTATAAGCTAGCTGGAGCTGAAATTCCCGCAATCTGTATCACGCCAATTTAAAACTGTGTCCAATTTTAGTTTTTATTTGGCCTTATCGATGTACCGTTACGATCAGCCGCCTGAACAAACGCCACAAACATTCCAAACTAACAACAACAAATGGTGAAAGCTATCAGACTGTTTTTCAAATAAGTATTCAGAATTGAGCAGTCATAGTGTGCGGGGCGGCGCGGCAGAGCGCTGTGTCGCCTTTTAATGTATCAAGAAACAACTATGCACGCGTGCTTTAGTAGTTAAACATTTATCTTTGTAAGGGTGATTTCATCCAGAACAAGTCGAAGTGTCGAAGCATGCCGCCTTCATGTGTTTAAGTATCTGAAAGCACGTGCGTACTCGTTGTTAGTATAGGTACTGTACGTCACGTAGATCTGAATTTGTATGTGTTGAGGGCAGGGCGGTGCGACGGCCGGGTCTGTTCAGTAATAAATCTATGGCAATAAATAACTTTTTATATGGCCGCGGACGATGCGTCGTATCCGCCTTTCCCTCATCTATATCACGTTCTTGAAGTTTTATTTTACATCAGATTTTCTTGCCAGCTGCCTATTTCCCTGGCTGTACTGAGTAATGCCACCCCTCTGCAGGCACTATGGACTTATTTTGTTTTGTTGCTAGATTCCGCAGGCAGAAAATGTATCAGTCTAATCGAATTATGTAAATAAATTTATCTTATCGATCAAATGGTAAATTATTTAAAAGTAAAGCAACGCTAATTTTTTTAAGAAGTTAAGCAGGGTATGTAACAGAGCTTTGGCTAAGTTTTAACGTTTAAAGTTATGTTGCTAAGCACTGTGCAATTAAGTACATCACGCTCACGCTCAATTCGTCCATCCTATTATTGTAATCACCCATAAAGTTAATGAAGTATACAAAGTACCTACGTATTTTTGGAATGATGCACTACAACATGTCTGCGGAAAACCTAGACGTAACTAACCAATGTTCAACTATTTTTCACTCCAATTTTTTGGTATGAGATTCGATTGAACAAATAAATTGCAATTTGCGAAAACCATGACTTACCCGAATCTTGCTGCCGGGCGTGGCTAAGTTCTGATGTTTATTTTTTAACGTATTCATCCCATTTGGATTTACAAATTCTGATCTATGTAGAGATGGACACTGAAAATAAAATATTTTGAGATAACTGTAAGTGTATATTTTTTTCTAACAAATAAAAAGTTTTGAATACTTTGAGTATTTTATTTTTTCCTCTGACCTATTCCTGGCTACTTGTAATTCTAGTTTCAGAATTAGGTTTGAAAATCATGCCAAAGAAAACAGAGAATCGAGGGAGTCACTGAAACTTGTGCGTCTTATGAGGCAAGTCTTCAAATTCAAGACTGTAGATTTAAGGCGCCCATTAGACGGTAGGTTTTGCCAGGGCAGAGATTTTGACTGACGGAAAACCTATCGTCTAAAGCGATGATTGACGTTTGCATGACGAAAATTGTAGGCGATAAAAATTCCATCATTCATGATTGATGGAAATGATTGACCGTCCAATGGGCTCCTAAGTCAGTACGAGTCTGACAGACCTATCTGTTTCAAGCAAAAAAAAAGACTAGCTCTGGGCACCTACCCTGGGGAATGCAATACCTACAGTGAACTAACATCTTACATCAATTTTGCGAAATTGATCTCACACTAAGGGAGCTTCCCCATGACGCGACTTGACCGATTCCAACATCGAGCAAGTGAAAATCATCCTTATCATTACGACATTTGACATAAAACGTGCGGTCGTCTACGGGTAGATGAAAAACAAAACACGATTGCCACGACGACGTCAATTGAATTGAATCTTTATATCGTAGTAGCAAGAACGATTTTCATTTTTCCAACGTTTTTAAAAAAATAGAAAAAGAAAATTCAAGATGGCGGAAAGGCTTTGAGGCACTTCCCGATAAGCTAGCAGGCTGAAATTTTCAGGGTAGCTTCAAACCCGATGAACAAAGATAAAAATAATAAATAGATTTAAAAAAATCTAAAAACCCACGTTTTTAAATGTCCTAAAAATAAGAAAATAACCCTACGGGGCTGAGAGAGGGGCCACTCAAAACGTGGGGGCGTATCTTTGCAAGTTACATCTATACACGTCATGTAAATATATCCCATAAATATTCCCTTAAATAATATACGCCCCCACGTTTTGAGTGGCCCCTCTCTCAGCCCCGTAGGGTTATTTTCTTATTTTTAGTATATTTAAAAACGTGGGTTTTTAGATTTTATTATCTAACATCCCATGTAATACGGGGCGATCTTACTGCCAACCACCGGGTACCGAGTTCAGATTACGTGGCTGCTACTACTTTCTGCACTCCTTATCCATACGCGCAACCGCTTTATAAAAGTTGCCGGATCAAAACTGAAAAACTAAGTAGATATAGGACATGTTACGAATAAGTAACTTATTTAAACCTAAAAATTAAGAAACCTCTTTGGCAAACTATAGTATTTCAACGCTATAATCCATTACAGGGTCTAATCTCTACTCTATTCACCCCCCATTACATAACACCACCTTATTTTAGAGTGTCTATTCCGTGGAAAGCTGTAACTTGCAAGCATTCTCTATGACGCACGTTCAAACTAGTGGAGCAGGGGTTGGAGTAGGTACATTTTACGTAAGAAAATAATTTAATTAGGATTTTGCGCCCATCAGTCTGCGCTGTGACCTTTAGAATACCTGTTTTTATTATGCTGTCGGCGCATCGTTAATTGGAAATCAATAGGTACCTAAATGCAACACCCACGTCTGTTTCACCTGGGCACCAATTATAAATCAAGAGCAAAGCGGTCTCCCATTCATGACCTTAAAAGAAATCGTTATCAGTTTTATACATTAATTTTTTATTATGTTCATTTATGGTATGTCTAGGTGCGGGCGTCGAACCTGCGTATTTCTGGATTATCACTCCAGATGCTTACATAGCCAAATTATGCTATGGCACGGCCCTACAAGCGAGGTCAAATATTTCATTCTAATTTTAACCACTCGGTGACTGCGCTATGCATTGAAATTAGTATGGTAGGTAGACGCTATAATCTGTATGGTGAAAAGAAATATTTACCTAATGGGGAAGGCAAGTGTCAAAGTGAAAATGACAGTTTGGTCCCCAAAGAACTGTAAAATCAAAGGAATTTTCAGAAAAAAAAACATTTATTGATGTAAAATGACTAGATGTTGTGTAATAAGCTGTAAAAATGATGGAATACACTTTTCAAAATAATATCTACTTTTCTTTTGGAGGTTATGTACCAGTATTGCATCGCTCGAAAATCGAAGAATTATCACCTGGAACGAGTTTTGTAATAGTTGTGGTGTTAAGAAATTAAATATATTGTGATATTTCTCGAATCTAAATAGAAAAAAAGGTTAAAATTACTGACTTAAAACATTATGATATTTTATCAAAATAGAAAGTCAAAAGCAGCATTATATTCTTGATAAAGGAGAGGACAGGTAAAACATACCTAAACTCAAAAATTGAAACCTCAACTACAAGTAATTGTGGATTTATTACGGTAAAATCAAATGTATAACCACTCAATTAAATCACTTTTTTTCTCTTGTAGATGCGCCGCGGCGTCTTAATTCTTCTTTTAGTATATAGTACTTGCATGGACGAATAATTTTCCATATTTGTTTTGTATTTATACTCAATTTTTATAACAAATAATCTTGTTTGTTTTTTTGTACAAGGTAGACGTGGGGACCAACTATCGCAGCGCCATCTACGATTAGCTTTGAGTTGCCATCCCCATTCGAGCTTTATATTTGTGATTGCCAATGTTGAAAAATAAAGTTTTGAGCAACTTGTAATCTGAACGCAACCGAATTTAAAAATCCCACCGTCTGACGTCTTTATCGGTCAATATCCACAGACTACATAGACACAGGTCAATATCGGTCATTCAATCTTGCCTTGCTCTCAGTCAGTCAGTCCAGTCTGCCAGTCTTTCACATTAGGACATAACGACGAATGTCAAATAAACAAAATAGCGGAAAGTGTGTGTGTGTGAGACGCAGTCACCCGGGTTTATTTAATACACTTAAGAACGCTTACTTGCTCGTATGTGCATTCGATCAATATTTTATCCCATGTAGTTGGTCGCGCTACTAGTTTGGTTAGACCCGGCGGCAACAGCGGCAGTGCAATGAATCCGGTCTGCTATAATGGGGGGGCCCACGATAGACTAATACATGAAGCTGACCAGCTTATTTCGTATATTGAACGTGGCTCCACTATCCTCAAGTTTTACCCAAGAAAGAGACCAGAACGTCGTTCCCTCTCTGTGAGGCGAGAAACTCATCAAATTATTTGGAGCAGGACTGGCGTTTCGCAAAAGAATGCATACGAAGGAGCTTTGGACATCAGAGACATAAAGGAAGTAAGGGTCGGCAAGGCATCCAAGCACTTCGAGCGCTGGCCAGAAGAGGTAAAGAGGCTGGAGAACACCAAATGTTTCACCATTTACTATGGAACAGAATTCAAACTGCGTGCAGCTTCACTTGCAGGTAAGTTTGTAAATATGTCTATTAATACCAAACCCAGCAAGGTGTCACATATAGCACGAGCTAGTTGAGAGTTTCATGCAGCTTCCAATGCCAAGTTGTTGTTATGATTGCTGCATGAACACAATACTATATTGCTATGTTGTTGAGTTTGAGTCATTGTGCAAAATTAAATATATACTTTTGTAGCTCAAACGGATAAGGAGTGTGAAGCCTGGGTAAAAGGAATAAGGTTTTTGATAGAAGAGGCCCTCAATGCGTCATATCCTTTACAAATAGAGCGATGGCTGAGGAAAGAGTTCTACGCTATAGAAAACGCAAACGAGAAGTAAGTCCCAGTCTTTTTTATTTAAAAAAATGATTATTAAAATATTCTAACCTTCATAGGACAACCATTGTCATGGATGAATGTTGAATAAAATATATCCTTTTTTCTGTTGGAATTTGATATTAGTTCCACTTCAATGTTTTTAAATTTTTACATCTTGCTTTACTGTTTGGTCACAAGGAGCCTATTCATAACATTAAACTTTAAGTTTTTAATGAGTAAAGAATTGTGCTTTCATTACATATAACAATTAAAAAATAAAATTTGTAAATCTAAATGTGATGGTCTCAAGCATTTTAAAGCCTACAATACATGTTGGTCGAGCTTAGGCCAATGCAAGCGTAGGCAAATTAATACAAGGCAAATGCAACTGCCTACATGTTTGGCAAGTTTATTGAAAACCAATACAAATAGCCAATGTAGACGAATTTTAAGGAGATGTTGGGCTCCTTCAGTTTGTATTGTAAATTGAAACAAGATAGATGACTACGTAGAAGTTATTGCAGCTGTTGCTATTTATTTAATGAGCTCTTATAATTATTATGTCAGTGCTTACCGCACTAAAGTTGTGAAGAAGAAAGGACAAACACGCCAACCGCGTAATAGCGCGCTGACAAACATGTGGGCACTTTGGCTGAGTGTGGGCAAGCGCCTTTGATTTGTGACGAAAAACTGACAGCGCTCCGAAGTGCAGCAAGTGGTCGCGAGCGACCGCAAGTTATGGCAAACTATGCAAAATAAGTTCTATACACATTGGCGTTTGACTTCCTCAGCTAACTAGGCGAGCGACACCGAGCGATGGCAAGACAACGCAAATATACTGTCTACACGTTGTATTGGCGTTCACTCGGCGACGCTCGACCAACATGTATTGCAGGCTTAATGTATTTACTTATTACTTCTGCTGTAACTTGGTAATTAGTCAAGTACCTATCCTGTTGTTTCTAGAACTTGTTGTTGATGTTACTTTGTAATATCATTTCAAAATCAAATTATTTAATTCAAGTAGGCTACAGGCACTTTTGAATTGTCAAAAGATAAAAAAATAAATTGTACAAAATTATGGAACCACAGTCCCAGTCACAAGACATAATAACTGTGAAAGTACTGTAGGTGCCCATTCCAAAGCATAGATCTCTATGGAGACTAAAGTCAAGATGCAACATTTCTAATCAACCAGACCAGTAGAAGTTAATTACATCACCTTAACAAATTTAGTAATATCTAAGAAAAGGAACAGAATACAGAAGAACAATTGCTTTTGCCAATCTGTTTAGAAACTATAATGCTAGAAACAACCACAGATATACATTTTTAAGTAGACCCCAGTTTTACAATAAATATTTGAACTAGTTTATACAAATACTGGCAAGTTTCGGTTCCTGTAGTTAACTACTATAACTTTTTTGAACTTTTTGTCCCACTGCTGGGCAAATGTCTCCCCTACAATCTTCTGTTCCTTCCTATTTTTAGTTTTCTCTGGCCAATCTCGCACCCACCCACCCACTGCCTTACACTAGTATCAGAGAGATACTAATTCCTGGATAGAACATTAAGGCCGAGATAAAAAGTCGTTATGAATGTACTATTTACATTTCAAATGATTTACTGTTTTAGTAAATCATTTGAAATGTTTTAAGCTAAACACAACATAATTAAAAACTGTTATATCAAATAAAATTACTAACAATAATCTATATTTTAAACATTAACAGAAACTATATTTAGCGCCATTTTGATTTTGCAAGTCTGGAGCGGTATGATTGCTGACACAGTTTTTTTAGGATACTTAATAGGTCTATTTGATTCTTCCTGTGATGCAGGGCTGCCTTTAACACTAGCCAACAAAGTGGCAAAGCATTCACATAGAATGTGGCGACAAAACCAGTCCCTTGAATGCAGTGTTGAGGAAATTTGATGACCTTTTATAGTTAATTGTTAGTGTAATTTAAATACCCAAAAATTAGTTGTTTTTATAGCAGTTTTACTTTATTCTATTCAGTCTTTGATTGAGTAAAACCTAAAAGTCATAGATACACTTGGTTAAATTTTTATGATGGTGCCATTGTATAGTTTCTACACAAACTATAGTACCTATGTAAACAAATATGTATCACATAAATACTTTCTGTACTAAAAAGACTAACCCTTCGTCCTACATAGCTTGTTGCTGCATCACATTAAGATGTGTCTTTGCAAGTGGCGCAAGGTCGTAAAAACGAAGCGGTAAGCATGTAGACTTGAAACTTTCTTCACTGTTACTTGAAGAGCAATGAAGAAAGTGTAGCAGGACTATTTGTAGTTAGTACTTTCTTTTTGATCAGTGTGTTGACGAGTAAAATTGCAGAAGCAAGTTTTGTTGATTATGTGCAGCAACAGATTCTGATGCTAGGCTGCTGCCATTACTTGGTGTTATTTGTTGAAGCATGAAAAGCATTTTGTGGCAGCATGAAAATCTATATTATAAAAGCAAAAGGTCACTCACTCATAGGACACGAAATCTAGGAAACTACCAGTGCTAGGGGTTTAAAATGTTGTATAGGGGTTCTTTTTAGGACGTAGGTGCTCGCTAAGAAGGGATTTTGCAAAATTCCACTCCTAAGGGGTTGTTGTTGGGGTTGATAGGTTGTATGAAACTTAGTTACTACAAGTACTAGAAGTTTCAAATTTTGCATGCGGGTTCTTTTTAGGACACTGAGACGGGGTTTTATGAAATTCGACCCCTAAGGGGTTGTATTTGATGTTGATAGTTTGTATGAAACTTTCGTTACTAGAAGTGCTAGGAGTCTCAAATTTTGCATGGGGTTTATTTTTAGGACTTAGATGCTCACTATGACGGGGTGATTCGAAATTCGAACCCTAAGGGGTTGTTTTTGATGTTTCTGAGGGGATTCTTTCAGGACGTAGGTGCTCACTAAGACGGGATTTTGTTAAATTTCACTTCTAAAGGGTTGTTTTTGGGGTTGATAGTTTGTATGAAACTTTGTTATTACAAGTACTAGGAATTTAAATGTTGCATTAGGGTTCTTATTATGATGTAGTGCTACTTAAGACGAGAAATTGCGATATTCGACCCTTAAGGGGTTGTTTTTGGAGTTAAAAGTTTGTTTGAAACTGTTACTACAAGAACTAGGAGTATCAAAAGCTTGGTGGTACTTTTAAAGACGTACGTACTACTTAAGACGGCATTTTGCCTAATTCGACCCCTAAAAGGCTGTTTTAGTGTTGTAAGTTAGGTGTCTCAAATTTTGAATAAGTAATGGTTTCTTTTAGGAATTAATTACTCACTAGGGCGAGATTTTTCGAGATTTGACCGCTAAGGGGTTGTTTTTGGTGTTTATGTATTTATTCATTTAGGATCTCCAACAAAAGATATACACAGATCGTTGACACAGAATAACAAAAAGTAGTTAGTAGGTGTACTCCTTCACTTACAGGAGACCACAGCATGCTATATAAGATTGACAACTAAGCTAACAAAAATAAAAATATAATTTTTTGACAATCTACTGATTGTAAAAAATGATTGAATGTTACTCGGATCTGATGTGGTTATTGTCATATTAAATATTCGAGACTTGTCTCTGGGGTGACAATGCACCTGTGTTGCCTAGTTCAATTTTATAGCAGTCAACATTTGTCGGAGGCGGTGACCACATTCGCGTTCCTACTGGTTCTTACTATCAGCCGAGCTATTGCCGTCTTGTTCGCCATCATCATCTGTTTAGCCTTTTTAACTGTGTTGGGGTTTCCTTCCAGAGGAACTGGATGCAGCTCAATACCAGTATATCAGGAGAAACTAAGGCTCTTGTTTGCCAGCTAATTTGGAAACAGATTATTTTATTTGATTATTTAATATTTATTTTATATTACTAATTCAGTATTCTTTCTCAATAGAACAGTCAGACTAATAACGGTTTTGTTGCTTTAGTATCACCTTGAAGGAAGTGAAGGGGTTTCTGCCTAAGATAAACTGCAAGATATCAACTAACAAGCTGAGGGATTTATTTCAAGAGGTTGACACAGACAAAAGAGGAGAAATAGGCTTTGATGACTTCTCGTGTCTGTACCAAAAACTGATCTTTGATGAGAATGTGAGTCATACTTTTATATTTAGCAGTTTTTTACTGTCTACTATGTCCTAGGCCACCTCTTGACAGCCTGGAACATATTACCATAAGACTTTTGTTTTATTAATGTGTTAGAAATTTAAAATATAATAACTATAAGTATACATATAATATTGATAATGGCAAGAGTAGATGTTTGAAATATCCATAGAAAATTCAGTTTTTTTAAAAATAAATAATTAAATTAAAATAAATATTTAAACGTTTTCGTAAGGGAGCCCCTTACAAAAACGTTTAATTTTTTTGCCGTTTATTTAGATAATGGTTGAGAACCATTCGTGCGCGAGTCCGCCTCGCACTTGGCCGGTTTTATTTTACATCACTGACTCGTATTTAACTTTCGTCAATCTATGAGGGCTTTCGGCCATCAGGAAGCGTGGTGATGAATACTCGTGCCTTAACTTCATGAGAAGAGTTTTTTTTTCTGCAGTTATAGGCTGGTTATATATCTCAACCATAAATATTTTTTGTACTATGCAGAATGTCCACGATATCTTCGACAAGTACTCTTTGTACTGCAAGAACGGGTCAACCATCACATTGCGGGAGTTCCAAAGTTTCCTGCGTGTGGAACAGCATGACAGGCTGGGAGATGACGAGGCCGTTGCTTCGCAGTTCATACGGGATTACCTGCGCGATCCACAGAGGGATACTTACGAACCGTATTTTACATTACACGAGGTATTCATACCAATAAATCACGTCTATTACGTTACGTGTATTTTATTACGATTTGCCAAAGAAGTATTTGCTACTGGAACTACTTTTTTTCTTCAAATATTAGTTGCTTAGCTCAACATAGGTAAAAAATACAAGCTGCTATATTATACTTTTCTTACAGTTTGTTGAGATGCTGTTCTCAAAACAAAACACTATCTGGGATAGTAGAAATGACGCCGTGACCCAAGACATGACAAGACCATTGTCTCATTACTGGATATCGTCATCACATAATACGTAAGTGAATTTCAGGTAAATGCTGCAATACGTTCAATACTTATGAATACAAAAATCACCAAATCATTTTTAGGTATCTTACTGGCGACCAATTTTCGAGCGAGTCATCTTTGGAAGCTTACGTTCGATGCCTTAGGGCGGGATGTCGCTGCATTGAACTGGACTGCTGGGATGGACCGGATGGTTCTCCTTTTATCTACCACGGCCACACACTGACCACCAAAATAAAATTCATGGATGTGCTTAGAACCATCAAAGAACATGCTTTCATTACGTCCGACTATCCTCTGATACTGTCTATTGAAGATAACTGCACATTACCGCAGCAACGCCGCATGGCGACCGCTTTCCAAGAAGTATTCGGAGAAATGCTGGTGACTCAGCCATATGATAAAACCGAGACATGTTTACCCTCGCCTGAAAACCTGCGCAGAAAGATTATACTGAAACACAAGAAGTTACCAGATGGCGTTGAGGATAGTTCGTTTGCAGTTCTACAAGAAGAAGGAAAAGATCTTGATTTGCGGAACTCTATAAAAAACGGAATTCTATTACTTGAAGACCCCGTGGATAAGGAATGGAATCCTCACGCCTTTGTGTTGACGGAGAGTAAACTTTATTACACGGAGCACTACAGTTCGCAGACTGAGGCGGATGCCGAGAGCGATGGGGAGGCCGAAACGGAGGCTCCCGTGGTGCCTCAGGATGAGTTGCACTTCGGCGAGTGCTGGTTCCACGGCAAGCTCGCCGGAAACCGACAGGAGGCCGAAGAACTTCTCAAGAGTCACGCTCATCTCGGTGACGGTACTTTCCTCGTTCGGGAAAGCGTCACTTTTGTAGGGGATTACTGTTTGTCTTTTTGGCGGCAGGGTAAAGTAAACCACTGCCGCATTAAACTGAAGCAAGATCGAGGCATCATCAAGTATTACCTGATCGACACAGTATGCTTTGACAGTCTCTACAGCCTGATCACACACTACAGGCAGCATCCATTGCGGAGTCAGGTGAGAGAGCTTTGTTTTATAATGTAGAATGCCATGTTTCATCAAGATGTTATGTACAGTTTACATATACAACAAAGCCTATGTTTTCTAGGAATTCCTGATCACGCTAAAAGAACCAGTACCCCAGCCGAACAAACATGAAGACAAAGAGTGGTTCCATCCCTTCTGCACGCGCGTCCAAGCCGAAGAGTTGCTGCGTAAAGCCAACACTGACGGCGCTTTCCTGGTGCGACCCAGCGACAAAGATCACTCTTCTTTTGCTATAAGTTTCAGGTATTGTAAACCTTCCACGTAAAAATTTATAGGCAGTATATATGTTCGGGGCCAATTTGCAGCTTTTAGTAAGATTAAAATGTAAGTAATACTATTTTATTCCTGTTTATGCCCTGCATATAATAATATGGGATGTTAAATCAGGAACGGCCAGGCTCAGTTGCTGGGAGTTGGAGGATCCTTTCTGCCTGCCTTCTCCGCCGTGATTATACTTTGAAACAGAAGGATAGAAGTCAGCGATTTGATTGCTATAATGATGAAGAGATTTTACAGGAAACTGGGAGGCCTAAGTTAGTGTTTAGACATTATTTCAGGGCTTGTGGACGACGAGTAATGTTTGGCTCGCCTCTCCGACTATGTACCAAGCCCGGGTTGACGACTCTTAGTACTCTGGCTTTCAAAGACCTGTCAACGAAATGACGGGGCCTCCATAGGACCAAAAACCTGCCGTGTTCCCCAAACTGTCTCAGCAGAATACCGTAGCCTTGAAACAAAAAAGGCAACTGAGGGGACAGTGTGCACTTTTATACAAAATGCGTTTTTGAACTGTCTTTTCCCACTTTGTTTTAAAACTGATCTAGTTACTAGCACGGCTTTTTTTTAAACGATGCCTCGCCCTAGGCATTTTTCCTGGTGCATTTACAAACATTTAAACACAGAGACACAAACAGGCAGACCTAAAACATCTACTTGCGGGTCATACAAATATTTTCTCCTTTCGGGAATCGAGCGCACATCACACAGCGCATCAGTCAATCGTTTAGCCACTGCGCCAACCTTGACTTCACTTTAGAACATTCATAATCACAAGATTAAAGAAATACTGGCGTTAAGAATCTCACGGGTGATACAAAGATTATAAAACGAGACTCTCTCCAGACCAATCACTGCAATCAAATATTTTGCTTTCCGGCCCCTCGGCGGCTCTCAAGTACCTAGAACAAATAGGAAAATTGATGTGTATGAATTGAAAAATGCGTTTAAATTGCTGTTGTCTAGTGCATCTATCATGTTATTTATTTGATTATCTTGGCCCTCGTAGAAGTAACTGCATATTTGCATCGGTTGCCACCGAGAAGGTTCTAGTGAATCTTGAAGTCATGTCTATACTAATAATAATAATATAATAAAGTGGCAAAGTTTGTAGGTTTGTTTGTAGAAAGCGCTCAGTTTTGAGCAAACAAGTCTACTCCAGATTTAGAGTGAATCATTCCAATTTTATTTTCGTTACGATATTCGATTCGGCGATATCTGATCCTACATTGCAAGAATAAATTCCGGTGGGTGATTTAATGTGTTTGGCATACTATTCGGTTTACATTTGAGTATTTTTTTAAATGTTAGAACAGAACTTATTTAGAGACTTTATATTATAAGCTTAAAACGAAATTAACAATAGTTTCTTAATTAATTTTAGTAATGTATTTTATAATTTTTAATAATTTCGAAGTGGCGCTGGACAAGATAACATGGAAAAACTTGGGGGGGGGGCCTTTGCCCAGCAGTGGGACAGTGTAGGCTGAAGAAAAAAAAATGTATAAGTATCATTACTAAATCTATTTTTAACCGACTTCAAAAAAAGGAGGAGGTTTTCAATTCGTCGGAATCTTTCTTTTTTTATGTATGTTCCCCGATTTCTCGAAGACGCCTGGACCGATTTGGAAAATTTTTCTTTTGTTTGAAAGGGTATACTTCCCAAGTGGTCCCATGAGCATCAAGTCAGGATCTGATGATGGGATCCCAGGGAAATCGAGGGCAACCTTCAAATTTTATAGGCACATAATACCATTTTCATATTATATTTTATAAAGCTGTTCAAGTATTTGCATCTGATAATCATCATCTCATGTGGATGAGCTGATGATGGAAGGTACAACTCCTCTAGTAAGAAGTCGGCATCGACTGATTTACTAAATTATGTTTGTGTTCGCATATCTCCGGAACTACAATCCGATTCAAGTAATTCTTTTTATGCTGTACTAGGTATCAATCAACTTAAAGAATACTGCAAGTTTCATCAAAATCGGTTCAGTAGGTAGTTTCTGAGATAGGGAAGGAATGAAAGAGATGTTAACAATGTTATTACCGGTGCTACGGATTACAAAATTCTAGATAGATGAGAATATTAGATGTATTTGACAAGAATTTTGGTTGAATATTCAAACTAAAAAGAGTAAAATAAAATCTCATTTTTTTTTTAATGTAACCGCCTTCAAAAACAACCACAAAAAAGGGTAAAATAACCTACAAAACTTTTCTTTCGGAAGTCGGTGGCAAAAAACAATGAAATTAGGTAATAAAAAAAACACTGATTTCTGAAATAAAAGTTTTGTAGGTTATTTTACCCTTTTTGTGGTTGTTTTTGAAGGCGGTAAAGGCGGTTACATTAAAAAAAAAAAGTTTTTTAGGTTATTAAATATTGACTTGGTCGGATTTGATAAAAGATTGTAATGTGATGATTGTCAACTGTTCTCGTTGCATGTTGTACTGATATAAAGGTCACCGATATTTCCCGTAATTTTGTATCATTATAAATGTATTAGGCACATGATCAACGTGTTCTCGCGTACGGTCGCGGGCTAAAAATGATGACCACGTTAAGGTAACGTCAAGCAACGGAAACAGACTTCGTTTTGAATAGCTTTCATTCATTCCCGAGTCAAAAATCGGGATGATAAGTTTGGCCGCGATGTGGATGTGTTTGTTTGTGGCGCCTAGCTTGGGTTAACCGATTTGAATGCGGTTTGTCTATTTGAAAGCAGGACTCCTTCGATGGTTCTTAGATATGTTTTAGCAAAATCAGTTCAACCGTTTCAAAGTTCAAGCTAGTTTGTTCTTTCATCATGTTATTTCGTATCATTTACAATTAATATAAATCTATATTAATTGTAAATGAAAATATAATAAAGATGTAAAATTTCTTCGTATGTAGGGTGTGTAATCTCCGGGAGTAATACGGATACAGCTCTTTTTTTTATAAACTGTAATAACAGTTAATAAAAAAGTAAATTTTCATCGAAAAGTTCATATATCAGTTATTCGTATTCCAATTTCAAATTTTCGATGAAAAAATTAATTACACTCGAGAGCAATGAATCCGGGTCACTTAAAGAATGTTAAAAATCTCGGAAACTAAAAATGATAGGTTAATGCAATAAATTGTATTTAATAGACAATGTAATACTCCTTAAATGAAAGTAAAAAAAATATGAGTCACCATACATTTTATTAACACAAAATTACATAAAGAAAAAAAACTGCTGATCTCTCCTTAAAACAAAAATAGGAAACATGAAATTTTTGAACTTTATTACGATTTTCTTGAATTTTAATACTTCGTATTGCCTCCTCGTGCTTCCATTACTGCGTTTACGCGGTTTGGCATGCTGTACACCAAGTTCCTTATACGATTTTGGGGAATATTCTCCCATTCCTCTGTGAGAGCAATTTTGAGCTCAGGAATCGTGATTGGGGGAGGGTTTCGTTGTTTTACGCATCTGCCTAGCTCGTCCCAAGCATGCTCGATCGGGTTGATATCCGGGCTGCGCGCTGGCCACTCCATACGAGTAATGTTCATCTCTAGAAGGTAGTCATTCACAATCCTACCTGTATGAGGTCGGGCATTGTCATGCATAAATATAGCATCCTCACCTAAATTGACCATAAATGGACCAACGTGATCATTGAGGATTTCTTCCACATATCTTATGCTAGTTAAAGAGCCGTTTTCTATGATCACCAGCTCTGTGCGACTTTCAGAAGAAATTCCGGCCCACACAAGTACAGACCCACCACCGTAGGCTACTTTTTCTTCGATGCATGCTTGCTTGAATCTTTCCCCTGGTCTTCGATACACTCTGTGTCTTCCATCGTGCTTGTAGAGCATAAATTTTGATTCGTCGGAGAACATAACTTTTGACCAATCTTCAATACTCCAATTTACGTGGCTCTGGGCATATCTTAGTCTTGAAATACGATGCCCACGCTCCAGTTTAGGGCCGTTTGCAGGTCTAAGGGGTTTTAAGTTAGATTCAGCAAGCCGACGTCTTACTGTCCATGCACTTGGGTTACTTCCTCCGAGGCGTCGAAACTAATTGGTGAGTTCAGTTCCTGTGAGAAAGCGATTTCGAAGCATGGTGTTCACCAAGTATCGGTCTTCTCGTGCTGTGGTACACCTGGTTCTGCCCGTTCCTGGTCTGCGTAGGTTAGAACCAGTTTCTTCGTAACGTCGCGTCGGAGAACTCTTTGTACTGTTGACAGCGACACACCGACAGTCCTGGCTGTATCGCGCTGACTCCGGCCGGTTTCCAGCATTGTAAGTATTCTGGTGCATTCTTCAGGCGTAAGCGACATAATTTCAGCTTGAATAATGAATATAGAGCACTATCAACATGGTTTATGTACCCACATAAATGACAGATTACAAACAAAAGCAAAACCAAATGCTGTAATTTCGTAGTTCCATCTTCGAAAGTGGCCCTTTTTCAAATTTGATTTTTTTATGATATAACTTTACAATAACTAAGAAGTTTTAATACCTTCATTTAAGGAGTATTACATTGTCTATTAAATACAATTTATTGCATTAACCTAGCATTTTTAGTTTCCGAGATTTTTAGGATTCTTTAAGTGACCCGGATTTTTTGCTCTCGAGTGTATTAACGACGTTTTTCAATGTTATGATTAATTGAGAATTAATTTTTACGTTTTTATTTCAATAATTTTCAACCCACGCCACGATTTATTTTAAAAAAAAAATATTTAAAAAAAAATAGGTAACTTATCGGATTTGGATGAAATGTGTAGGTTTATATTATAAGTAGCTGTTCCCCGTGGTGCCACCGGTGCTGCTCGGCTCGTATTGATCGAAGCGTGATTTTATAATTATAGCCTATAGCTTTCCTTGTTTAATTAATACACTATCCAAGACAAAAAAATTAATCAATTCGAACCAGTAGTTCCCGAGATTAGCGTGCTCAACCAAACAAATAAATTATATTAGTATACATTCAAGTGTATCATGGGAAGCGAGAACACTGCGCAATAGCTTTTATATTTGATCAATATAAATGCCACGCATTTGATTGGTGTTTTATTTTAGTTTGCTTTTTAACACTTGGGTGCTAAAATAGTGCATTGAATTTTAGAGATTACAGTTCTTATTGATAAGAAGATGCTAGCCTAACTGGACATGCCTTATTTTATTTTGAGGTAAAATCATCAAATGAGTCCTCGGACCCAGGGCATGGCCGGAGGGACTCTCAGACTTGTACTGACTAAAATCCACGGTGTCTTTTAATAGCTTTTTACGTTCCGGGGTCACAGTAATTCGTTAGTCCCGCCACCCCGGCAGGCTATGGCCCTCTAAGGGGGGCCCCGTCATTGTGCTGACACTCTTTGAGGCGCGAATATAAAGGGTGGAATTTTGTAATGCCACCTGGAGGAAAAGTATTCTTAATACTGCAGATAGAAAATTTTACTCAAAGGAAACATTCCTGTATTTTTGAATAGAAGGCAAACTGCATACAAAGATTTTCGAAAATTCTCTTCTCCCACACCCGGGAATCGAACCGGCTAAAATCTGAAAAAATTATACCCTGTACTTTTATCGCATCGATCGTTAGGGTCAATTATAAGGATGAAATCTCTGTAACAAACATGATAGATGAAATGAAAGGAAAACCAGGAAATCTGAAGTTACAAATTCAATGAGTCAAGTTAAAGCTCTTTAACTAACATCCATCTTTTGTAATGCAGACTCCTTTGTGACATACTCGTAGCTCTGCGTGTATGAGGTAATTTAAATATGGAATGTTAGATTAAAATTGAAATCTTATGCGAATGACAACGAGTTGAGAGTTGAAGTTCAGAATACGATTTATAATATTCACCACAACACTTTATTAAAGGTTACTGGAAATGAATTCGTTAAAAGAATAAAGTGTATCCAAGAGATGTAATTTAAGATTTCCTGGTTTTCCTTTCATTTAATTTATCATGTTTGTTAGAGAGATTTCATCCTTATGATTGACCCTAACGATCGATGCAATAAAAGTACAGGGTATAATTTTTTCAGATTTTAGCCGGTTCGATTGCCGGGTGTGGGAGAAGAGAATTTTCGAAAATCTTTGAATGCAGTTTGCTTTCTATTCAAAAATAAAGGAATGTTTCCTTTTTTTTTTTTTTTTTAGCGTGGTAAAATCATCAAATGAGTCCTCCAACCCCGGGCAGGGCGGGAGGGACTGTCAGACTTCTACTGACTAAAATCCACGGTGTCCTTCATAGCCTGTTAAGTTCCGGGGTTACGGTAAGGGAATAATCCCGCGACCCCGGCAGGCTTTGGCCCTCTGAGAGGGGGGCCCCGTCATTATGCTGACGCTCTTTGAGGCGCGCGTGGGACACAACGCGCCGTCGACCCGGGCATGGTCCTTGGTCGGGCAGCGAGTTGCCCTTTACTCGCTGCCCGCATGCCCGCGCCTACGGTGGCCGGAGATCATCAAGCGACGTCCGTCGCCGTGGGCGCCTACCACTGCGGCTGGGGCGGAGGGAGGACGCTGTCCTCTCTCGCTCGCGGCCTGCCTCCTCCTTTACGAGCATTACTGCCTCGCAGAAGGAGCTGACCGCTTCCCACTCCGTCTCGCCCCGCAGCATGGCCGCAACCAATGCCGGGCGCGAGAGGTCTCCGCCTATCGCAGCCGTGAGGACACGTCGGTGCTCCGCCCAAGCTGGGCAGTCTTGCACCGTATGCTCCACCGTGTCCTCCGGGCGATCTTCGCAGTGGTGACACCCAGGCGTCTCCTCCTTTCGCATCAGACACAGGTACCTCCCGAAACTTCCGTGTCCGGTGAGGACCTGCGTCAAGCGGTAGGTCAGGACGCCATGACTTCTCTCCAGCCACTCCTCAAAGAGGGGTCTTACCGCCGCAATTGCGGCGTGCCCGAAGGAATGTTTCCTTTGAGTAAAATTTTCTATCTGCAGTATTAAGAGTACTTTCCCTCCAGGTGGCATTACAAAATTCCACCCTGGATATTGGTTTGTAGTTGTACATGTATACAAACCTTGTCCTTATAAAGTGATTGATGACATGACAGACAGAATCCACCGTGTTGCTTCAATTGTCCTTTAGTCCCGCAACCCCGGTATTTGGTCTTAAGGGAGCCCCGTCACTTTACTGGCAGGTCCTTAATGACCGCATGAAAAACTACGAGACGTAGACATATGGGTAAGGTCCTTTATCGGGCGGCGAGTAATGGGTAGCCCGCGCCTAGGGTGGCCGGTAATCGCAACTCGGTGTCCGACGATTATATTATTATATTTCGAAATTGCTTTTGGATAGGTTCAAGATGTTCATAAAAGAGTGAGTAATTTTTTTTTGATGCTCATTCTTTTATGTTGTAAATATGACTACAGGACCGAGAAAGAGATCAAACATTGCCGCATCAAGCTAGAAGGCAGATTGTACACCATCGGCACGGTTCGCTTCGAGAGCTTGGTTGAGCTGGTCAGCTACTACGAGAAGAACCCATTGTACAAGAAGGTTAAGCTATGGTTCCCCATCAGCGAAGACATTGTGAGACGTATCATTGCTGTAAGTATACCATTATTATTTCTATCGATTGAAGACTCCTGCCAATGAACAAGATTTTTAGAGAATTCCAAAAAGGTTCTGACAGACAACTTTTGAGCTTGGAATGATGTCATAATGCAGTACGGAATTTCAGTAGTAATGGACGCCATCAACGATGCGGCCCGCTAACATGTGCGTTGGCCTTTAGTACTTTGTCATAGTACTTTTGTATATTATGTGTTATTCTTTAGAAAACATCTTCAGTATTATGAGGCTTACTAATGCTGGAAATAAATAATTAATCGATCTCGGTTTCAATCTTCGGTTCGATCTTTGTCTGCAAGTAATCAACGATCGAATTTGCCTATGCGAATCTTTAACAGGTCAATTTTTTTTAAATAAACATTACCAAAATTTTTAGCATCTGAAGCCAAACTAGGAGGAACCTGTATTTCGGCTAACTGCGCCAATCCCTTCAAGTTTAGTAAGATTTTAGTTCTTAAAGCTAGCATTTTACAAAAATAAAAATGAATACTAATTCTAATTGTAATATAAATCAGAATCAGCTGTCAAAATAATATGGATTGAGATTGAATATTAATTTCTGGCGTTAAACGTTCAAGATTTAATTTATTATTTCGTTCAGGAACCGGATGACAACTCGGTGTACGGGACTCCTGGTTACATGGATCCAACGGCCTTCACTTCTAAGGTACATTTCTTTTACTTTATTGAGAAAAATAATTTCTGTACTTAATTTGACCATAATATAACATTGCATATGAGTAACTAAATCATCTCTATTCATTGTCCTTTCGAAGTGAATATCACTGACTTAGATTAGGTAACAAAGTTTCACCTCTGATAATTGCGCAATGTCCCGTACATTATGCATATTTAACATTTCCTATAATCAGTTTTTCCATATTCTTTACATTTCTAAGTTTTTTTACGAACACAAGAAAAAATATATAAACAGTAGTGTCCCACCGGTATCGGGAACAGGGTTCAAGCTACCGGCAGTCAGGGCTCCAGAGAAAGGAACCTCCTAACAATGCGCGCCACTTAAAATAATTATTATTGTTCGCAATCGCTTCCAAATATAGGACAGCGAGAAGAAAAGGGTAACTTCTTCTTTCTTTATCATTAAAATGGCATGACTAATGTTGTAATACCCAAAGACGAACTAAATAAATGTGCAACTCTTTGGATAAATTAGTCGCACGACTTCAATCATGCTTTGTTGCTTTCAATTGACTACTAAAGATGGTCACACATATCAGCACCGTACGCGCTGCACGCGCGCGACTATGAAGTCATCAGCATCAGCATCTTTCCCCAAGCCTAGCGCACTCCGCGGTGTAGCCCCGTCCACGGTGCGCCCGCGTGTGTTTTAGTATGAAACTGCAAGCACACGCGGGCGCGCTGTGGACGGGTTTCTCAGTCGGCTGCCGCCCGCTTCGCACGCGCTCCGTGCATACTTTTACTTATTCTCTCAAGCAAAGATTTTACATTTGTTTGTTTTTAGGAAGTGACGCTTCTGTACGTAGTAATATTGAGTATTCTGTGCCTCGCTTCAAAATTCGGATGCTTTTAACGTTTTCCGAAATAGCGTAGCAATCAGCGCGTGCGAGGTAATGAAGACCATACACGTTAGGATTTGCATGATGGTTTTAACTGTGCATGCATAACCGGTAACGGCACGGTTTTAACACATCACACTCGCTAGGGCTTGCCTGTCGGTTATGCATGCAAGGGCAACCATCATGCAAACCCTAACGTGTCCATTACATATGATTTCAACAAAAATGCGGCGCGCACGGTGCGTGCGACCACCTTTAAACACTTTTCAAGTTGTCTAAGAATGATTTAATCATTTGACTCATTTTATCTTTCAGTGTGCTATTTCATACTGTATAATACTGTCATTTTCTCTCGCGCATGTCATTGACTTGTATTAAGCGCATTTCACACAGAGAGCGGGCGCGGGTCGGGGCGGGAGTACGGCGGGTCTAGTTCTTTGTATTTAAATGGAAGACTTCACACTGAAAGCGTGCGCGGGTCGGGCGCGGGGCGGGTCGTGCCCGTACACCGAAACGCGCCCGACCCGCGCCCGCTCTCTGTGTGAAATGCGCTTTAATGTTGCATTCTTCTTTCTTGGTGTTTACTCTAAGCTTTTACTTTTCCTTACATAGATTCAGGAGGTGGAAAGGATTGTGGATCGATAAAAAAAGGTTAACCTGTGCATGTTTGTTTTAAATAGATCTGTAGGTAGATGTAATGATACTGTAGTTTTATTTAAATAATATTATATAGTAAAACATGATTATAAACATACGAGATAATTTTAATGATATGTCCTTTGTATTTTAGTTAGAATTTCATACAGGGTGACTTTTTTACCACCGTCCAAAATTTTTCTAGGCATTAGGTATCAATCACTAAACCTATTTTTGAAAAAAAATCGATACGATATATTGTCATATTAAATAATTTTCTCGACCGCTCTGTGTGGTCAGTGTGGTCACTAAGCTAAACTTTAATAATATACACTTTCCGATGCATGAAACGGACAGAGCGCACCCCGCTCACCCCCCGCCCCGCCCCGCTACACCTGAGCGACACATCACAGCGCGGTGTCCAGATTCATCAACTTTTTATAGATAACATTGAGACGTGTTATCTCGATATTTTTGTATTGAGTGATACAAAAAGAAAAAACACGTATTCAATGATTTTCGCCAAAGATTAATATATTAAAGTTTGGATGGTGACTAAAAAATCACCCTGTATATTTCAATTTCGATTTGCTATTTGAAAAGCATAAGTGGTTTGGTAGTTCTTTTTAGCTCTTCGTTCGATTACGTACACAAACGTTTCAATTTCTATTAAATTATTATACCTGGCAGCTTACCACGAGCTCTTAACGCGATCCAGTTTCGGCTGTGGGAAAGAGACCGAGCTATACAAGTCCTCTAGCCCCATCTCTTTCCCACAGCCTAAAGACTCACGCTTTAAGAGTTTATGGTAGGCCACCTGTTTCCAGGGTTCCATCTATATCTGTACCAAAATTCATAAAAATTGGTCCAGGCTTGCTTTAGCACTCATAAGCTTCTGCCCGCGGTTTCTCCCGCTGCTCAATGTTTTATATATAGCCAATAGCCTTCCTCAATAAATAGACTATTCAACATAAACATATTTTTTCTTTCAGAACCAATAGTTCTAGAGATTAGCGCGTTCAACCAAACTAACTCTTCAGCTTTATAAAACATAGCTAGTAGCTTTCTAATGGTGAAAGAATTTTTAAAATCGTTCCATTAGTTTTTGAGTTTATCCATTACAAACAAACAAATTTTTCCTCTTTATAATATTAGTGTAGAAGTATAGATTAGAATACTTGCCGGTCGGTGTAAACGTAATTTAGTAATTATTCATTCACCCTACCAAGTAGGGTGTTCATTATTCCGTTCTTTTTAAAATAAAAGTCTAATAGGAATTGTTACAATCAGGTGACGGTGAAAGCTCTGTACGACTACCGCGCACGGCAGGACGATGAGCTGTCGTTCTGCAAGCAGGCCATCATCACTAATGTGGACAAACCTGATGAGGGATGGTGGCGCGGCGACTACGGCGGCAAGAAACACCACTGGTTCCCAGCTAACTACGTCCAGGAAATTGAGGTTCCGCACATATCTGATGTCCCTGTTAGTATGCTTGGTTATTTTTTTTTTATTATTGATCCCTATTAAGAAAAACAAAACAAGTAGTGATGAACCAGGTTTGCCTCGAAAATAGTGTCAGGTACTTACGAGATTGTGATGGAAATACCTGAGAAAGCTGAAGTTGAATTAAGTTTACTTCTTTCAACTGCGTTTGGAAGCATTGAGACAGGATTGAGAGGGAAAGCTTGGCCTGAATGGGAGAACACCCTTCAAACAATAGTTTTCAACCGCAATGCATTACATTGTGGTAGATTGGAATTATTTTATCTAATTGATAAAGATGGATTAAGTTTATTTTTTTACTTTTAGTTTAAATTCTTTTTGTGGTTGAGTTGCGGTTTTATTATTTATCTTTTAAATTTTATATTCAGCTAATTATTATTATTTCTTGCTATAGGGTCTTGAGAACGAATCCGCAGCTTTGGGCGCTCTGCAGAAGGGCTGTATTGACGTGTTGGGCGCAGTAGTAGAACTGGTGGTGGGCGAGGAGGGCGGCGCGGCGCGCTGGCTCGTGCGCGTGCAGAGCCCCACCATGTGCCAGCCCTTCGACATGGCCGCGCCCACCCGCGAGATCGCGCTCGAGTGGCTCTCCGCCATCAAGGAAGCCGCCTACAGCGCCAGCGCTCGCTCTCTCCAACACCGCAAAATGGAACGCACATGGCGCATTGCCAAAGAAATGTCCGACTTGATCGTCTACTGCCGCTCCGTCACCTTCAACCAAGAGCGTATCCGCAACAAGGGATTCATATACAACGAGATGTCCTCCTTCCCCGAAACTAAAGCCGAGCGGCTAATGTGCCAACAGGAGACTGCCTTCTTCATGAAGTATCACACTAAACAACTGAGTCGCATCTACCCCAAAGGACAGAGGATCGATTCTTCCAACTACAACCCAGTTCCTTTCTGGAACGCGGGCTCTCAAATGGTTGCTCTGAACTACCAAACTCCGGATAAGCCGATGCAAATTAACATGGGGAAGTTTAAGGAAAATGGCGGATGTGGATACGTGTTAAAGCCTGATTTCATGTTTGACGAAGCGTACAATCCATATGTCAAGAAGAGCATCGAGAAGAAAGTGAAACCGATGATAGTGATGCTGCGTATGATCGGGGCCAGGCACCTCGTCAAGATGGGACGCGGAACCACCAGTCCCTCGGTGGAAGTCGAGATTATTGGAGCTGATTATGATACGGGCACCAAGCTCGTCACCAAGACCGTAGGTCAGTACCAAACATTTCTAAATGACTTGTTCAATAATATAAAATAATAATAACGATTTATCTTTGTACGCGCTGCTGAATGTGGAGCACACAACTTGAGATTTAGATAGGAAAAAATCACTGCTAGTCAAAGAATATTTGTTTATTAAATACTTCACTACCAAGTAACTAATGCTATGTTGATGTAGCGAGTACCGCTGTTTATGAGTGCTGAACGTGTACTGGCGAATGAATGCGCACGTGCTCTGTACGATACAATATACATGACTCATACAATCTTTTTCGAATGTAGTCAATAGTTAACATTTTTATTTTATTAATTTGACAGCTGACAACGGTCTGAACCCAGTCTGGAACGACATTTGCGAGTTCGAGGTGGCGAGCCCGGACCTGGCTCTCATCCGCTTCCTCGTCCAAGACGAAGACATGTTCGGAGACAGGAACTTCATCGGCCAAGCCGTGTTCCCGCTCACCTGCCTGCGCTCCGGCTACAGAAGCGTGCCGCTGACTAACGCGTACTCTGAGGAACTAGAGCTGTCCTCACTGATGGTTCATATATCCTTTATCACAAACAAGTAGATTAATTAGTAAATAACTACTAACCTAACCAAAAAACAAAATGACGAGGACGAATTGGAGAGGCAAATTTTAATTTGTATATTATACCATCTTCATATTATATTTAAAAACAAATCTATTCTTTATATTATGAACATGTTATTATATCTATGTATACTTAGGTCATAGTCGGAACTGTTCATCAGTCAATAATACTTTTGACAGAATAGTGTAAACTATAACTAATATAAAATAAAATCTATTGACTTGTTAGTTTTTTTATAGCTGGATTTTGAACAGAAATATGAAACGAATTTTAACTTAAATAAAGGTTTTGGCTATGAAATGAACTGAGTTGATTTCGACTGATTAACAGATTTGACTGTATTATACTTTGCTCGAATGATAAATGATCTGTAATACTGCAGCTATACTGTAAACTTGTAGTCAAGGTTTCGAGAACCATGCTTATTTATTCGAATATTTATGTTGAATATATTCGGAACTGAAAGAACATTTTGGGCAGCTGCGAAAATGGTATGATTTTAATATTGTGATAGTTGGTGCTTGATATCTGAAACTCGGGATGACCCACTACCCAGTCTAAATGGAATATTGGAAAGCCATGCGTTTATTACATGGCTCAATTTTTAATCTAATGGTCGAAACCCGTTTTCAGCGTTGGAGTGTGAGTGCCTAAAGCATAATTTATTAGAGAAACGAGAGTATACGCAAACATGACCCTTATAACATAAGTGACTGACACTACTACATAGTAGGGTTAGGGCCATGTCGGGGTTTTTGGCCTTCTGCGCTGGCTTTGTCAGGCTCTGTATGTTTTTCTTCCTCTAGAGTCTAGACTAAGCTCTAGAATTACCACAGTTATCTAAGTACGCGAGTAAGATTTGAGAAAGCAAAACCGAAATACAGAAAGCAAAAAAACATTGTGCAAACAAAAAAAAATGTATAATGTCCTGACTTTTTGCAATGTCTAGTTTATTGCCGGGCTTTTTAATTTTGAAATGGTAACCCTATAGGAGAAGTTAAGTATATCATCAGTCATACAACAATTATGACACGTTAAAGGCCAAATGCTTTAGTTTGTTGAATTTTGTCATTTTCAACTATGGGGCTTTTTCAACAAGCAGCCTTTCAATTACAAGGGTCATGTGTTTAAAGTAAAAGAATGACATTTATAAGAGCTTACTAAGACTGATATTCTAGTAAGAAAACTGGAAACAACACAAACGTAAATAAATGATGTGTATGACATGACTATCCATAACACACCAGAAAAAAAAACAATATTATTCAAATAAGAATATATTAATTATAAATTCGCAAGATTAAGTTAAAAACTGTTTAAAATAATCGATGTACAATTTGAAATGTTTCATTATGAAACCCAGATAATATAATATGTAAAATAAAGATAGATTCCTCAACATTTCTGACACTATTTATATTAAACGACTTTGAAACATAAAAATAAATATTTAACCGACTTTAACTTTTATGAATGTTTTAGCATAATATCTGGTATAGTCTTAAAACTGTTACAATCATGTTAATACGTATTTTAGTATTTAAGTGTTTCGATTAGATCTATCAAATTATTGAAATCGTAAATTGCACACAATTTTATGAGAATTGATAGGTACTTACTGTTGCAGTATACTCCATACATAATTATGTATGTTTTATTTCTGTGAAGATTCCAAAGAACAATGCCCACGTTCCATACATTGAAAAACCTGATAATGAAAGTATATGTATAAATACAAGATATAGTAGAAATACTTTCTATAAGTTTAGAAAATAATGTCTTATATTTACTTTGGTGATTTAAACGCCACGAAGTCTGAAAAATATTAATGTTTGTTTTTAGGTTAGGATTTGCCGTCACCAGAAATAAGGAAACCAACGTGTATGAAGTAATCAATAACGCTCGAAGTTTATTCTAAAATAGGAACATTTACCTGACTATGGTCTAAAACATCTTTTTTACTTTGTTAATTCCTTGAAACCAAATGGCCCTAAGTCGATGCTAAGAATCGATGATTGCCACTATAAAATGAGAGTCGATTATTATTATTTAATCTACATCTATAAAACTAATAATTCATTACCTACTGGCTAGCACCACATAATATGCTCAATATGTGGTTAAATACCTACATTGTTGTCACAGTAATCACAGTAACATTACTTTTAATTTAACAATATAATTCAGCTGTGTTATTTTCCTAAATAAATAATTTATTAATGAAAATAACATTCATATATATATAACATTCATAAATAAATAATTTATTTATGAGAATAACACAGCGGTTCATAAATAAGTACTTTCTCAAAAGTACCTACTTACAATACTAACTACATTTTTAGTAGGTACAAAACAATACCTACCCTAGTTAGATAGTTGCTATACCTACCTCCAAATACTGTTGATATAATAAACCAAATCTTGTTGTCAAAAGGGGTCACTTATTTACCAACCTACATACCTGTTGAATGAAACGGGGAAAATTAATAAAACACTTTGTTGCAGTAGAATGTTTTATTTATACTCATTATTTTCATCCAATTTTCTTATAACGTCATGTCAGAAATTCTGCTGGAGCAGATATATGTCTTCGTAAAATAAAAAAGGTACCACACTACCGTCATCACTTCATCAAGTGAGTGCATCATCCAATGTTCATCGACCGACCAAACAATTTCAACATTATTCAACAATCCCGGTTCTGCCAGACATATTATTTTCTATGAAAACATAGACATAATATATTTTTTCCTGACATGTGCCTGGATTTAATTACCACTTCGTCTGAAATAGAAACTCCTCAGGCATCATCAGCACACTCAATATGCATAGCAACACGCTTGCAACTTATCCAGCATACATGGCATATTCGATCAGATGATGATATCTGTGAAAGAAAACATTGAATTAATATCAATTATGTTACTTTTTGTATATATTAATAAAAGAATAGACATCACTGCATACACCTATTATTTTCATGTTAAAAGTATTGGTAAGTATGTACATTATATTTATTTGTGTTTAAAAGGAGTACAGCATAGGTCAATCATTGACTGGTATGATCATTTTTAACCAAAAGAAATATGATAAACAATATATAAACATAAATACCTGAAATAGTGCAATCCTTGTTTGTCTAGCAGCATTTATCTATCTTTGCTCTTCTGAATCAATAACAATAGCATGTCTCTGACGGTTAAATACATACAGACCATACTGCATAATTGTCTACGTGCTGGTTGAGATAACTCGGAAGCTTGAGCACCGTCACAGCTTGTTGATAATTGCTGGTTTATGCTTTTCATGAGGAGTTTATTACAAGGTTCACAATTTACAACGGTATCAGGTATGGTAAGCAAAGGTCATCAGATGAAGAAAGATATCGGGGTCCAGAGACGGTAAATAGGGTCGTTATAAGAAGAAACACCGAAATAGTACAGTACACAACAAGACGCAAGCGCAACAACAACGAAGGATTGCGCCGATGAAAATCACAGAACTGTCATTGTCATCTGTCAAAAAATCCGTTTCACTTGCGCACACTCAATGATACACTGCATGAATAATTTAATTTAATGACAGTATTATTTTTAAATAATTTATTTTATCGCATGACTAATAAAGAAATACTTACTGATAAAATTAAACGTACAATAAACATCAAACTCAGAGACAAAGTGGACGACTCAAGCAGCAAAGTGTAAAATGGAACGTTTTAAAAAAAGGATAGTTTGGATGCGTTCAAAATATGTCAATGCGTTACGTAGAATTAACATAAATAAATGTTAAAAAATCTTTTTTTCCTGCGTTTCTTTTAAAAATGTGATAAGTGAAATAAATATACAATTCAATAAGCTATATTTTAAGATTTATTTCATTTCTATACATAGTCAGGTCAAAAATGAGCATTCTTCTTTTGTATCAGTTTGTAACGAGAGTGAGTTCTAAAGGAGCTTCCTCACCGCGAGCATTCACCTGTAATGTAACGTTACAGATTCAAAAATTTCATCAGTGAGGGAACACAATCCAGCATCACAATGCGCACCTTGTATCAAATCTATACTAAACGTACGCGAATGCTCGTCAGTCAGGGAGATAGCATTATAATGTAATGCTCGAAGTCGAATCTATAATGTTACATTACACGCGAATGCTCCCGGTGAGGGAACGCATAATAAGCGTTTTTATCTTGATACTACATAGTATGAAACAAAGTCGCCTCGTTTTGTCTGTACGATCTTTCAAACTGCACAACGGATTTTAATGCGATTGTCATTTACAGTAGGAAGTTTTTGTATAGTAGAAAAAAAACACGTGATTTCGTCAAAATACCGATTTCCGGGAGCTTTCATGGCGTATGCTGGCTAAAACATAAAAACGAGAAGTTCACAATGACATAATAATATGCCTATTAAATACGGAAGACTCACAGTAACCATTAAACATGACTTATTTTCCCCTATTTAGTTTAAAATCTTCCGAACAAGTGTATTCAATAGCTTGACGAATCAATGTAGATTAAAAATTGCCCGTAATTGAATAAATAGTTTAAATAAAAGATGTCACTAAAATATTATATAAATTAAAACGACGAACTATTAACGACTGAAATATCACTCCGAGCGAAACAAATGGCGCGGGCGCCTGCGTCTAATAGTTAGTCACTTTATGTGTGCGTACACATGCATTGTTTAAAAAGTTTTATTTTTATTTCAGCTTTAAGAGGGGGCCGCGATTGGGGAGTACCCATTATTTAAGCACTGACTTTATATTAACTAATAATATGTTTAAATGTATATTTGAAAATAATAAAAGCCTCAATTTTGTGGCCGTTTATTACTGTAAATGGAAAAGGGCACAAAATACTGGCAACATTGCCACTTGTTATTACGTCCAATAACGTAAAACAGCTCAATAGAGAGTGCTAAATTAGAGAGAAAATTAAATTTTTGGTTTAAGGTAATAATCGTCCAAGTATTAAAATGTCCTGCCCGGGTCGACGGCGCGTTGTGTCCCACGCGCGCCTCAAAGAGCGTCAGCATCAGGGTTGGCATGATTAAAACAAGTTGTTTTAAAACACCTATTTAAAACAGTTTGAAATTAAACAGTGTTTTTTTATTACCCGTTTCAACTATTTTTCAAGGCAGATGAATGCATATAAAATGAAAATAAATTAATATTCAGGAGTCTAAATAGTTTGACATAAAACCTTTTGAGTCTAATGCCATTGTTATGTCATATTTTTAACTTTTATTGGCATTGTAATGAAATAATGCTTAAAATTATTAGAAAGAAAACATCACAAATGTTTTTTTCCATTGATCATTTTTCGTAAAAATTTCATTACCAAAGGGCGAATTTGAAAAGATGTAGTCTAGAAATGAAACATATTTAATTGATTTATACGTATAGACATCAACTTGAAACAAGGTGGAATTAATTTGAAAAAAAAAAACACGTTTAAAACATTTTGAACTGTTTGTTTTATAAATTTGAACCCTGGTCAGCATAATGACGGGGCCCCCTCTCAGAGGGCCAAAGCCTGCCGGGGTCGCGGGACTTATTCCATCACCGTGACCCTGGAACATAAAGGGCTATTGAAGGACACCGCGGATTTTAGTCAGTACGAGTCTGACAGTCCCTCCCGCCCTGTCCGGGGTGGGAGGACTCATTTGATGATTTTACCACGTTAAAAAAAAAGTATTAAAATGTCCACTTGTCAGAATAACAATGTTATATTTCTATTTGGTTAGAATGAAGTTTTGCAAAAATCAACAAGTGTTATAATGTCCAAAAGTCATATTGTACATGGCTCAAGATCCTAGGTTTTGTGGTAAAACGACACCTGGTTTTTTTTTGTAGATAGGTAATAGAACAAATTTCATTATTTTTTATTTCAAAAGCCCTTTACGTTCCAATTTCGTTAAATAATTTAATTTGTTTAAGTAAAATCATTTTCACTTTTTGTCGTATGGACATTTTGTCACCTTTATAACACAACTTTTGACTTTTTTACGTAATGACGTGTTTAATTTAACACTTGGACGAATGTTACCATAATTCAATTTTTTGACTTATTTTATTTACTAGCATTATTGTCCAATAAAAAACTGCATTGGCCACAAAATTAGGTTACTGTCTGCAGGGTTTAACGGAACCTAACCAAACCGAATTTCAGGGTGCCCCCAAAACTAAAATTGTTGCCAAATTGTTATATTCGTGGCTGAGTTAGTCATTTTGTGGCTCGGCACTAATTTCTATCATGACTTTTTATCAGTACTCACTCACGTTACAGACTTGTTTTAAATATTATTAAATAACCATTATAATATTATATATTTTTAGGTGTAAGTAGCGTAGCCTGATAAAGAAATAAAATGAATTAAAAATTTACAGACTAATTTAATCGAAATATGAATTCATATGCTTTTACTTTAATATTATTTTTTCCTATTTTATATGCATTTACACTGACATCATAGTTCAATATAGTCTTCAGAAGGAAGGCAAGGGTATTACCCAGGCTCTCTACAAGTTTACATTTAAATCCACAAACAACATGCCCAAATATTTTATATAATGGGGATGGCAACTCAAAGCTAATCGTAGATGGCGCTGTGATAGTTGGTCCCTACGTCAGATTAATGTCTACCTTGTACAAAAAACAAACAAGATTTATTGATATAAGAAGTGCGTGTCGGGCCACGCACAGTGTAGGGTTCCGTAGTTGCCCATCAAAATACTTATGCGAACTAATTAAACTGATTCGCTGAATTTAATTTTAAAAAGAAGAATTTTCAAAATCGGTCCAGGCGTCTTTGAGAAATCGGGGAAAATACATAAAAAAAAAGATTACGACGAATTGAGAACCTCCTCCTTTTTTTGAAGTTAGTTAAAAATAGTTGACAATAAAAACCTACCTATCCCCAAAACATACCCACCTATTATAGCTGTAAAAATAAAGTTTACAAACTTACATTTGCAGTTGAAGAACATGTTCTGCGATACATTTTGTTTAGGAAAATATGCTATCCAAGTACGTTTTATAAGTTGGTCGACTATTACTCGTAAACTTGTAAAGCCTACTTAGTCATGATAATTTTCCTTTAAACTTCGTTATATATGTATACTACTATTGTGAATTTTTTCACACCCCCAAACATAACCGTTTAGCTGGTAGAGGGGGGGGACACTCGAGTCGAGCAAAAATTAGCACTTTAAAGCTTAATATTTCACAAACGAATCTTTTTATCCAAAAATTTTTAATGGAAACTATCAATATTTTTTAAAGACCTATTTAATGATACCCCACACTAAGGGGTACGCGAGAAATAAAAAAAACATCCCCACTTTACGTGTACAGGAGGTACCCTAAAAAAAAATATTTTACGAGATTTTATTTTACCACTTTTTCGGCACAACAAATCCGTATATTTACACCAAATTACAGCTTTCTAGTACTGGGCGTCTCTGAGCTAAACTGCGGACAGACGGACGGACGGACATGGCGAAACTATAAGGGTTCCTTGTTGACTACGGAACCCTAAAAACTGTATTTAAATACAAAAGAAATATGGAGAATTATTCGTCAATGCAAGTGATTTGACTAAAAGAAGAACTAAGACGCAGTGGTGCATCTACAAGAGGAAAAAAAGTGATTTAGTTGAGAGGCTAGAAATTTGATTCTACTACATTAAACACACATTTACTTGTAGTAAGGATTTAAAATTGTAATTTTTAAGTAGGTATTACATGTGCTAGCCTCAACATGGAATATAGTACTGCTTCTGACATTCTTTCTATATTGAGAAAAATGTCATCAAGTTTTGTGTTTGTCTTCTTCATCTAATTTCACATCTATTTTATAGATTGGAGCAATATGATAAGAATTTTAACTTCCTAACACCACAACTATCACAGATCACGGTCCCAGTGATAATTCTTCCACCAGACGAACCATTTCATGATATAAAGAGCGATGCAATACTTGAACCTCCAATAGAAAAGTAGATATTATTTTGAAAGGTGTATTTGATTGTTTAGTTATGGTATAATCATAGAATTTCATTAATAAACTCAACTAACGCCCTGTCTCGGCTTCGCAAGGCTGGATATTTGTTTATTATATAGCTTTTCCTTAGTTATAATTCAATTTTTGTTCTCAAGGCAGTCACAGCAGCTACCCATTATTTCTCGATAGTGTGAATTGTCGGAAATTTGTATGTTCCATCATTTTTACAGCCTATTACACAACATCTAGTCATTTTACATCAATAAATCGTTTTTTTTTTTTTTTCATAATATTCCTTTGATATGACAGTTCTTTTGGGACCGAAACGTCAGAGCCACTTTGACAGTTGCCTCCCCCATTGGATACTGCTGAGCAAGAGGTCCTTGATTCGATTCCTCGGTTGCAGTACCGGCGTTAGGGTAAGGCGCGGTTAGGCGACCGCCCAGGGCGCCGAAAACGAAGGGGCGCCGCAGGCCTACTTTCTCGTAAATTTCCCAACTTCTTTCATCTCATTTTTAGGGGATAAACCCAAAACAAGTTCCGCCTTGGAGTGTGCCAAAGAGCAATGGAGCGCAGCATTCTGGGTGTAAGAAGATCCGATAAAATACGTAACACCACGCTGCGCTCTAAAACTGGAATAATTGACGTAGGTAAAAAGGCTGCCAGGCTCAAATGGGATTGGGCGGGTCACGTCATTCGCATGCAAGATAGTCGCTGGGCAAAAATATGCACTCAATGGGTGCCTGAGAATGGACGACGCCGCCGAGGCCGGCCCAAAAAGAGATGGCAGGACGATTTAGATGCGTACCTCGATGGCTGGTCCGAAGTGGCACTGGAAAAGAACACTTGGAAGGATATGGGGGAGGCCTTTGCCCAGCAGTGGGACATAAATGGCTAACTAAAAAAAAAAACCCAAAACCCGTCTAAAGAAAACACTACAACTTGCCTCCGCTGCTCGTGGCAGGCCCCCTCGTTGTAAGTTGATTTAGTTCCCCCAAGTCATCTCTAGCAAGGGCACGCCGCAATCGCGGTGGTAAGACCCCTCTTTTATGTAGGAATGGCTGGATAGGCGTCACGGCGTCCACTCCTGACCTACCGCATGACGCAGGTCCTCACCCGACACGGAAGTTTCGGGAGGTCACCACTGCGAGGATCGTCCGGAGGACACGGTGGAGCATACAGTGCCCCGCTTGGGCAGAGCACCGCCGTGTCCTCACGACGGCGATAGGCGGAGACCTCTCGCGTCCGACATTGGTCGAGGCCATGCTGCGGGGCGAGACAGAGGGGGAAGCGGAAGGAGGCGATCCATGCTCACGAAGGAGGAGGCGGGCCGCGTGAGGGAGATGACAGCGTTTCCCTCCACCCCAGCCGCAGTGGTAGACGCCTACGGCGACGGACGTCGGCAGACGATCTCCAGGCACCGGGCGGGTGGCGATTTATAGGCGACTGGCTTTCCGACCATGGACCATGCCCGGGTCGACGTGACGGCGCTTTGTGTTACACGCGCGCCTCAAAGAGTGTCAGCATAATGACGGGGCCCCCCTTAGAGGGCCAAAGCCTGCCGGGGTCGCGGGACTAACGAGCTACCGATACCCTGGAAAGTAAAGGGCTATTGAAGGACACCGTGGATTTTAGTCAGTACAAGTGTGACAGTCCCTCCCACCTTGCCCTTGATGGGACGACTCATTTGATGATTTTACCCCGATAAAAGAAGGGGGCGCCGTAGAAATCTCGCCCAAGGGCGCTGGTAGTACTAAAACCGGCACTGCTCGGTTGGGCAGTGTCATTGGGTTTTTGATGGATGGCAATAGGCTCTCTTCCAATCATTGTAACTAGCAAAATGGCAAAATGTGTACCATTAGTTACACCTCTGTCTAACCCTTAGATTACAAGCGTGGTGTTATGTTAATGTTTTTATAATATTAAATGAGTTAGCGCAACGGGAAAATGATGAAAAATCAAGAACTTATTGTACAGATTTGATGTTTTTTTTTTTTTGGTCTCTGGATCATTGTTTTTGGTGTCCACCGTCACACACCATTGTCGTGAGAGGAGTTTCATTAGTTAATTACATTTAATTCTGTACTTTTGTTAAATCAAAATTAGTGTCGTTAAGTCTGTTGTTTTTACGAGTAACAAATCGAACTTTTATCAAAATAATATTGATGTCTTGTTGTACTAATGCAATTAGTAAATAGTAATAAAAAAGTTTTTGGTTCGAATTGATCTACAGATGTTTCTCATGGCCTACAATATTATTTTATTATGCGGGCTACAAAGTAATTATAATTATATTATACGTAGGTAATGTTAATTACATAGCGTGTTATTCTATTTATCGATACTTTGGTACAGAATGATAATAATTACATTATTGTATAATAATTTTATTATATACAGGGTGGATGTCCCCTGGGTATATTTTTTTCAGATTTTAGCCGGTTCGATTCCCGGGTGTGGGAGAAGAGAATTTTCGAAAATCTTTTTATGCAGTTTGCTTTCTATTAAAAAATAAAATTGAGTAAAATTTTCTATCTGCAGTATTAAGAGTACTTTCCCTCCAGGTGGCATTACAAAATTCCACCCTGTATATTAGGTCAAAGCATACATGGGTAGTATTCAGTATTATAAGTAGGTTTAGCAGAAGTATTTCAGACTAGAATCGATTGAGTATTCACGGAAAACACGAGACTTACAGCTTGGCCAGAACGGATTGAAACGGAACTAAATTTTTTATTTCTGACAGCGTTTTAAAATCATTGATATTTGATGTAAACAAAGACCGCAGGTTTGTTAGATTTATTATTTTGCCATAAAACTAACGAAATAAGTGAAAAAAAAAAAAAACATTCAAAGTGCTGGTAGCGCGAAGACAGTGGCGACTTCCGGTTTTCTACATTTTTATGTCAAGCTGTACAGCTTGGCCAGAACGGATTGAAACGGAACTAAAATTTTTATTTCTGACAGCGTTTTAAAATCTTTGATATTTGATGTAAACAAGGACCGCAGGTTTGTTAGATTTATTATTGTGCCATAAAACTAACGTAATAAGTGAAAAAAAATGAAATAAAATCATTCAAAGTGCTGGTAGCGCGAAGACAGTGGCGACTTCCGGTTTTCTACATTTTTATGTCGAGCTGTAGTCACGTTTATCAGTCTCTTAGCGTAAAGAATAGACCGAGCTTCCACCTGTTCGTATCTACGGACATAAAAGTGTGTGAGAGAAGCGATCCTGTCTGTCTATTGCCTTTTTTCATTATCTTATTAATCGCGTTCTAATGCTAGTAGGTCCACTGGCTGACCACACTAACGGGAAATGCCATTAATTATTGCGACAAAGACATTAATGACTATCCTAGAAGCCCCAATGGGGAAGGCAAGTGTCAAAGTGACAAGTGACCAGATGGTCCCAAAAGAACTGTCAAATCAAAGGAATTTTCTGAAAAAAAAAAAACGATTTATTGATGTGAAATGACTAGATTTTGTGTAATAAGCTGTAAAAATGATGGAACATACTTTCCGACAATTCACACTATCAAATAATGGGTAGCTGCTGTGAGAACAAAAATTGTATTATCACTAAGGAAAAGCTATTTATTAAACAAATATCTACCCTTGCGAAGCCGGGACAGGCCGTTAGTTGAGTTTATTAATGAAATTCTATGATTATACCATAACTAAACAATCAAATACACCTTTTAAAATAATATCTACTTTTCTGTTCGAGGTGTAAGTACTGCATCAACTGCATCGCTCTTATCATGAAATGGTTCGTCTGGTGGAAGAATTATCACCGGGGCCGAGATTTGTGATAGTAGTGGTGTTAGGAAGTTAAAATTCTTATCATATTGCTCCAATCTATAAAATAGATGTAAAATTAGATGAAGAAGACAAACACAAAACTTGATGACATTTTTCTCAATAAAGAATGTCAGAAACAGTACTATATTCTTTGTAGAGGCTAGCACATGTAATACCTACTTAAAAATTACAATTTAAATCCTAACTACAAGTAAATGTGTGTTTAATGTAGTAGAATCAAATTTCTAGCCTCTCAACTAAATCACTTTTTTTCCTCTTGTAGATGCACCGCGGCGTCTTAGTTCTTCTTTTAGTATATGCACTTGCGTTGACGAATAATTTTCCATATTTGTTTTGTATTATACCTACTCAATTTTTATAACAATAAATTTTGTTTAGGAAAAGGTACCTATGTAAACAGTAATCTGACATATATAGGGAACAACTATCGCAGCGCCATCTACGATTAGCTTTGAGTTGCCATCCCCATTCGCACGATCGCTTTTTTAACGCCCTTTAAAAAAAGCGTCGATAGAGAACAAACGTATTTCCATGTATCTGTTCTTTCACACGTTAGCGCTTTTAAGGCTGTCTACACACCAAAGCGCCCGGCGGCACAAAGCCGGCGGGTAAACCCGGCTTTTGAATGTTGCGTTTTGGATAATTTGGCGGGCGGCATGACAGACGCGGCATGTCGTTCAAAATACAGCTTGGCAAAAAACTGTAGAAAACCGGAAGTCGCCACTGTCTTCTCGCTATCAGCACTTTGAATGATTTTTTTTTTTCACTTATTACGTTAGTTTTATGGCAAAATAATAAATCTAACAAACCTGCGGTCTTTGTTTACATCAAATATCAAAGATTTTAAAACGTTGCCAGAATAAAAAGATTAGTTCCGTTTCAATCCGTTCTGGCCGAGCTGTATTAGTGATTTCCGAGTGCTCGGAGAAGTTGCGCGTGTGTTTCGAATTATCACTACGTATTTTCAATATTTCAAATGGACAAGGAACGCGGGGTGTGCCGCCGGCTAAGCCGCGCGGGCGGAAGCCGCCGGCAAGCTTGTTTCAAAATAAGGCCGCTGGCCTTGCGGGCGGGTTCCTGCCGCCGCCGGGCCGGCGCGGGTGGCTTTGGTGTGTAGACACTAGACACCTTAAAGCGCGGCGCTTTTTTTCTAACTGTATTTGATTTTAATGCTGGGCGGTTTAATTCACCTTATTGCTTCAATTCAGCGCTTTCATAAAGCGCGTAAAAAATAATCTCGCGTGAATTGACGTTCATCGCGAAAATTAACGATATTTCCCGTTAGAGTCCATTCGCACGGGCGCTTTTTTTTTGGACTATAAGTGTTAACAAAAGGTAAATTGAACTTAACTGTAAATGCAGTTCGTAACAAAATGCCGCTTTTTTTAACGCCCCGAAAAAAAACGCTCGTGCATATGGGGTCTTATGGTAAGCGTCCACTGGTCGGCATCGTGGGTTATGGGACATCTCGCCCACGAAAAAACTGGCCCACAGGCCAGATGTCCCCTTTTTAAAATTTGCATGGGTAGATTCGCCCGGACCAGTTTAGTGGAACGGGCCAGATGTCTCCTAAAAGTGAATTGATATTTCGCCAAAATCTCAAATATTTGCAAATGATGATTATTTGTATTTGTATCTGATTATATCAAACAGTGTTATTTCTTTTAATATGTAAGCATTCATGTCCCAAAAATGTACTGGAAATAATAAATAAATTTTAAATATTGAGTATATCTTTAATTTTCTAGACACAATCTAGACACCTAAATAATTCATGAACTCGCTGTAAAGAACTTCCACTGGTTCTTTTATGACTTCTTTTTTCATTCCGAGTGACCGCGCTCGGAATGAAAAAGAGAAAAAAGAGCCATTTAGACGGGGAGAGTTTCACGACTCGAACATACGATAATCGAAGGAACATAAAATATTGTCTTCGTCTAAACATCGCCCGTTGACTTGGGCGATAATTGCCTCGCATAGGAAGATTTCTCGTAATGGAAAGTGTCCGTCTAAACAGAATTTTGAAGCAATAATCGTACGTCGAGTTTTTGTCAGTTGCTACCATGAGTGCGGTACGTGAGGGTGTTTTGATTATTTCTGCTCTTATAAGACAAGAAGTAGTTAAACGGCAAAATAAAAAAAGGTGTTGGGTTAAAAAATCTAAATGGCGCTTAGAGCGCCATTTAGACGGGGAGAGTTTCTCGAACGTTTCCGTTCGAGTATGTCGAAGCAACTTTCGCGAGCAATAATCGCCATAACATAATCGTATCAAGATGTTTACACACAGGCAAGAACTAAAATCTCGCCGTATACGATTATATCATACGAGTTTCGCTTAAGACATTATCGTAGGCGATAATGTCTTTGTTTGTTTACACGGCGAAATTATTGTAAGAAGATTCTTGCATACGAGAATCTCGACTTGTCTAAACACAATCTCGTATGTCATTTCTACTCGTTCATACGATTATCGTACAAATCAGTTTGAATCGTTTTGAGCGCGAGTTTGTCATTCGAGTTTAGCGATTCCTAGGCTATTTGCGGAGAACATTTTTCTTAAAAATGTCACAAAAATCCTTACGAGAAATATTCCTATTCGAGGCAATTATCGCCCAAGTCAACGGGCGAGAAGAGTGAATGTTTAGACGATTTAGACGAAGACAATATTTTATATATCTTTATATTCCTTCGAATAACGTATGTTCGAGTCGTGAAACTCTAAATGGCGTCCGTCTAAATGGCGCTTAAGAAGTTTCTGTCAGAATAATTCTGTTGCTCGCCGGATGCAACCCGCAAACTATCAGAATTTTTAAAAAATCAGCAACCTGCCTTCCGGCAAGCATCACCAGCGGACGGTCGGTAAGAATATTTTTTACAGTACGGACTGTAAGGCAACATTCGGTTCTTGCAGAAGGATCCGGACCCAACCGTACCTTGAAGTTAAAAACCGTACCTTTTCAGAAAGCCAACCATCCTTTTTTGGGAAATCATACTGGCAACACTGGTTAAGTGACATTACAGAAAGTGAAGGTAAGGTCAACAAAGTGTTCCCCGCGACCCCGCCGCGTTCAGGACTTATTAGCTCAAAAGAAATATTTCCATGCATTGTATGAATTTTGTAATACTGTAGAAAAAAAATAATTTTTGTTATGTAATAGTTTTTAAATACTTAATTTTATACCATCTTCTCGTATCTCTTATGTATTATATATTCGACTAAGGACTAGTATCCAAGGTCATGATGACTAAATATTAAAAAAAAACCAGCCAGTTCACTCATGACGCGAAGCTATTTACACCATAGACATAAAATGATATGGACTGAAAATACCTATACAAAAAACGTGTATACGCCGTATTAGTACAGGATCCGTATATAGAACGACCTTCACCGATCGAGTAACCGGACGAAATGTGTTTTTTATGAATTAAAATATGTTGAAGAATATGACGGTGATGGGTTGCCTCATAGAATCCTGTCAAGGATATTTTTAATTAATTTTATAAAAGGTTATTTTTTTTCAATACCTTCACCGATAGAGTAACCAAAGAAAATTAACACCAATTGAAAGTCCGAAGTCTATAGAATATGCTAACGTAGGGTTGCCTACCTTTTTCTTGTCAAGGGTATAGGGTTGCCTAATTTGAACAGTTGATAAAAAAATGCTACCTTCACCGATCGAGTAACCAAATAAATTATGTATCAAAATAAAGACATTTTTTTTACGAATACGATGGTATACGGTTGCCTATGAAAAACTTGTCAGAAATTAGGGTTGCCAAGCGTTGAAGTTTGAAAATTTTAGACGGTTGGAAGCACATGAGTAGATAAACGGACTAAGCTTCTTAAGAACGAGCAAAATTGTTACCTATTTTGGTAGGGTTGTCACAATAGGGTAGACAAATTAAACAAAAATATATTAAATAGCTTTATTATTCAGTATGATATAATCGAATCAAATAATTTAATTCAACTAAGCCAATTACAGGCAATTTTGAATTGTCAAAAGACATTTAAAAGGTGTTTGGTCACCAATATATTAGAGACCAAACACCTACCTTCAAGAGGGCGCGCGTTGTCAAATAGACCGCGCTTCGTACCACTTTATATACCGCCCGTTCTTACCTTATAGTAGCCATACACCATCCTGCTTATCGTACGATCGCGGATCGATTTGACGCTTGTAATTGTTTCAAATTGGCAGTTCGTCCATATACACCATACACTATACTGCCTATCGTACGATCGATTTGACACAACTTCAAATCTACAGCAGTGATGCCAACTCAGCAACTTTATAGCTAGATCTGGCTATTATTCGGTGACGACAGCTACAATTTTATAAAATTTGTGGCTAAACTTTTTAGCTACTTTTTCTAGCACCATTTCATTTGTATTTCCATACAAGTACAGACCAGTAAATAGGCAACGAAGGATGAATAACAGACCGAACAGACCGAATAATTTTCGACCTTATCGACATTTAAAATTTAGTTTGTTTTTCTCACATTCTCGTTAGCTAACATTGCTCCTTCATTAAAATCCGGTGTTTGCATATATGTCAATAAGGTCGAAAATCGCTTGAAGGTCGGAAAACATTTGCTTAACGATAGCAAGTTAAAAAACAGGTGCAAGGGATTTTCGACCTTATCGACATTTAAAATTTAGTTTGTTTTTCTCACATTCTCGTTAGCTAACATTATAATAATAATAATAAAGCCTTTTATTCTGAACAATTACAATGTTTGACTTATTACTAGTTTGTTTACAGAATATCCCTACGTTCAGTGTGCCTTACGGCATAGGCCTCCTCCAACTCCTTCCACTGCTTCCTATCTGATGCCACTCTTAGCCAGAGAGGGCCCAGGGTCATTTTTAAGTCGTCCTCCCATCGTCTCAATTTACGGCCTCGACTCCTGGTCCCGTCTCTCGGGTACCACTCTGTCACCTTTTTACTCCATTTCTCTTTCTTGCAGCGAAGCATATGCCCAGTCCATCTCCATTTTAGTGTGTCAATACGTGCTACGATGTCTGTTAATTTGGTTTTGCTTCTGATATCTACACACCTAACTCTGTCTTTTAGCTTAATCCCTAGTATACTCCTTTCCATGGCTCTCTGACATTTTGCGAGTTTGTCTCTATGACTTTTTGTCAAAGCCCAAGTTTCGCATCCGTATGTAATACAGGGAAGTATGCAGGTATCGAAAGTCTTTTTCTTGATCTTAATGCCGAGCTCCTTACTTTTCATTATTTCCTTCAAGGCCCAAAACTTCTTCCACCCCGTCGCAATCCTTTTGTCGATTTCTTTGGACATTTGATCAGTTGGTGATATGATCTGACCCAGATACACATATTCCTCAACATATTCAAGTTTTTGTCCGTCAATGGTTATGTCTGCAGGTACTGAGTTTGTCATCATTTTCGTCTTAGTCGAGTTCATTTTCAGACCCACTTCTCTGCTTCTGTCTGCTAAGGACTGTATCATAGATTCCAGTACTCTGGGGTTCTCTTCTAGTATAACAAGGTCATCGGCGAATCTTAGATGGTTCAGTCGCGAACCGTTTATGTTAAGTCCTACATGGTCCCACTCTAATCTCCTAAACAACTGTTCCAGAACTGCTGAAAACAGTTTTGGTGAGAGTGGGTCACCTTGCCTGACTCCCCTGTCGATTGGAAAAGTATCCCCTAGTGTTTCCAATTTGATGCTAGCTTTGCTTTCACTGTATATGTTTCTGATGATGTTAACGTAAGCACTTTCAACCCCCTGCTCCGTAAGACTTTGCCATACGCATTCGTGTTTGAGGCTGTCGAAGGCTTTGGAGTAATCAATGAAAGCTATGTAGATTGGTTTGTTGTATTCATTGTATTTTTGTATGAGCTGTTTGATGGTATGTATGTGGTCGATTGTGCTGAAGTTTCTTCTAAATCCCGCCTGTTCAACGGGTTGATTTTCATCGAGCCTGTTTGATATCCTATTTAAAATAACTTTCGCAAAAACCTTGTATACGTTTGAAATTAGGGAAATGGGTCTGTAATTCCCAATGTCGTCCTTCGCACCTTTCTTGTGGAGTAGTATGATGTGTGATTCTGCCCATTGACTTGGAATGTTGCCGGTAACTAGTATCTCATTGAAGAGTTTTGTTAGTATCGGACTTAGTTCCTCAACTGATCCTCGCATGAGCTCGTTTAGGATTTTATCTGGTCCAGGAGATTTTTCCATCTTCTGACTATTTATAGCCTGTTCCACTTCTGGTTTTAAAAGTTCTGGTACCTCTCCGATATTTCCCATTAAATTTTCCGGTCTGATGCTGATCTCCAGCAACGCCATGCTTGACTGTTTCGTATATAGTGATCGATAGTAGTCCGTTGCTATGTTCAGGATTGAAGTGCGTGTAGTCATTAACCTATTTTTGTTTTTTAACTTTGGTATCCATTCTTTACCCTTTTCGCAAAGTTCCTTAAGGGCTTTTCGTATACCTCCCGTTTTTATGATGTGCTTTTCTAAAGTTTTGATTCTTCTTTTTTCTCTGTCTTTCCTCATGTTTTTCCGAATTTGTTTGCTTAACCTCGCGATTTCTTTAATGTTTTCCTTCCTATTTTTCCTAGATATTAAATTCCTTCTATCCTCAATTAGTTTCAGAGTTTCTTGACTTAGATAAGATTCTTGGACGGTTTGTGTTCTTATTTGCTCCTTGAGCCTGCTTTCCACTCTTTCATATTTTTCGTTTAGGTTAATATTTGAAGTAACAACTTTCGTCAGGTTTTCTATAGAATCGTGTGGAAACCTCTTTTTACTCATTACTTCAAGGTAGTTTTGTTGTATTGCTTTTGGTCTTGGCATTTTTGGACCCCGTTCAGACAGACAGCCACGTACCATACGATGGTCAGTATTGAAGTTTAGGTTTTTTATTATACTCGTGTCGCTAAAGAGCTTAGCCTGATTGGTTAAGATGTAATCTATCTCATTCCTGACATTTCCATCAGGAGATGCCCATGTCCATTTGGTTTTGAACCTTTTCCGGAAAATGGAGTTGAGCAGCGTTAAGTTGTTTTCAAACATAAATTCTACCAGTTTCTCGCCATTTCTGCTTCTTTTGCCGCTTGAAAATTTCCCTACTACATGATCTTCACCAGCTAGTCGAGCACCCACCTGTGCATTAAAATCTCCCATAATAATTATATTGTTTTCGGAGTGTTTTTGAGTAACTTCACTAAGATTTTTATAGAATTTCTCTATGTCTGTTTTGGTGGCTTGCTCAGTTGGCGAATAGACTTGAATGATAGACCAATGTTTTTTGTATTCTGGTATGTTAATATGGATTGCTGCTATCCGATCTGAGGTACCTTCAAACCCGATGATCTGGCTTTTGAGTTTCGACTTTATCAGAAAGCCTACTCCTCTTTTCCCAGGAACTTCACCTTTGTAGTACATTACATAATGGCTTCTCTCTTCAATTGCTTCGCCCATTCTTCGCATCTCACTTATGCCCAAGATGTCCCATTTGATATTTTCGATAGCCAGCTCAAGCTCCTGCAAACTTTCTGGCGTTCTTAAAGTTCGTGTGTTTAATGTGCATAAATATAGGCAGCAGGCATTTCGTTTCAGTTTCCCTTGTTTTGTTAGATTTGTTGGAGGGTTGTGGTCAACTTCCCCCACGGTGACCAGCCGTCTTGGGGTGTCTTTATTAAAATTTGTGTTTGTTACAGTTGTGATATTTTGGTTCCGGGTCCTTGTATTCTTAAATGTTGCTATTGATCTGTTGTGGCTTCTGATGTTCTTTGATTGCTACTTTTGGTTGCCTTCATTCACAGACTGTGAACGGGATCTTGTAAATGAAAAAGTGTTGATTTTATTTACTTTATTTGATGTTTTTGTTCCATATTCCGCATTGGAAGGTGTACTTGGGGTATTAGGTGACTTTGATGGTGATTTACGCTTTCTTTTGTCGTTCGGTTTATCTTTCACAATAAGTTTGTCGTACCTTATGAAAGCATCTTTACCATTAGCAATTTCTTCGGCAAGCCTTGCTTTTAGATCCTTCCTTTTAAGGAGCACTTCCTTAGGGAAATCTTCGGTTACATATATATTTTCAGGGAAGTTTTTGTTATTTCTGAGTAGCTCTATTTTCCTCCAAGCTAATGTCAGTGATATAAGTATTGGTCGTGGGCTATGGTTGGTTTTCATTCCAATTCTATTTATTTTGCTTATTTCCCATTTATCCCATTGATCCAACTTTGCTTTGTTACTGACAATATTTAAAGTTTGTAACACTAGTTCCATTGCTTCGGCGTTACTTTTTTCAGTTTCTTGCACGCCATGCAGAATAATGTTGTTTTTCCTTACTTCTCTTTCCAATATATTAACTTTTTGCTTCAAAAAGGATACCTCCTTCTTCAATGCTTCGTTTTCTTCCAACAGTGGTTTAAGTTTTTCATCGATCGTTACCGATACATTTTTAGTTACATTTACGCTTATAGTCTCAGTTTGTATTTTGAGTTCTTCTCTTAATTTTTCCCATAATAATTGTGTTTGCTGATCCATGTTAATATATTTTTCTACTAAAGATAACTTTATTTGATAACTTGCAACATTGCTCTTTCATTAAAATCCGGTGTTTGAATTAGTGTCAATAAGGTCGAAAATCGCTTGAAGGTCGGAAAACATTCGCTTAACGATAGCAAGTTAAAAAAAGTGGTGCAAGCAATTTTCGACCTTATCGACATTTAAAATTTAGTTTGTTTTTCTCACATTCTCATTCGTTAACATTGCTTCTTCATTAAAATCAGGTGTTTGCATAAATGTCAATAAGGTCGAAAATCGCTTGAACGTTTTTTTAACTTGCTATCGTGGTCCCTTGACACCTCTCAAGTTTTCAATCGTATTTTGGTTTAAAATAAAATGAATAACACTTCTTTTTTTATAAAAAAAAATCCTAGAACTAAAACTATTAAAGTTCATCATCATCATCATCAGCCGGAAGACGTCCACTGCTGAACATAGGCCTCCCGATGTCGTCGGTCCACCTAGTGGGAGGCCTGCCTACGCTGCGTTTTCCGGTCCGTGGTCGCCACTCGAGAACTTTTCACTAAAAAACTTATCTAATTAGAAACTAATAAGAACGTACAAGATAATCTAATAAGAATCGAATATATACACAACACAATCACTGGATTCTGATTAGAAAACACTTGTCTTAAAAAATCACCTTACAAATCACACTTGCACCCCTTGTCGTTGCGTGGGTCTCGTCGCCGACAATCACCTTCATCATATGCCAAATTTCAGTTCCAGAGGAGGAATTTTTCGGACCACATATGCCTCGTTGACTGGACTATTGGAATGGGTATCTACGGTACTTTCACAGTTATTATTTCTTGTGACTGGGCACCATAACTATTTTTGTACTAACTTTATTTTATGTCTTTTGACAATTCGAAATTGCCTGTAATTGGCTTAGTTCAATTAAATTATTTGATTCGATTCTATCATACTGAATAATAAAGCTATTTAATATTTTTTTGTTTAATTTGTCTACCCTATTGTGACAACCCTACCAAAATAGGTAACAATTTTGCTCGTTCTTAAGAAGCTTAGTCCGTTTATCTACTCATGTGCTTCCAAACGTCTAAAATTTTCAAACTTCAACGCTTGGCAACCCTAATTTCTGACAAGTTTTTCATAGGCAACCGTATACCATCGTATTCGTAAAAAAAATGTCTTTATTTTGATACATAATTTATTTGGTTACTCGATCGGTGAAGGTAGCATTTTTTTATCACCTGTTCAAATTAGGCAACCCTATAACCTTGACAAGAAAAAGGTAGGCAACCCTACGTTAGCATATTCTGTAGACTTCGGACTTTCAATTGGTGTTAATTTTCTTTGGTTACTCTATCGGTGAAGGTATTGAAAAAAAATAACCTTTTAAAAAATTAATTAAAAATATCCTTGACAGGATTTTATGAGGCAACCCATCACCGTCACATTCTTCAACATATTTTAATTCATAATAAACACATTTCGTCCGGTTACTCGATCGGTGAAGGTCGTTCTATATACGTATCTTAGACTATATAGATTACTACAAGTTAGCCTGTAACAATAAATGGCGGCCAATGATAGGAATGTGCCAATCAAGAAACATTAGTGTTACTGTAAGGAGTATCGATACTAGTATCCCTAGTACTTTTAGCATTACATCATAATATGTTATCTGAATTTTGCTTAAGTAATACGCATGGACCTAAAAAAAGGCGGACGGAACATCACTAAGAAACAATTGAAGCACCCATAGTAAGTCAGTGCGCTAATGTGGACAAGCCAGCACGCACACATTCACACCATAGTAAGTCAGCCGTCGGCCATCAGTGTTGCCGTTTTAGCCACTTTGTGGCTAGATCTAGCGGATTTTCAACGGTTCTAGCCAAACAGAAAACCATTTTAGCCACCAAAATAAATCTAGCCACTTCTGGCTGATTTTTCGATTGTTTAACTTTTACTAAATTACTATTAGAAGTCTACCGATTAATTAAACCAAACTACAAAAAAACAATTAAAAATATTAAAAAAACCTTGCCACAATTATGTTTTGCCTGCTGAAGTTTTAAACAAAGTCACAAAAACGGTCAAATTGGTCAAACAAATTGAAATACCACCCACATCATCACCCATTGACGAAGAGATTAATGAATCTCCAGATGTCACTGTAGAATTTGGAATTGATTTTTAAGTTTAAACCAAGTAATTGAGAATATTTTTCACTAGCTGAACGTTTATTAGGTTTTAATAATGTTAAATACTAATTAGTATTAAAATTGTTTTATTTAACCCATTTATCACCATGCCGAAATTGTAATACTTATCAATAGTAATTGGATACCTAACAGTATCTGGCCAAAAGCACTTTAGCCACTTCTAGCCGAATTTTGAAAGAGATTTTTTTGCAAAACTGGCTACTTTTTACTTACATGTGGCCACAAACTAGATTGTCCTAACGGCAACACTGTCGGCCATTACGCTTCGAACGACACTCGCGGTTTTATACGGTGTTATTTTGTCTAATAAAAACCAAAGTATGCCGTCATGTGTTGCAAAAAGTTGTCTAAACCATAGTAGTTCAATTAAAAAAGCCAGGGGATCACTTTTCATAGTTAAGCATGTCAATTTGAAGCTTATTTCTCGATTTTACGTCAATAAATTTAATAAACATCTCGAAATCAATCAGTGTTGCAACTATTTCAAGGTTCAAATTATTTTAAAATTGGGAGATTTATATTTTATGTTACTATTTATCGTTATTGTATTCTTCTATATTTTTACAGATTTCCCCACGGCAAATGATGCATGGAAAAATGATTGTATAAAAATAATAAGGGAGTGTAGACATGGAATAGGAATGTAGACGTGTAGGAATGGAACATAAAATAGCTTTAATTAAATATTTATAGCCGAAAAATACTTAAACATTCGTTTTCACCACTTCAGTAAATTAGAAGGGATTTCTAGATGTGTCGATAGCAAAAGACAAGTCTACAAAAATTTGAATCACCAAAAGGGATTGTAAAACTTTATTAACATTAAACGAGTTCTAAATATTTTAATATCCAATGTGCTTAAATGATTTTACCTTTATTTTAAAAATAGGTATCCGTCACAAAAAAATTGTAATTAAACATAAGTTCAAGGGAGATCTTAATTAAATATTGTTTAAAAATGGGTAATTTTTTCCTTCATCTGACATCCCTATACACACTCACACATATTTACGCCGCCGCCATTGTGGTGCTTCAATCGTTTCTTAGTGAAGTTCCGTCCGCCTTTTTTTTTAGGTCCATGGTAATACGTAGCTGTATTTGTAACAGATATGTAATACGTAGTATCTCTAAGTAGTCTGTGATTACCTATACAAAATTCAAATCATTTACTTCAAGCAGGCCAGTTAAATACATTTTCAATTGATGACAATTAAAATCCGATATCCTATGCTAATGATAGCATAGGTCGGAATTAGGTAGAGTTATTCATGTACAAGTGATGTTGCGAATATCTGATTTTTGACATTCGCGAATGCGAATGCGGATGCGTATATTCAATTCCAACATTCGCGAATGCGAATGCGAATATTCAGTTTTAAATCAATTACGTTTGATAATTTAGAAAATACAAAAAAGAAACACTTTTTAATGTAACTTTATAACTTATTTCTAATTTTTTTTACTTCCTGTCTGTAACGAGAATGGAAAAAGTATGCAGGGTGATTTTTTAACGGGGCGTGGATGGCCTTATGAAACTAAGAGTAGGGTCGAAAAACTATAAAAGGAGCCTCGAGGCCGATTTTGACGGAAACTAAAACTGCATTTTTACTTCACCAGAATTTGATCCTTGCTCCAGCTGGTTCGATTCCTGGCCAGGATTACTGATTTTTCTAAAATACAATGATGCTGTTTTAGTTTCCGTCAAAATCGGCCTCGAATCTCCTTTCAATATTTTTCGATATTCCTCATAGTTTCGGATATAGCCATCCACACCCCGTTGAAAACTTCACCCTGTACAAGAGTAGCTCTATGAGTGGCGTCAGTGAAAGAAAAACAGACAAACACGTTTATTTTAGCATGGTCATATTTATGATTAACTAGCTTCTGCCAGCGACTTCGTACGCGGATCCTGTTGCTTATGCCAGCGACAATAGGGTCGTCAAAATCGAAGATCTGAAACGTCTGATGTCGAATTCTTAGAGCCTGGGGAAGGGAAAACAACGGGACGCGCATGACGATTCCAGAGGTTCAAGATCTTTTATTTTTGTAAGTCAACAGGAAATGCCCATCAGACTAAACAACTATTGCTAAGACGTCATTACTGTATATGTAATAGTGTAGCTGAGCTCTCGGAGTTCCACATCAGGTGTTCCATATCTTCAAATTTATTTTCTCAGCAGAAAATGCTCATCACGTGGAACAATTTTTGCTATGGCGCTATTTTAGTATCTCTTATAGTTTAGCTGATCTATTGCAGTTCTGCATCAGGTTTTCAAGTTTCCAAGATAAATTATAGCCTATATGTTGCCCAGACTTAATAGCTATACAACAAAAAAAAAACAACAATCAAATCCGTCCAGTAGTTCCGAAGATTAGCGTGCATGGAGTAACTTCACCCGTTTTCCTAACATTTCCCTTCACTGCTCTGCTCCTATTGATTGTAGCGTGATGAAAAGTATACTATAACCAGCGCAGGAGTATGACAAATAATTGTACCAAGTTTCGTCAAAATCCGTCGAGTAGTTTTTATTTCTATAACGGTTATTCAGACAGACAGACAGACAATAATTTTATTAATTGCATTTTTGGCGTCAGTATCGATCCCTAATCACCGCCTGATAGTTATTTTGGAAATATATTTCATGTACAGAATTGACCTCTCTACAGATTTATTATAAGTATAGATAGATAGAAGATAGATATAGATTATTGTGATTGATTTGATGAACATTAATATTGATGAATGGCGAGATAAAGGCAGATTGGACAAAAAATGAATGGAGAGGACGACAAAAGATAAGAATAAATGGAGTGTGTGGATGAAGGAGTACCAAATATTGGTATTTTTTCAGTAGTTCGTATTCGCAAAATATTCGCATGAATTTTGTGAATGCGAATGTCTAAAAATATGCGAATATCCGCATGATGCGAATGCGAATATTCGTAACATCTCTAGTACATATACAGCGAAAGATATGTCCAAAATTCTGGAATTACTTTACTAGAGCAGAAAAAAATCGAGATTTAATAAATAAAAAAGTTTTAACTTTCACACAATTTATTCATCTATTCTATCTCTGATATTTTTATTATGGCATTATTTATTTGTTACACTGTTTCACACACGAGATTGTCTATTAAAAAATAAAAATCCCATCTCAAGATGAATGATGTAACAAAGGTCCTGTACAAATGACGATTCAAAATTATTGTCCTGTCCATGGAGTGTCTTCTCCATAGAGATCTTCGCAGTAGACAACTTCTACTACCACCACCACCACTCTACCTACCATTTTTTTTTTTGTCTAATGACTGTAGGTCGAAATGATTCATGAAGTTGTTTTTTGCTGGACGTCTGAAAAAAATATGAAATACACATTACTATCTATATAACTTAGGATAAAAAAAGGCTGTTATTAAACAATCATTTTAATATACTTTTTTTTTTTTTTTAGCGTGGTAAAATCATCAAATGAGTCCTCCAACCCCGGGCAGGGCGGGAGGGACTGTCAGACTTCTACTGACTAAAATCCACGGTGTCCTTCATAGCCTGTTAAGTTCCGGGGTTACGGTAAGGGAATAATCCCGCGACCCCGGATAATCCCGCGACCCCGGATCATTTTAATATACTTACCGAAAATATTGTAGGTACAGAGTTCTCATGTAACCTAATACCATCAAGTGTTCTGTTAAAACATTTTTCTTCAAAGTGAAATGAACATATACCAGTCTTTACTTCGAGGTCTAATATTTTCCTCAACGATAGAGTCCAACCAATTTTTCTTCAGTCGTTCATTTTCGTTCGGGAAACCTATAAAAGGTTAGTATTTATGTATCAATATAAATATTATCATTAAAATTTGGTAACAGTTTCAGTGTAACGAAGGGACTAGTATCGGGAACTATTACAGAACGGTACAACACTATTATTATTGTAAACAAACGAACGAAAATATAAAATGAAAAATATTGTCTTTATGACGGAAATAAACCCATATAGTAATTCTCTAACCATGAAAATATGATCACTTAGCGATTTATTTACCGAAATTGTTCTATTTCATGTAGTTTTGCATGAAAAACTGTTACTAACCTGTGCAAAGTCTATTTAGGCTGATTTTTCTATTTTCTGGCACGACAAGACACAATGGAACATTCAGGCATGTTGAATTACAGTTTTTTTTATTGTAACACGCACTTTCATAAGAAAACACTCCGTAATTTACTCAAAAATCTAAATTCAACAAAAAGTAAACAACAGCAGAACTACCACAAAGCTCGTAACAATAAATGACGAAACCGGCACGTTTCTGTTTCGTAGGCAAATATGCCAACAAAATATTCCCATTTTGAGCAACAACTGAAATATTGTTGTCTCTTTTCTCAAATATGATTACTGCATTAGAAAGAAAGAGACAAACCAATATTTCACTTTCTGTCTCGTATTTGACTCATATTTGTATAGCAAAATGTATGATAGAACCATAGAACATTGGGGCGCCTCCATATAACTTTATCTCAATGATTTACACTCTCTACTTAGTCTGTGGCTATTTACAATTTACTTGTGGTGTCTATGTAGTCTGTGTTTACTTGTCTTCCCTGTCTTCCCGTACCACTGATGAGGTTTTGTAGTTTCTAATAGGGAATTAGTTTTATGTTTCGTATAAGTATAACATTTTTAACTAGATTTTATTCGTATAATACTATAATTAGTAAAACAATACAATTGTTTAATAAAAATGTCATATGTTTCTGAAACACTTCAATGGCCGTACTGTTCGAGTTTCATTATTGTTCCGGAACTGTAAATTGATATGTTTCTATCAAGGAATGTGATAATGAATAGTTTTCAATGGCGCAAATGGTTTCTGTTTTTGATTTTTACTGTGTACCGGAGGTCAGACCCCGTCGATGGTGAGTGCTTTTCATCACTTGTTCATTTGCGTACGATTTTAAGTTATCTACACACAAGTACACCCTGAATACGTAAACAAAACTTTAATATTGTGTTAAACAAATAGGTACAGTTTTCTTTACGTAGGGTGTACTGGCTAAGTTGAATGCATCATTGCTGTACAAGCAATAATAAATACGCCAAGCATTGAATGCATTTCTTTGGAGCTAAGTTTTGTGACAAACCTTTCAAAACGTGTTTTTTTTTAAGTTTTACGCTTGTTGAAGTGGCTTGAGCTTTGTGTGTATTTAGATAATAGGGAGAACAAAAGTCTAACAATGCAGTAAAATATGTGACTGTAAGAAAGAGATTGCATTCAGAGAGTGAAGGGGCACAGTGCTTTTGCTTCAAACAAAATATAAAAAAAATGGATTTATGTCACCGAAATTTCAGTAATTGAAGTTTAACAAAAACCAGACATAGGTGTTTACACTTTAATTGTAATGATAGTTAACAGCAATTGTGATCAGTAGAGAAATCATAAGCAAAACATTAATTATTTTTGATGTAGCAATACATATTATGTACTTATACATAACTAAAGTATGTAGATGATAAATCAAGTAACATCACCTATCTAGTAGGGGCCTAAACATTTAAGTAATCACATATTTATTTATTTTTTTCTAAATCTATGTTAAATAAAAGCAAAAGGTCACTCACTCATAGGACACGAAATATCGGAAACCACCCGTGCTAGGGGTTTAAAATTTTGCATAGGGGTTCTTTTTAGGACGTAGGTACTCGCTAAGACGGCATTTTGCGAAATTCCACCAAAGGGGTTGTATTGTATTGTATTGTATTGTTAGGGGCTCCCTTTTCCGCATTTGGACTCGTAGGTGGTCCGTTATGCGTGAGGTGGGACGATTGGCTATATGAGCCAACCCAGCTCCTTCCAGAAGCTCAGAAGTCTCCTGGGACGTTCACAGGCTTCTTGGAGCGACCTTGGAATGCCAAGGTTTTGTGCCCGTTGGTTAGCTACGCCCTCGCACTCCAGGATTACGTGGGTTGCCGTTTCATCCGCATTCAGGCAGCCCCTGCACAACGGGCTGTCTGTCGCGTTGATAGTAAACAGATGTTTGTTGAGTGGGCAGTGACCGGTGAGCATGCCCACTACAACTCGTAAGTCTGTTCGTTGGAGACTGAGAAGTCTGCTGGTCAGTCGCGGTGTTAGTGCAGGTACCGCCTCTCTAGACTGTCTGCAGTCGGTTGTAGATGCCCATCTGGCATTGTGTTTTTTTTGGGTTTGCAGACGTACCCAGGTCCTGAGTTGACCGGATGGGATAGGCAAAAAGGGTGTGGGGCCGGCCACGTCCACATCCGAGCCTCTCCTTGCAAGTTCGTCTGCCGCATCGTTACCCAATGATCCGCTATGTCCTTTTATCCATTGCAAGATGACCCTATTGCGGTTCGAAATTTTTTGCAATGCTAAGTGACATTCATAAATTAGGCTGGACGACATAATATTGCCGTTCAGCGCCGTTAGTACAGCCATACTATCGGATAGAATTCTAATCCCGTAGTTGGAGATGTTTCTTTCCATGACTGCGGTGGCAGCTTGGGTGATTGCTACACATTCACATTGGAATATGGAGCTATGTTCCCCTAGCGGTAGAGATACTTTGATGTTGAGATCCATTGAGAATACACCAGCACCTGTGCCGGTTTTGGTTTTAGAGCCGTCCGTGTAAATACGGACTTCGTTAACTCCTGATTGATCTCGCTCGGTCTCTGATAGTTGAATTCGATAAAGTTTATCGAACACGTGAGTTTTGGGGATTCTGTCACAGGGCGCTTCAATGTATGGTACATCGTTTAGCGCCCTTTCCCATATTATGGTGTGATTGCCCCTTTGGTTTTTCCACATGCCGGAGTGTTTTAGCCTGATTGCCGCCATACTGGCCTCCTGTTGAATAAAGAGATCCAGTGGCGGCAGACCTAGCATTATCTCCAGGGCATTAGTAGGTGTTGTTCGCATGCATCCTGTGGTGGCTGAGCAGGCCAACCTTTGGAATGACTGCAGTTTTTTACGGGTGGTTATGAGTTCAGTTCTGGGCCACCAAACTACCGCTCCGTAGGTGATTATTGGCCTAATTACGCTCTTATACAGCCATAGTGTTATTTTCGGCGAGAGGCCCCAGGATTTCCCCAGAAGTCTTCTGCATTGCCAAAATGTTATGCTAGCTTTGTTAATCTTGTGGTCCAAGTGTTTGTTCCATAACAGTTTGCTGTCAATAATGATGCCCAGATATTTGACCTCATTAGTTAGGGACAGCTCGGTGCCAAACAGTTTGGGTAATTGTAAACTGCCAAGATTACGTTTGTGAGTGAACATGATAAGTTCCGTTTTTGACGGGTTCACTGATAGTTCGTGCTCCAGGCACCATTGTTCGACGATCTTCAGAGCCTGTTTTGCCAGGTTACACAGTACATTCTCAAAAGGTCCCGTTATGAGAATGGCTAGATCGTCCGCATAGCCTACCGTATAATACCCATGGTCGGTGAGTCTGCAGATCAGCTCATTGACCACGACGTTCCATAGGAGGGGGGAGAGAACTCCTCCCTGTGGACAGCCTTTTGCTACCACACCTCGGGTCGTGGTATTTACGGTAAATTGAATAGCCCTTTGTCTTAGCATATTGTCTATCCACCCGGCAGTCGTGGGTTCGACCCCATGCCTAGATAGGGCACGGCTAATGCTGTTAAAGGTGGTTTTGTCAAAGGCGCCTTCAACGTCTATAAAGATGCCTAAGGTTGATTGTTTAGATGATAGTCCGTTCTCAATGCGTGATACGACGCTATGTAGGGCGGACTCTGTTGATTTGCCCATACTGTAGGCATGTTGGTTAGCGTTGAGTGGCTTACACGACAGAGCATGCGTTCGAATGTCCCTTTCACAGAGCCTTTCGAGGGTTTTAAGTAGGAAGGATGTGAGGCTGATTGGCCTGAAGGACTTCGGCTGCGTGTAGTCACTTTTGCCGGGCTTGGGAATGAATACGACTTTAACTTCTCTCCATTTGAGGGGAGTGTAACCGAAGGCAATGCATGCTCTGAACAGGTTCACGAGATGCACCACCAGACGGTCATCGCTCCATTTCAGCAGTCCCGGAAAGAGACCGTCCAGGCCTGCTGATTTGTATGGGAGAAAGCTGTTGATAGCCCATTTCACCTTATCATGTGTGACAATTCTCTGGGCTTGGTTCCAGTCGGTATTGGATGCTGAATTGCTGGTCTCAGCTTCCCAGCTCCCTGAGGAGGTAATAACGCAACCTGGAAAGTGAGTTTGGAGCAGCAGTTCGCAAGTCTCTGCGTCCGACTTGGTATACGTGCCATCCGGTTTCTTTAAAGAACCGATATTGCGCTCAGGTTCGCTGATCAGAATGTTTTTCATTCTGGTGGCATGGCTGTTGGATTCTATGTTCGAACAGAAGCGTTTCCAGCATTCGCTTTTCCTGAGACGGATACGCTTCTTGTATTGATGTTGGGCTTCTTTAAATTTATCCCAATCGTCATCCTGTCGGGTGTTTTTAGCTCTATTGAACAGCTTTCTTACCTTGCGACGTAGTTTCTCCAGTTCTGGGCTCCACCAGCTGGTCTTACCTGCGGGGGCCCTTCTTGGCGTCACAAGTGGGCATGTTTTTTCAAAGCAGTCCACTAGAGTCTTGGTGAGTTGATTGTTGTGGGTGTCAATCACCGCGGCGTTGTCATAGCTAGGAATCGGAAGTCCCTTCAGATTTTCCGCCGTTTCGGCAAGATACCTAACGCGGTCCATCTTCCGGGGATTCCGTCGCGGCTCCGCGGGATTTACCATGATGTTAATAGTATATATGATCCACCTGTGGTCAGAGCAAGATAAGTCTTTCGAAACATGCCAGTTCAAGATATGCCGCGAGATATTCTCTGTTGCAAGAGTGAGATCAATGATAGTTTGGGCTCGTCTAGTGACAAAGGTCGGTTCAGAGCCCCGATTCATAATTCTTAAGTTAGTGGTGAAGAGATAGTTCAGAAGTTCCTCACCTCGTGCGTTCGACTTCTCGCTGCCCCAGATGATATGGTGCGCGTTGGAGTCGGCTGATATTACAAGCTCCAGTCCTTCCCTTTCGCAATAGGCCACCAGTGCTGTGAGCTCCGGTGTGGGTACCTCCTCGTCGCCTGGCAGATAGGCAGACGCAAGTACCACCTCGGGTAAGCTGAGGGATGGGTTGCTCAGGAGCCTGATGGCAGTCAGGTCCCTGGAACAGAACTCGGTTAATAGAACTACGGGTACATTATTTGGTGTAAATATACAAGTCCTTGGTTTACTTACGGTAGTGTTCAGGAGGAGCTTACCCCCGATGTTGGATAGACCACAGATTCTGCCATTCCTAATCCAGGGCTCCTGGATTAGGGCTATGGTCTTGATTGGTCCCTCCAGCGCCTTACGCAAGTTGGTCGTAGCAGTAAGGCTGTGCTGGAGGTTGGTTTGGACGATTTTAATGGTCTCGAGGAGGGGAGCTGCTTGGGCCATCACTACTGTTCCCGAGCAGTTTCTCCTCATCGTCCACACCTTCCCCACTGAACCAGTCCAGCCTGGTGGTCTTTGCCGAGGCATCGACGACGGCCATGGGACTGGGAGGTGAGTTATCTCCAGACACCTGCAGAGACACAGGGTTGTTTTGGCTCACCGTGGGGGAAGGTGTTGATAAGGCCGGACCTAGGCCTCCAGCAGCTTGCTCCGTCTTTACTGGGACAGTAGCTTGCTCGCTTTTGGCACTTGGCCCGGTGGTCTGGAGGGCAGAGGGTTCGGCCTGCTCGCCCTTGGGTCCGCTTGCCTTCACCTCCTGCTGGAGCATCAGGTAAACCGACCCCGTCTTGTAACAGACGCGGCGGTCCCTCTGGATGATCCGGTCGGTCTCCGATTGCGGGATTCCAAGGACAATGTAGACACCGTCCTTGTTGTCCTGCTTCTCGGCGTGGTAGAGGCTCCAGGAGTCGACGCTATACCACGGGTTTTGCCGTCGAAGCCTGATGCGCAGCCTGTCCACGGTCCCGTCCGTGAAGTTGGGAAGGAACATCCCTGCTCTAATTCTGCGAGGGATCTCTGACTGGCGGCGAACCACCAGCTTGGTCCCATCGATAGGCGAGGGAAGTTCCGTGATCGTACGGCGAACCCATTCCAAGGTGAAGTCGTCCTCGCACCAGAGCTTGAGTACGCCATCACTCAGAAAGAGCTTGCCGCGGAAAGAGGGAGCTCGGTCGACATCCGTCGATGTTGACGGGGCGAAAATCGCCTCATCTAGCGCCAGATCAATGGCAGCCTGGATGATTGTCGAGTGCTCCTCGGTGAGTTCGTGGAAAGGTTCCGTTGTTACGGCCACGGCTAGGTCGTTGGACCCTATCGCGTCCGCGTAACTAACCCCTCCACGATGATGGTTCCGTCCTGTTGGCGGAATTTGTCGGGGTGTGGCGGCTAGCTTCACACGCTTGCCTCCGTCCCGGGGCGACATGGTGTCGTCAGGACGAGTCCGCTTAGCGGGCTTGGTTTGGCCATCGGCCGCACCAGAGGCTCCCATGGAGCGCCACCTCTTCCCCGCCCGCTTACCGCGGGGCCGTTTGGGGCCCTTCGCCTGCTGGCCGGCATGGTGGTCCTGGGCTACCTGCGTCGTGCCAGCCGGTCCTGCAGCGTGCTCTGTAGGCCCGCGCTTAACCGGCTTGGCTGGATCAGCATCGATCGAACCAGCAGCAGGCCCTTGCGGGCTGCGCTTATCCAGATCACTGCTGCCAGCGGTTGTCCTCAGGTTAGCCCCCGCGCCGGCCTGCCGGCGAGCTCGCCGTTTATCAGCGCGCGCCTTTGCGCGACGCGACTTAGGCGGTGCTCTCGCGTTGGACTGAGGGGCAGCGATCTTCCTTGGCTTGGTTTCCAGAGTCGCGCTCCATAGGATTTGCGTCTGTGAGACGATCCTGGGCATCGCGTCTCCGAGGGCCGTGAGGTCGATCGTGGTGGAGGCACCGCCACCTGTGGATCCGGTAGGTTCCACTCGTGTCGGTGCTGATGTTGATGGTACAGGCGCATGTGCAGCCTGAGGAGGCAAAAGCAGCGCATTGGATGCGGCAGGCGACTTTGCCTCCGCGCCTTGCGGCGCGTTTGGTTTCGGCGCTTCCTTGGAAGCAGCCTGATGGTTTCTCGGTACCTTTTTTTTTCCCATAGGTACAAGTGTTTTTTTTTTTGTTCATTCTCAGCGGCGTTCCACCCTCCTTGGAGCCCGCAAAAGGGGACGCTGTATGCACAGACGCCAGAACTACCCTGAGAATATAGGTTCCCTCCTCAACAAGACGAGGACGAACATCAGTCCGAAGGACCCGGGTACGATTAGCCCCCGTGTGGAAGGGTGTAACCACACGAGGTCGCACCGGGCCCCGCGGGTGAGCCGTCTCGCCTCGAACAGATTCAGGAACCTCGCCAGACATCCCTCTTACGGGCATGTCGCAGCCGATTGACCATATGTGGCTAGCATATGGCCTCCCGTTTCGGGTGAAATCCAGGCCAAAGAGGCGTGTTGCTGTCAGCGGACACTGACTCCGGTCCACTGAACAGCTCAACCATCCAGGACCCCTTCATCCCCCCATACGGGTCTCCACGCACGGCACAAACACGCGGGTGGCTAAGTTCCCCTACCTGCCATCAGCCATTTTTGTGATGACAGGCCCGCAGCTGTATAGCCACAGCTGAGCTGCAGTGTGGGGTGGCTGGGGGACCGGTTAAGAGGCGCCGGTGGTTCGCCTTCGCTTCCATCTATCGGCTACAGTGACTCCGGGGAGGATGTGAGTATGTGGAACCCGTTAATGAGTCACAGTATTACCAGGGTGTACGACGAGGACGTTAGACAGAAACTTGGTGATGGGCGCCCATAGCCAAGGTCCACATTCCCTTGGCGTACGCATGTCGGCGTTTCCTGGTGCTTTCCAGCGACAGTCTACCAGCTTGACTGCCACTCCAGGACCGTTTGAAAAACCACCACCCACACCCCTACCAAAGGGGTTGTTTTGCTGTATGAAGCTTTGTTACTACACATACTAGAAGTTTCAAATTTTGCATGGGGGTTGTTTTTAGGACATACACACTACCTAAGACGGGGTGTTTCGAAATTCAACCCCTAAGGGGTTGTTTTAGGTGTTGATAGATAGAGGTCTAAAATTTTGCATGGGGATTCTTTTAAGGACGTACGCGCTACCTAAGACAGAGTTTTGCTAATAGTTTGAATGAAACTTCGTAACTACAAGTGTGGAGTCTACTAGGAGTCTCAAATTTTGCATGGGGGTTGTTTTTAGGACTTAGATGCTCACTATGACGGGGTGTTTCGAAATTCGAACCCTAAGGGGTTGTTTTTGATGTTGATAGATAAAGGTTTCAAACTTTTCATGGGGATTCTTTTAAGGACGTAGGTCGCTCACTAAGATGGGATGTTGCGAAACTCGAACCCTAAGCGATTGTTTTTGGGGTTGATAGATTGTATGAAACTTACTTGGAGTGTTAGGAGTTTGAAACTTAGCATGGGGGCTCCTTTTTTGGGGTGTAGGTGTTCGCTAAGACGGGATTTTGCGAAATTCCACCAATAAGGGGTTGTTTTTGGTGTTGATAGTTTGTAAACCTGAAACTGCGTTAAGCGGGCGACCGCGACGGGCAACCGCCGCGTGTCCACGCGCGTTTTCACGCGCGGGGTCCCGCGCGTAGTACCGCGCGTGGACACGCGGCTGGGCTCCGTGGGTATGCGACGGTCCCCGTCGCGCAGGCCACACCGCCAGCTAGCGGGCGGGCGGGCTAGGCGGGTGGGCGAAGCGAACGAAGGAAACTATACAAACTACGCGAAATATTGGCGAGCTAAACTATGGGGTTCACACCGAAAACTACGGACATACGAGCGACGGGCGAAGCGGGCTAAGCGGGGGCTCGGATGGGAGAGCGAGAGGTATTCGAAAGGCGAGTGTCGACTAGTCTACTCGAAACTGGGAGGACGGGCGAACGAACCGGGCGAGCGGGCTGGCGGGCGAGCTAAGCTAGCGAAACGCGGGCGCGCCAACGAGGTGAACGAGTAGCTTCGCTGGAATCGTCGGATATTTCGTTAGCTTAGCTCGTTAGGTTAGTCGGTAGCTCGCGGTGTGAACCGAAGTATGTAAAGAAGTGAACCGATGTTCGCCCGCCCGCCTAGCCCGCCCGCCCGCTAGCTGGCGGTGTGGCCTGCGCTTTTCGATTTTACGCAGTGTCGCTAGTTCAATTTGAATATTTTTATTTCAATTTCAAGTTAGAGCGCGATATGTAAAAAGTTGATTTGGAGTGACACTGAAATCGAACATTTGTTGGATGTTTATACTTTCCTATTCTAACTTATTCTTTTTTTTATATTTCCTATTATTTCATTTAAACAAATATACCTACAAAAATAATTTGAGACTGAGGAATTTTTCGCAGAGTAAGCAATTTTCATGTTTTGGTAAAAAAAACAGAACTTCTCGGCTAAAAAAATTTTGGATTATTGTGCATCTATAATCTGTATCACCTACTCTCATCATAATTCCAAATTTCAGCACCGGAGGAATTTTTCGAAAGTCTTCATACAAAAAAAATCATCGTTGATCGGACTATAGCGTTAGGGTGCTTGTACACGGTGCATGTAACCCGCGCAAGTGCCTCAATATGCTCAAGCTACATGCACCGTATATAGGCACCCATTAAAAAACGTGCGGGTCCAGCGACTTGAGCATGTACCTAAGCAAGTCACCCGCGCCTCGCACATGTTCAGACATACGGCAGAACAAAATAACTTCTACATACAGCTTGCGCAAGTAACCCGCGTCTTTAGTTGCTCCAGTCATTTGAAACATGTACTAGTACAAGCGAGTAACTTGATTAAGTAGCTTGCGCATGTTACTCGCGCGGGGAACCCGCATCTTTACTTGCTCCAGTTACATGCACCGTGTACAAGCACCCTTATTGACTGAAAAAGCCCGTGCGTGTTACCGCTGGCGGGCACCGCGCGTGACACCGCGCGTGACACCGCGCGTGGCACCGCGCGGGGATCCGCGCGGGCGTCCTTCGCACGGATGCGGGCCCCGTTGCGTGGGTGCAGGGCGCACCGACCCGCGACGTACGCCCGCGCGGGTCCCCACGACGGAGCACTTTTGTATAGATCCGCGCGGGCATCCGCTTAAGGGTGCTCCCACATCTATCGACGCGGACAGAAAGCATAATGCGATAGCACGCGGCGGAATTCTCGAGGCGGCCGCGTGCTATCGCATTGTCTCGGTCTAGCAAATGGCAGTTCTAAGCGACAGAAAGGGAAAGGGCGACGGAAAAAGCCGATTCCGCGTCGATAGATGTGGGAGCACCCTAACGCAGTTTCGGCCCTAAGAGGTTGTTTTTGGGGTTGATAGTTTGTATGAAACTATTACTACGAGTGCTAGGAGTTTAAAACTTATTATGGAGGTTCTTTTTTAGGACTCTGATGCACGCTAAGATGGGATATTGCAAAATTCGACGTGGTTTATGTTAAGGGGTTGTTTTTTGGGTTGATAGATAGGAGTAACAAATACACGCAAACAAATACAAAAATAACAAACACAAAAAAAAACACGCTAAAACAGGATATTGCAAAATTCGACGGGGTTTAGTTAGGTTAAAGGGTTGTTTTTTGGGTTAATAGATGTTGCATAGGGATTCTTTTTAGGACGTAGGTGCTGCCTATGACGGGATTTTTCGAAATTCACTGTCTCAATGTAGATACTCACTATGATAGGATTTCCCGATATTCAACCCTAATGGGTTGATAGTTAGCAGTCTCAAATTTTGCATAGGGTTTCGTTTTTGAACGTAGCCGCTCACTGAGACGGGATTTTTTGAAATTCGACCACTAAGGGGTTGTTTTTGGTGTTGATACATAATTTGCATCAAACTTCGTTACTAAAAGTTTCTAAATCAGCAAAGGGGTTCTTTTTTGAGATATATGTACTTACTAAGATGGGATTTTTCGATATTCAATCCCTATTGTTTGATATTCGACCCCTATAGATTGTTTTGGGGTCGACAGTCAGGAGTCTCATGGGGGTTCTTTTAGGACATAGGTGCTACCTCAGATTGGATTTTGTAAAATTAGATCCCCAGGGGATTGTTTTGGGGTCGATAGACTGTTTGATTAGATTTTCCAAAGTTCTCATTTCAAAAGGGTGTCCGGAGTAGAAATTCACAGAGGCAAAGTTCGAAAATCGCGCGGACGAAGTCGCGGGCGAAGTGCTAGTACTTTATATTCCCCCTTGTCGTAACACATTTTTTTGTTTGAGTCTATAAGAATTCACTTAAGGCGCAACCTCACCGCGAGCATTCACCTGTAATGTAACTTAAAAGTAATTTGACGCTCTATTGTCTTCGAAGTAACATTACATTTAGTGATGCATCCGATATTGATACCGATATATCGGCGATACTTCGGGTTAGCCGATATATCGGTATCGATGATATTTTTATGACAGATTCAACGATAACTTTTAATAATAAAAAAAAAAACAAATTCCAAAAAAGTTTCCAAATGTGTTCTGTCGCATCAGAGAGTCTTTTTTCCAGCGCAGGTCTTATTCAAACAGACTTGCGAAATCGCATTTCTCCGAAAAATTTAAGATTACTTTGTTTTTTAAACAAAAATCTTATTTATTTATTTATTTATCTTTATTTGAACAGACTACAATGATCTATAGTGTTAGTAACAAAACTGCTTAACCTATGTTAGTACTTAATACATAAAACGGAACGTGTCCGGTTCACGAGCGCCCACACTAGCGGACTGTCGGCCCGGGCGGCTATCGACTGCAGGATAGTGTTAGGACTGCCCCGTAGCCTGCAGAGTAATGAGGCTGATTTTTTACGCCACAGTGCATCGAAGCCATCAGTACGTGCCTCCGCAAACATTGCCGAGGCACTACAAAACCGCGGCAGTCGCAACAATACCCTGAATGCATTATTGTACTGGATGCGCAGAGCATTGTAAGCCTTTTTGGTATATGTGAACCACAGAGCTCCCGAGTACAGTGATGTGCAATATGCCTTAAACAAGGTTATTTTAATTGCGTCTGTACATTGAGAAAATCTGCGGGCCAACATATTCGCCCTAACTGACAATGCTCTGCGCTCCCTTTCTAGATCCACGTCATCCTTCAGGTCATGGGTAACCAGATGGCCCAGGTATTTAAAGTTGTAAACCCTGTTAATCGGGTTTCCATTCATCAGAAGAGGAGGGATAGTAGTGGGACACCTGGTGCCAGACCCGAAGACCATGAATTCTGTCTTACAGCTATTGTAAATTAACCCGTGAGTTACAGCGTACGACTCACATACATTGAGTAGCTTTCGGAGAGCACCGATCGAGGGAGCCAGCAGCACCATGTCGTCCGCGTAGCTGATGTTATTAAAACAAACTCCATCCACGTAGCAGCCGACACGTGTGCTGCTGAGTCGCTCAATCAGACCATTGACATACAGACCGAAGAGCAAAGGCGAGGACCGCCCCCCCTGCCTCACCCCGCACTCCGGCCGGCATGCCTCCGACAGCTCACCCGCCCACCTCACCCGAGTGTCCTGGTTCAGGTACCAATACTTGAGGAGTAATACAAACTCTGGCGGCAGTGTCGTCTCATCCAGCTTTTGCCAAAGAAGGTCGTATGGGACAAGGTCAAAAGCCCTAGACAAGTCAAGGTTATTAATGTTAATTTTAATTATTTTATCTATTTTTGTTAATTCACAATAAGTGTATCGGTATCGCCGATATTTTTATGAGAGTATCGGTATCGTATCGGCGAAAAGGCGTATCGATGCATCCCTAGTTAGTTACATTACAGGTGAATGCCTGCGGTGAGGGAGTGCCCTTAGACATCATTACAAATACATCATTTTGCATATTATATTTGTTTATGCTCACTGCCACAATACACATCCTAAATTATTATGGTGGTTATAGGTTTAAAATGTTACTGCAATAGTGATAGATGCCCCAACTCAACATGTGAGACAGATGGCTACTGTTTCGCATCTACAAGCCTGGAGAATAAAGTGCAGAAGTTCACATACCAGTGAGTATATTTATGAATATCAGTTGTTTATTTTTATAATATTTTCAAAATTATTCAAAATTTTAATAATTATTATTTAAGTAATATTTCCAAAATTATATTTAAAGGCATTTTTATCATTGATCAGAAAAGGTACATATTTTCATTCTCTCCAACTTCAAAAATGTAATGTTGGCTGACAATTATAATAATAAAACAATTGGCAAACTCAAATCAACACAAACCTGTTGTTATGCTGTAGCTGGCAGGTATAATTCTAACCAATTTCTATCAAATGATTGACCTGTGTAGTGCGGTGGTCTTAAGCTGTATGAACTTGAACGTTGCATTTCCTCCTGAAAACCCAGTAAAATGCAAAAGCTCTACAATGTATTGCTGTAAAACCGATTTCTGCAATTCTGATGTGAAATCAGGAGAAAAATTGTCTAAAGTGCTTCATGCCTCAATAATGGGTAAGCTCTTCTGTGCACTTGCGGGCGTGTCATGTATCTATTTTGATGATGAAGATTTTGAGTTGTTTGATGTACTATTAGAGTCATAATTGCATTGCCATTTCCTATAAGTTTTGTGTTGAGATGCCAATACTCTAACAATCGCTTTTGAATTAGTGATTTGAATATGTACCTACTAAGCAAAGAGAACGAGCGGCCGCAGGTGCCGACAGAAATAATTAGTATGATTTGAATGATGTGCCGTACTCCTTAACAAAGTCTATTTTCCGAGTGTGCGTTGTTTGCTTTAACCTACTAAACATAATGTATGGTGGTTCCACTTGCGGCGCAGCTGTATCGAGCTCAAATCACTGATACCCATCGAGCATCCCTTCAGTTGCTCAACGACGAAAACTAAAAATGAATCAGTGGTGATAAAATGTTGTAAGTCACATGACATGTGCAATGAAGGCCTGCACCTGGACCTGCAACCGAAGCCGCCAGGTAGGAGCGACGTGGAGGTAGTGCCCTCGTTGTGCCCCGCTAACTACTGCACTCTAGCTTGCCGCTGTTGACACTCGACGCCCAGCATACACACACCAAGCGCCCCGCGCCCATGCTCCAGCGGGCGTCAACTGCCTTGGTGTATGGTGCGAGACTGCATGGCTAATGATTTTATTTTTCTTCGTTTTGTTCTAATATAACCAAGTTTTTTCCTTAGACCGGCATTGATCACCGTTTAGGGATTTTCGTTCTTTTTGTACCTACTAATCAAAGAATTTATGAACTTAGATGTTGGGACCGGAAAAACATATTCCCTCCTGGGGACTTGCCAATATGGTGCCGGGAAGGAAAAAGGCCCAATATAACTTGCTGCGCCACGGACTACTGTAACCGTGATCTATACCATATTACAGGTAGAGTATACATTCAGAATGTGACGTCGGGGCTCTATCTGGGTAGCTTACATTGTGATGTCCACATCAAATGTATTGTTGAGTCTTACCATGTAACAGTAATGTTCACAAGAGGTTGATAATACATATAACGTGAAGTAATACCAGCTGCTCAGTTACAATCGTGCATGCAAACTTTTAAAATTATGCACATAAATTTTTAAGCTTTGGGACATTTCCTGATTGTCCTCATTGTTTCAGTTGTCTCGTGTTTCAAATTTACAAGTTAAAAATCTTGTTTCTGAAACGCTTATCCTTAAACTGAAATGTAACGTGCAGACATTACATGGGGTTCATTATATAGCCATGCATATTATATTAAACAAGGGGTGCCATTGCACAGAAGGCATGTCAGGGTTGCATCAAACTAGTGCTAGTGCCATTATTATACGACACTGAATGTCTTGATTACAGAAAGTAAAGAGGAATGTATAGTCATTTTACAGCAGGCGTTAAATAAAGCCGTAAGTGATCATAAGCCGGTTTTTCCTCTTGATTTTAGCATGATATTATGATTTTTATACTAACAGCATTTCAGTAACCATAACTTTCCTATTATTTAATTGCTAACCACATTTAGGCTTTTAGTATTTAATTGTTAAAATTAGCTATGGGGCATGTAACTAACCACTGCACGGTATGATTATGTATTATGCAATGAGAAGAGTAGTAGCAAGGTGGCTTAGGCTACTATTTTTATAGATTACTGTTGAACACTCTCAAAAAGTTTTCTTCTTTTCTTTTGTTCACCCATAAATTTTTATGTTTAAGTTTGCCTAAGCAGTAATCACTAATCATAGCCGTGAAAGTCTCTAATGTGCTTTATTCAATTATATTATGTCGAATAGGTACCTATTTAGTTGCCTGATCAAAATACCATTAAACAATCTTGTATGATTATATCAGTAATACCTTTCATAAACCTCACTTTATTATGGTAATTCTGTAATGTTAGTCTAATTTTTAGATTTTTTTTAAAGTGATAGCTGTTATGTATTTATTGGTTTTGCTAATTGTATGTTTGTTTTTGGGTGATGTATTCATTTTATTTTACGAGCGCTTCGCCGATAATAAAGTTTTCAGGTTCTGACAGAATTATTTGCTGTAAGTAGAACATTCCAACAAAAATATTTAGCAAAATATTCATAAATTAATAAACAAATGCGCTGCGACTGCTACTTATTAGCATTTAAACAAATCACATTTTAATTTACGTATAGAAACGTAACTTCAAGAAGGAAAGCAAGTTTATAATTAAGTTTATTGAATTCTTCGATTTTGCTGTGTCGGTACAGACTTCGTTTTGGAAATTGGATGGTTTAGCTTCTAATTGACACCCAAAGTTGTGTTAATTAGCAAAAAAAAAAACGAATCTTTAGAAGCTCGTAACTTTTTAATGGCTTCATGTTTTACAATTCTGCTTTCGTACAGACAAAATTAATAATGAGATAAAACGATACCATGTTTAACTTTGAATGTACTTTGTCAAATAGTGGAGTAAAACCCCCCCAAAGTTTCTATGGAGAAAATGTTGATTCGAGTCACCTTAAGAAACTCGTTAACCATTTAGTAGCATATGTAGGTCAGCTTACTACGGATATTTGTATCACTACTCTCAATTAATTGCCATTAAATTTTGCTTAAGTAATGTATGATACAATTCTTATGGAAATTGTATGCCGAGATTCTAAGCAGCTACAGCGTGTTTCATTTGAATATGTTACTATAATTATTACACATCTTCAAATCAATATGTTTAAGCTTTTTTTAAAGCTTTCTCCCGCACTTAATTCCCTGGTATTTTTCCTGGGAAAGGAAACACGACCATCCAGACCCAGAACAAGTAATTGTTGATCATACAAATATTTGTTCTGTGCGGGCATCAAACCCGCGACACAGCGTAGCAGTCAATCACGCAACCGTGTCGTTAAAATATATGACATAATATTATAATGCTCTACTAAATCCTGGATTATGTTTTTACCACTATTGGTTCATCGCCACGTCATTCGAATTCGATTTTATAGAGCATCAATATGTACGAGTAGGTATAGCATAATGCTCTAAACAGTGGAGCACGTATCTAAGCATGCACCTTTGGGTTTGGGTTGGTATCCATAAACAGTGTCTAGTTACTCACGGTCATTTCACAATATAACTGGGAGTAAGATTAAATGCTAGCATACCATTTTTTATACAAAGAAGGTAATAATATTGAATTTTTATTCAAATGCAATTCGCCTGCTTTGTTTATAAAACACGGTCTTATGCTTTCACTAAATTCCCTATTTTAAGTTCAAATACTAATGTTCAATTTATGAATAAAGACACGAACACGACGGCGACGGCATGGAAAGTATTACCGTGGGTGATGGGATTGATGGTTCTCGGTATGTGCGCTGCAATCAGCTTCTGGTGGGCGAAGCGATCGCATGGCCCGAAAAAGAGGGTCCCGACTCGAACGCCCTACCCGACTGATGATTCCGTCTGTGAGGCCAGGCATCCCATGATGAGAACCACAACCATTCGGGACATGATTGAGCTCACTACCTCCGGATCTGGCTCCGGTAAGTATTTAACTTTTTGGCTGATCCTTTTGAGTCACCGTTCTCACGACGACGCTGCGCAAGATACAGAGTGGGTGGGATTTTACGTTACTAACGCAAAGTTCAAATCTTTTAAAATAAAATGCAATAATTAAGGCATTTCTATCATGTGATCCCAAACTTGTACTACATTCGTTATCAGAGTAATTTTATAATACATCTTAGTTGATTACTCAGAAAATATGAATATCGGGCAAATCTTGTATCTTGTTCCAAGCGTCGCACTAAATTGAGGAAGAGTCCAGTTCAAAATTCTTAACGAGAATCTGGCTCCGTCGGCCGGCGTTCACTTACGCTATTGTACTCTTCATAAACATTTTGCTACACATGAATGAATTCATAAATGCGTACATTCGCTAAGTGCCGGAGTGAACGATCATTGCCTCGAATCGATCTGCATTGATGCATCAAATGAATTTTATTGAATAAGCCAATAAAATTGACATGTAATGTCATAAGTTTAAAGCGCTACACATTCATTTAGAATGTTCTTTCGATATGTACTTTCGCCGAAGTAATTATTTTCACAACTTTTGTCAACAATGAATTCCGGTCAAGTGAAATAACACTGAAGTTGAAATTATTAGCTATAATTGCATATATTATAATGTCTTCTTCATCTCGTCTCGTCTGATGATTTAGGACGAAAATAATAAGAATTGTGCTAAAATGTTCCCCACGCGTAGTTGAAATGGTAAATGGCGTGTGTGCAAGCCAAGTGAAACACATATTTTCAACTTGTTTATTTGTAAAGCGACCCTAAAATAATTGAGAACAGCTAAAAGTTCAAACATTTGTATCTGACCCTAGCGCCCCGGCTGCCACTCAATAAACATGACTCCAATACTATGCATTTATTCAGCAATTAGGTCATGGCCGTATAATTAACATTTGTATTTTCCTGTAGGGTTGCCTCTTCTGGTGCAGCGTTCTATCGCTCGTCAGATCCAGTTGATGGACATCATCGGCAAGGGCCGCTTCGGAGAAGTCTGGCGTGGTCGCTGGCGCGGCGAGAACGTCGCTGTCAAAATATTCTCTTCGCGCGAAGAGTCCTCGTGGTTCCGTGAAGCTGAAATATACCAGACGGTGATGTTACGACATGAGAATATTCTGGGCTTTATTGCTGCTGACAACAAGGGTGAGTTCGTATTGCATTCAATAGTTGAGATATTTCGAATGTATCTTAGTATAGAAGATTTGGGTAGCGTTGGTTTGTATAAGAATCAGGGGCCTACTGTTGGCTCACTCATTAGTTAATCTGCGAATAACTTCTCTTCGTTTTTAACCGACTTCCAAGGACGAGGTTCTCAATTCGGATGTTTGTATTTTTTTTTACGTTCGGGCATAACTCCGTCGTTTAACAACCGATTTGAAAAATCTTTTTTTGTTGAATAGGGTATACTTCCGGAATGGTCCCATTAAAATTTTATAGAAATCGGACCAGCACTTTTTGAAAAATCAACAAAAATTAAAAACCTAAAAAGTTTTCAACATTGTCTACACCGATTACTCCGAGGTTTCTGGTCCGATTTCGATGATTCTTTTTTTGTTCGATACAGTATATCTGCCATTTGGTCCCATAAAATTCGTTTAGTTTGGTGCAGTAGTTTTTATTTTTAGCTCATTGTGTACCTACATACATGACATGGGCGTTGTTATTATCGGTGCTACGGATTGCAAAATTTTAGTGCACATGTAAGAAAATTATAATAAAATAATAAAAATCTTTATTGACATAATTTAGGTACGTACAAACATTATTTGTGAACCCTGACTCCTGTGCTATAGTATGTGCCATTTAAGGCGGCGCTAGTCGCGAGCTCGAACTCACTGGCAGGCATGGTCAAAAACCATGATATTTCACCGGAAATCGAGCCATATTGTACATGTGTGCGCGAGCGTCATCCCCCCGTGGTGAAAACAGGGGAAAAAAATATTCAGTGAGATGCACGATCATTCAGAGTAAAAGGCGCGCGTAAAAAAATACGCAAAAGCCTTTGGAAGAAGGGGTTTTATGAAAAATCCACTGCACCAATTAATTTCAAATAAAATTTATTAAATTCTTCGATAAATTTGCTGTGTCGGTACGGACTTCGTTTTGGAAATTTGATGCTTCTTTAGCTTCTAATTTACACCTAAAGTTGTGTTAAAATTAGCAAAAAAAACGAATCTTTAGAAGGGTCATTTCACGCAGGCTCAATCCTTTACTAATTTCGGTGGGATGGCAATTTCGGTTGCTGTCTTATTTTCAAAACAACTACAGTTGTTTATTTCATACTAAGAATACTAATGTGTTCCAGAATAAAACAAGTTTATTTTTTCATCCAAAAACCTACAAATAAAAAAATACACCGAAATTAGTAAAGGATTGAGCCTGCGTGAAATGACCCAGAAGCTCGTAACTTTTTAATAGCTTCATATTTTACAATTCTCCTTCCGTACAGACAAAATTAATAATGAGACGAAACGATACCATGTTTAATTTTGGATGTACCTTGTCAAATAGTGGAGTAAAACCCCAACGAAGTTTCTATGGAAAAAATGTTGACTTGTTTGACCTTAACATGGCAATAGCGGTCATTCACTCCCACCTACCAAGTTTTTCATCACTAAGCGATAATGACACTTATTGTTACCTAAAACTACTAATAAGCGATAGTTGCTTCTATCGCTACAGTATCGTGGTACCAGCCTGCTTGACATACAGGGG